>CM076572.1:959389553-959467507 GCA_034641835.2 Pinus albicaulis
GATAATGACATCATCAAGGTATGCAAAAATGCAGAAATTTAAAACTGGGAACATGGCCTTCATGAACAGATTTCTGATATTGGGTGGTTTTGAAATTTTGATTTTGAAATTAGATCTACTTCCCGTAAATTGGAAAAAATCTTTGAGCTGTTTACTTTGCAAGGGAATATTTTGAACATGACTTGAAACATCATCTTGCGAAAACACATGATTAAAAGCACTTTTAACTGGTATATCATGATCTTGGGTAGAAAAAATAGAATTTATGTTATAGGGAAATGCAGTAGTATTTCTAAAATTGAAACAGACTCTTTGACCAGCTATTTTATCCCTGATTATTGCAGTTTGGTTCAGATTGTCATGTTTTCCTTTTTCAAAATTATTCTTTGAGGGAGAGGAAGTATCATAGCATTTTTCTTTGTTTTTCCTGTAGAAATTGGTATTCTGCATGAGATTTCTGATTTTAGCATTTCTAACTTCTTCATGAAAAGACAGAATATGAGCCAATTTCAGTAGCTCAGGTATGCTAGGACTGCAACTATCATTCTTTCTCATAAGAAGTTTATCAGGCATTTTTTCTAGATTTTGAGCTGCTGAGGTTATCATAAAAGTTTCATTTGCAGTGGATGATCCATATGATGGTAAATCTTTGAGATATGGTAGAAACATTAAACTCCCTTGCTCCCGAGTTCCGAACAGTTTTATGATGTGTAAGTCTTCTAAAGCCTTTACTTGGAAAAAATTTCCACAGGTTACTGCTGGTGTTTGACTAGGGTTAGAGTAATTCGCTTGATAGTACATAAGGGTTTGCGCTTCTTGCTCTAATCCCACCTTAGAAGGGACATACTTACTTTCTTCATGACACAGATGTTCATGATCATGGTAGTTTTGAGTGTCTAGTTCATCATAAAGTACCAGGGGCAGCTGATGTGGTGGATCTAAGTTTATTTCAGTTTCTTCTGACTCTTCCTCCATGTTTTCATCAATATGAATAATGAAAGAGTTCAGGTCGGAATGCAAGGAATACATTGGAATGTTGTCTGGCCTATCTTGACTGCTAATCATGTATTTCATGTGTGATTCTTGGTAGAGTATTCTGGTCTGGCCGAACACAGGAATGGTGGCGTATGACATGTCCAGTTGAATATTCCCTTGGAGTTTGGCTCCCCGGGATCTGGATAGAAGCATCCCGTACTTGGGAGGAATGTCTGCCACTACTATATCCATGATTAGATGTTTCGTAGGTATTTGGGCCAGACTAAAACAAAGGTCTTTCATCAAACCTAGGCATCTGACTCTACTCGAATCAAATGAATACAAGTCTTTGTATGGTCTTGTGATTTCTAGGCCTAGTCTTTCCATTACTACCTTTGGCATAAGATTATGCGAGGCGTCGGAGTCTAGCATGGCATTGTGGAGGATTTGGTCGTGGATGTTTAGGCTAATGTAAAATGGAAGAGTAGTTCCTTCTTGGAATTTTCCCTCTATATTTGGACCAAACAACACTTCAGGAGTGTCATCAGCCAGATTAACAGTGTTTGCATCATTTCCTAGATTTAGGACTTTTAGTACTTGGGATTTATAAGAGTTTTGGACAATGAGTTCAGTAAGAGGCATGGTGATCTTGATCTTGGCGATTTCGCCTTCAAAGCTAAAAGGCAGCTGAAGTATAGATATGTTTGTTTCAGCTTTTTCAGCCACGACCTTTTCTATGTTCTGAGTTTGTTGGCTTTGTTTCGGGATTTTGTTTGCCATAGTTGCTTCGGTAACTTTTGTGGAAGTACTCGGAGCAACTGAGTCAGGATTAGTTTGGGTAACTTTAGCTTTGTTTTGGTCACTCTTCTCGACCTTGATTTTGTCACTGCTTACTGCTTTCTTGAGGATGGTATCAGGGGTTTTAGCAGTATTTGAGTTACCTTTCTTGGAATTATCTTGGTTTCTTTTGCTTCTAAGGTCATATTGCCTATGAGCTTCTATTATGGCATTTTGAAAGTCTATGGCGAGGTCGTCGAGATCTTCATAGTTGGCCTCATCCTGATTAGGAGAAAAAAACGCTTGTTCTTATTCTGTGAGGTACACCTCACTCTCATTATCAGATCCTATGAGGTTTAAATGATGTTCATCAAGAGGTTCTGTATCCCTGTCATCCTCTTCCACATAGTTTTCATTGAATGGTGGCCTAATTTGTTTGTCATTTTCCCTTGGTCTGTTTTAGGGTTGTTCCCTCCTAAAGTTTTGGTTCCGGTTTCTGTTTGGAGGGTTTGGTTGGTTTTCCCTAACAGGAGCCTTTTCATTTATCTTTTCCCACATTTTGGCCATGGTTTTGACTAAATCATCTATTCTAGGATCTAGGGAAGGTGATGAAGTGGAGACCTCATCTTTATATGTGGCCTTTCTTTCTGATCTAGTCCTAGCCCTTTTTTCTGATAAGTTGGCATCTGCTTTTATGGCTATTTGTTGCATTTCTTCTAAGGTAGGGGGATCTTTGTCTCTCAGATGATATGTCATGTCCGGATCGAAACCCTCAGGGAATTTTGGCAAGGCTAAACCAAGTGGGGGTTTGAAATGAGGTGGGAGGGAGTTATATACACTATTGAACCTAGTGCAGTAAGCTTGGACACTTTCCCCATTTTCCCGTTTTAGGTTCTTATATTCTGACAAGATTTGAATAGGGTTTCTTCGGACATCCCACCTATTTCTGAAGACTTGATGTAGTTCTGGGATATTGTGGATGTTGTTTGGAGTCAAGCTTTTGAACCATGTTTTGGGTTTACCTCCAAGAATTTGGGCAAATATTCTCATTCTGATGGTCTCGTCTTGTACCTCCAGGTATTCATAAGCATCAGTCATCCTACTTATATGCTGTTGAGGTGTGGTGGTGTCTTCTCTAGTAAAGTGTGGGATTTTGTCTTGATATTTATTTGGGAGAGGAGCCAAGGGTGGTGGCAACACCAAAGGTGCGTACCAGGCTGCCATGATGGGAGCTAATGGATGATGTACAAGATGAGGACTAGTAGGCTGAGATGAGGTGGTTTGACCAGGTGTGGCGGATGAACTTGGACTAGTGATCTGGTTTTGAGCAGATCTGGGATGGTAGGAGCCAAATTGATGGAGAAGCTGAAAGTCGGGGGGGTGGAAGGTGAGGCTTCTCTACTATGACTGTGTGATTGGTCTAGGGTTTCAAGATCGTCAAAGTTTATCTTACTATGAGACCTTCTTCTGAAAAGAGCTTTTGATGGCTCTAATTCAAAAGGTGAATCTGGTAGGATAGTGAGATGTTTAGGTACTGATCTTGTTTTACGGATGGATCTACCAGTAGCTAGATGGTCAGTTTCGAAAGCTTTCCACAGAATCTTCTCTAGGTCATCTACTATGATAGGGGGGTTTGGGTCTGGATGGGATCTGGTGTTGATTCTTTGTGAAGCCAGATTTCAGGTTTAGAATTTAGAGAGGATGGTATTGATGAATGTTTTGGATGAGTGGTCTCTCTAAAGTTCTACTAAGGTGAAGGATGGTCAAAAAGTAAAAGGGATGGGCTAGTGGAGTCGCCAGGTGGAACTGGGTTGTTTTTGTGAAGATAGCTATGGTCCACCACTGGTAACTAATCTGGAAATATTTTTTAGATTTTCTAAATTTATGCGTAGCCTATGGTTTGTTAAAGTATCCTAGACTTGTTTCAACACTTTGCTAGGGTGATGAGAACAAAAATAGTTTACTCTAAATGGGTCTATGGGCTGCTTGCTTTTTAAGTATCTAAAGGACCAAAGAGTCTATAAGAGTTTGCTAGACTATCATGTACTCAGTGTCCCACCATCTCCCGCTATGTTAGTAAGTGATGGGATAGGTCTATCGGATGGTAATCTAGAGTTCGATAAAATAGCAAGGCCTACTAGAGGCTAGTGGAGTCGCAAGGTGGAAATTGGTTGTTTTCGAGATATGTGTGTATGGTCCACCACCAATATTGAAAAAAACCAATCTAAGGGAGTTTTTTGTGGTTTTTTCTAAGTTTTATGTGCAGCCTAGGATGTAAAAGTGTTATAAACCTGGTTCATCACTTTGCTAAGATGGTGAAACAAAGAGTTTACACTAAATGATTCAAAAGGCTGATGGTTTAAGTTAAAAGTTGAAGGACTAAGGAGTCTATAAAATTTTGCTAGACTGTCATGTACTCAATAGGTCCCATCGTGATGGCCATTATGTTAGGGAGCGGTGGGATAAGTCAACAAGATAGAATTCTCAAAGGTCTCTGAATGTATAGGGAATCTAAGTTTGTTTAATACTCAGAGTCCCGCCGTGATCGCCATTATGTTAGGTTGGCGATAAGGTGGCTCAATAGGCAGGTATTCTATAGTTTGGTAAAATAGGAAGGCCTACTGCAGGCTAGTGGAGTCGCCAGGTGGATTTTTAGTTGTTTTGAGGTATATGTGTATAGTCCACCACCAATACTTGACAAAAACCAATCTAGGGAGGTTATTTTGCAGTTTTTTGAGTTGTTATGTAATCCTAAGGTTTGAAGAGTATCCTATAGCTGAGTCATCATTTTGCTAGGATGGTGAGACAACCGGATTCTACTCTTCTAAGTTTGACTGAGATTTTGAGAATTCCTAAGGGATACCTAGGATGTTTGGACTCAAAATCCCACCATGATCGCCATTATTTTAGTGTGCGATGAGGTGGCTAAAAAGGCGGGTATTCTTGAAAATAGGGGACTTCTGGAGTTCTAAGGTGTCCTTAGATTGTCACTAACTCAAAGTCCCACCGTGATCGCCATTATGTTAGGTTCTCGTGATTTGGCCGATTGGTGAGCCAAATGACGATGTAACATCAAACCAAGCTTTGGAGCCCAAGGACCTAGCTTCCTGGACTCTGAGAGGGCTCTCTCTAAATGTGTAAGGGATATATGTGTGTTTGCTTATGTTGTTCTGATATTAGGCTAGTTATGAAGTAAGTTTTTGATTTTTGGTTTTTTAAGTTGTGAGGGATGAAACTGATCAAAGATATAAAAATAGATAACAAGATGTAGATTAACTGGGCTATGGGGTCAAAAGGTCAAGAAAGCTATTAGATGACGATACAAGGTTGTTGAAGGGCCGATTTGATTCAAGGTAGAAAGGATCTTTGGGAAAAATGGAGTAAATGGACATCAACTTTGTGAACAACAAAGAGTTTCAAGCATTACTGGTTCGATAGATAACATAAACATGGTAAAGAAAAACCCTTAATCATGCAAAATGTAACTATAAACTAATCAACACATAGAAACAAACATTCAAGCCATGCATAGAAGTATAAGACCCTCTAACTTTGGGAAATGGCTATCAGACTTTGGGGAAAACACATAAGACGGACTAACAACTCAAAATACTATGCCGGAATGCCTAAACATAGAATTTAAGTTATTGGGCACTTTGACAAACAAGCTTTCATAGTTTTAGGCAAAGGGCTAGATCGGGACTAGGCCTCCTTGGTTCAAACAAAATGATAATCTAATCAACCAAAGAGATAGTTTCATGGATGGGACTATGGACATTCATAGGTAAGCAGGGCACACCATACATCATACTCAACATGCATAGAACTATTAATGAAACTAGCAACAATATCCTTAAGTTACTAAAGAGCAGTTAAGAATTCTTTAGTGCAACTAAGGAAGAAGAAAACATAAAAGCTATGAAGATTCAGGAAATTTGAGGTGCCTCCATGGGAATATCTCAAATTTATTCTCCACTGATCTATAGCAAGCAAGAAACATGTATCATGAATGAAAACTAGAAGACAACAACAAAGCAAGAAACACTATACCATTCTACCATGTCATGGAATCCATCAACAATCCCTCATCATCCATCCAAGAACATCCAAGAGGCAATCCAAAAGCATAACACAAGTATTTTCTCCAAAGCTCATATGACCAATATATTTCTTCTCTTCTCAAGTTCAGCCTTGTTTACAATGAGAGCTTGTGGAATAAATAGGCTCAAGTGAGGAAAACCTCATGGTTCAACTTCCATCCTCATTGGACTAACCAAAATATCTAAACTTGTCCTTGAGGCTTTGCAAAGCCCAAGGCACAAAAATATCTCATAAAATATCTAAAAATTTCTAAAAAAGGGATCTTAATTGACTTTGCAACATTTTCCAAGTGCAAAAATAGCTAAACACACATTTGGAAAAAGCAGATTTTTGAGGTTCAAAAATTACAAAAATACTTCAAATTTATATCAGAAAAAGGTCCCCTGACTTGCTGGAAACACTTGGCAGCCTTCCTGGTGTCGAAACGAGGCTCACGATAGCTCGTTGGAAAGCTCTGAGTGTCTAATTTCCGGCGCAACTGAAATCGCTCCAATCCTATGCTCAGAAGTCCTCCAAATTTTCACCTGTGTGTAAAACGCCAGAAAAAGACAGTTTGCTGATAGACCGGGCATAATGTGCAAAATGCGAGCCTTTTTCGTTGTTTTGAAGGGGAAAATGATCTCCAAATTCTCTAAAAATCGCTGAGGGCCTGCTCATGAAATTATGGCATCCGATGGTACCCTTCTCCTCCCTTGACGAATCCTCAAAATGAAATGGCGAATTTATGAGTTTTTGACCAAAAACCCAAAAATGCCAAAAAACCAAAAGTTGTCAAAATGGGCCCAAAATTGGTATGCATGATCCTCAAGGGTCCTTAGCAACACGCTCTGAAGCTGAAGCCAAAATATCAAGTGATGATGTGCCTTTCTTCTCTTTCTGTGTCGGGCGCTTCCCCTTTGCTTCCTTTAGTTTTGCTTGGGTGGCCTTTAGCTTGCGCTGGGAAAACTGATTCAACTTTTGATAGTGCCGTGCCATCTTCCTTTGCAGCTCCAGGTCTCTGTTTGCCTTTTCAAGCTTCATCTCCAAGTGTTTATTGGCTCTTTATAGCCATGCCTCCTTATTTTCTTCAATTTCTCTCTCAAGTAATGCAGTGAGGGGAAAGGCTTGAAGATGGGCCTGTTCTTCTTCCTTTTGCTTTTTCAGGGCTCTTTTAAGCCCTATGGTTCTAGGCCTCTTCCGCCTAGGCTGGTCTTCTTCTTCATCTTCATCAAACTCACCGATAAGCTCCTCTATCCTTATGTGTGCTTTAGCTGCCTCATTCTTGTATTTGATAGCTCGTGCCTCATGAACAACCAAATGGACATTTATTTGTTTATTTTGGATCTCCAAAAAGTGATTGAAGGTCTTTGCCCGATGAAGGTCATTCTCCAATGCTTCAATTTGACCCTCTCGATGGATTAGAAGGTTTTCAAGGATGTGGGCTTCATTATCGCTGTCATCACTTTGGATTGGAATGATAGCTAATGCACCTTCATGTTTTTGACTTTCTCCAATCTTGCCTTTCCCTTTGAATGCCAATCTTGCACTCTTCCTTCTTGGCATACTAGTGAGAGACCTCCTTGGCGATTTTCTTTTGCTAGGGACAACTCTTGTCACTTTTGGAGTGGCAGCCTTAGGCCCTTTCTTTCTTGCTGTGCTGGTCTTTGTCTTTTTAGGAGAGGGAGGCACAATTTCTTTTCCCTTGAACTCTTCTTGAAACTTCTGCTCTTCATGAGGCTGCTGTGTGTCTTCTTCAAGTTGTTTCTGCCCCTCAATGTTATGATGTTGATCTGCCTCAAACCCTTGTTGACCTTGGTCATCAATTTTATGCTGCTCCTGTACTTGGATTTCCTATTCATTTTGTGGCCCAAGGAGCTACTCAATTTCCTGCCCAAACTGCTATTCATGACTATCAGTATCAAACTGTTGCTCTTCCTCTTGTCCCTACTGTTCACTTTCACTGAAATGCTGCTGTTCAACACTTTTTTCTTCTTGCTCCTGTTGTTGCCCTTCATCTGCAATTTTTTGCTCTTCATCCATCTCTTCAAGCTGTTCCGACTGCTACCCCTGTTTACCAACATCAAGTTGCTGGTGTGTTTCCACCTCATGCTCACTATGTGGCTCAAGCTGCTGTCCATGACCATCAAAATCATGTTGTTGGTTTTCATCATTTTCTTCTTGCTCATCCTCTTCCTCTTCTACCTGTTCATGTCCTTCTTCCTGCTATCCTGATTGTTCTGTAGGAAACTTGAGCCTTCTAGGAGTAGGCCTGTTGGACAAAGGTACAGGGCGATGAATAGGCTGGGTGGGAGATATATGGACAGGAGGAATAGTAGAGAAATCTGGGTGGCTGATAAAAACATCCCATGGAACCTCTTTTTTCTCTAGCTGGTGTAGGATGATAATTTTGATCAGAGAATGATGGAAAAGAGAAGGTATTTGCAGAGGTGGGGCCTTCTTCTGGACTGTGGATGCCATCTTCTCGAGGCTTTTGTAGAAAAAGTAAGGGAGATTTAGCTGCCTGGTTCTAGTGAAATGCATCAATAGTCGGACATGGTAGGCATAAACTCGAGAAAACCTCCCTTCAGAAGTAAAATACTTCATTATGACTTTCATTAGAGGAGCATAGCTGTCAAGAAGATAAGAAAAGGAAAAATAACAGTGAAAGTATCTTTATGCTCAGGCTTGATGAAAGGCTTGTAATCTTCCAAGTCAAGATGGGTCTGTTTGAACCATTTCTCGCCATGATATGGAATCTTGGTGGCTTTGGACACTGATCTTGGAGAAAACTTGAAATCAAGGTCCGCTACCTGGAAATGCTTGTTCTGGAACCTCAGGGCGCATAGGTGTGTCAATGGCGAGAAAATTTTGACCTCCTGTATCTTCTGGCAGAAATCTAGACAACCTACTTCATGGAAGTTGAAGAGGATGGATGGATGAGCATTAACCTCCTCTGTAGAGATTGGCTCATATCTTTTATGTGAACCACTTCTGCTGTCTTGCCTGGGTGGCATTTTGACCTAGATTGTTCTTTCAAAACACCAATTTACCACAAGGCTTTTGAAATGCCTTCTTTACAACAAACTCTGCTTCAGCCTTCTGTCACTTCACTATTTGATAATGTAGTAATGTTTTGAAGATAGTGTGAAATGCCTTCCTTTGATATAAAGCCGTGTCTCTTTATAACAAAACCTTCTTCTTGCCTTTGTATATGAATCAACACATACTCATAATGACATACACAGTTAAGTCAAAGAAAACATGGTGAAGACACCTTCCTGTGGGTGGACAAAGGTAAAAATACAATCTTCTGAGCTTCAAAATACAGTTTTGTCCTTGTATGCCCTTTACCAGCAGATTTAATCAAAATGAGAACAGTCAACCAGAGTATATCTTATTCAGCCCAAATCCACTGCCTTGGTAAGGAAATAATGTTTTTTTGAATGTTTGTGCACAATCTCCTTCTCAATACAAAAAAAACCTCTGTTCTTTAAAATGAGGCCTTCACAACCTTTGATGCCTTTTTCACAAGTATATTTAAAAGCCTAATAAAATCCACAAAGGATACACAGTTTTAACAGATTACTGTGATGGTGCAAGGTGTCATGGCCCTGGGTGCTTAGAGGACAACAAAACAGTTTTGTAGTGAGCAAATACTTCTTCTAATCAAGACACTGGTCCCTTTTTATGCTAATTTACTAATTAATTCAAAGTATGCACACAGTCACTAATGATGATTTCAAGGGAGTCCAAAGCTTGCTGTTCTGAGATAGACTAACAGGGTTTAATGTGTTTTTTGATGTAGTAACCAGGACCAATAAAACTTCTCTTTAAAAACAAACCCTCCTTCAAATTGGACACTGCATCTCTTCATCAAACACTGCTTTCTTTACTTCCCTCTTTTCTTTATGCTAGTTTGATAGAAAAACTTCTAACTGATTCCTGTTGTTACTAAGGTCAGGCTGTTTGGAGAGCAATTTCATGAACATGCTTACTGCTGGTGAATTAGGGTTTTTCCAGACTCAGTTTTTAAATCAAAACCACTTATCCCCTTTCAATGCCATTACTTAACACATCTTGTTTTTTAAACCAATTTTTTTCTGCCCCAAACAATATCTAGAAAATGCGAACTTTAAGGGGGAGCAAGACCAAATACCTCAAAAATCAAGATGCAGATCTTTTTTTGTGCGCTAGAAGTGTTTTGAAGGCGGTTGGAGGTGTAACCACAAGCGCGATGTGTTTGAATGAGAAAACGTCGTGCACATAGGCTGTCGGGTGGCTCTGTCGGGTTGGCCGGGCGCTGTGTACAGGCGCGTCGCGCACACGTACAGGCGCGTCGCGCGAAAGTTGAGCGCCAGTGTAAAAATCCACCTGAGCGCGTCATGCAATATTCCAGGCGTGTCGCGCAGTTCTTAAACCTAAAAAAATGTGTGCAAATTGCTCCAACTCTTTCCTCCGGTCCAGTGATCTGCAAAGAGGAAGTCTTGCTCGTGCTTGGAGTTTGTAAAACAAATTTTCAATGGTCCTTGACTCTTTTTAAAAAGCAGAAAGCCGGTCATAACTTCTGAGTGAGACTTGGGGGTTTGGAAGGTTTCTCCTTCTTTTTAAACTACCGCCCTTTCCATTTGAAACAAAACAAAAATGATTTTGAATGTGTTGAGCGGGGCCCTCACTTGGCAAACTGCTTGTGAAAAGGTCTGTGTATTTCAATTGAATAGCTGTAATAGCTACAAGACCATTTCAAAGGTCAACTTTGTAGATTGGTTTACACATTTGAAAAATGACCCTGCCAATGCTGACACCTTTGGTGATATTTCCAATATGGAGACTTTACTCAAAATATATCAATGATTTATAAAGCATCTTTAACATTTTGCAGGAGGTGGATCAACCCTTTTTAACTTGACACTAAAGTGTCTTTTCTAGATGCTTTATAGGTGATAAAGCTCACTGTAAAACTGATTTATCTGCTAGGTGTCCTTCAAGCTCATCTCCTGACTGTGGGTGCTGACATTTAATTGTATTTGCCTGAGCTTTTACTATTCTCTGTCTATCAGAAGGGCCTTTTCTTCTAACAGCTTTTCCTTTATTCAAAATGCAACATCATAGTGCTTTTGACCTGATTTCATAAGGAATTTTCTTTCCTAGTGACAGTGGCATGTGGAATTTGCCTTCAATGATTTATAAAACCTGAAAAACTATGCTAAAGCTCTTTTAGTATTTGATGAGCTTGTATACTTACTTGTCGGACCCTTTGCTTTTTAAACTTGGTTTGACAAACTTCTATATCTAATTTCCTCATCAACTCTTTTCCCTAACTGTAGGTGTCAAATATTTCTGCATTTATTCAGACTTTGCCAATCTTTTATTGATTAAGAAAAGCGCTTTTTCTAATACATTGTTTCTGCTTAGAACACATTACTAGGATATCTCGGTCCATTTGAATAGGAGGTGGCCAAATTTTTTTAACTTGGTTTGATGTTCTCTGCCTCCAGGTGTTTCATCATTTTCTTCTTTAACTGTAGGAGCCAACAACTTCTTTGGATTCATTCAGGCTTTGCCATGGTCTTTTGATGAAGGATGGCGCTGCTTCCAACAAACTTTTCCTGTTTATAAATGGAACTTCTTTCATGTGGAAATAATGACATGCCTGAATACCTTGCAAGTTGTTCCAGAGTTTCAAAACTCAGACCATAACCTGTTTTTATCTTTGTGTTGAGGAGGCAAGTATAAAAGATGTGGAATAACTGCTGACATATTTCACAGCTGCCAAGGTTTTTATTAGCCACATTCTTCCTAATGGAACTCTGAAAACACCAACCTGTTGTATCTGAAGAAAATACCTATCTTTGTGGTGGAGTGTAGCTTGCAACAGCTGGACTTACACTGGTGCTTTTAAGATGTCTTTATATCTGGGGCTGTGTACTACTTTCCTGCCTCTTCTTCATGTTCATTCAGAAACCAGGGACTGTATTTCACATTTCAACAGGAACCAAAGAACACACAGGGGTCTTTTTACTGAAGTATTTTCCTGCTCAAGACTGATTGAAGCTATTCATATTAACACCCCTGCAGAGATATTTTTTATGATAGCTTTGATTAAGGAGTCCTTTTTGATGCACCCTGATGATGATTGAAAATTCAAATGATTCTCTTTCTTAAGACATAAGACCAAAACTCTGTTTTCTTTTGTCTTGCACATTTCAAATCTTAGCCTTGTTATGATAATCACTTACACTCAGAAACCTAGAGTCCCTGTTTTACTGTCTAGTAAAAGGCAAACTTGTGCTTATAGTAAGTTTTGCAATCCTTGAAGTCAATATTGGCCATCGCCCTCTGCTTGTAGATGAAGGAGGTTCTTGGCCATGACAAATTACTGGTTTGCTTGACAGTGTTGTCTTTCTTCTATAGTGATTTCATGCTGAATGGAAGCTGCAAGGTCTTGATAAGTAACTCCTTACTCTGCATATGCATCTTAGGCTCATGTTTTGACATTGATAAGCAATTGTTCTTCTAAATGTGTATTCAAGAATTTTCTCCTGAGATGAAGTTATATTTCCTGTCTTTGTAAAATCCATAAAACACTGTAAAACACCTAATAATCAGCTTGAGACTATGGTCTATGTAGTGCTGAGACTTAGGGGTGTGTAAGTGGCGCGACTTAGGGCTGTTATCAATTTCATTTGCAGAGTGGGAGGTCTGTCATGATTGGTCTGTAACACATGGAGGTTTTTGGCCTTTTGATGGTTGCTAAGGGTAAAATGCCTTCAAGCACCACTTCCTAACTTAGGGGAGGCTTTTGAAACAGACTTGGATTTTCCTTTTAGAGCTGATGGGCAGACCAGTAGGACTGAAGCTAGATAAGATAGTGATAATGAGTTTTAACTTTGACATGGGCGGACTGAAAAGTAGGAGGGCGAAAAAAGTTTTATGAGGGTTTTCTAGATGACAAATTGACATATGGAAATAAGCTTCTAGAAAACTCAGCTATGGATCTAGTCATCACTAACAAGTGAAAAATAATGATGACTAATAGTTGGTAAGGTAAATCCTCTTTATGGAAAAAAATGATCCCTCTAGCCCTAGAGTTGTTGGGTATGGAGCATGATTATCTTGTTTATTTGTATCACAGCGTTGGAACCCTGTACCTTAATGGAGCGGCAATGCCGCCCATAATTAAATGCTGCCTGGGGGGTCCAAAGGGGGCTACTACGACTTTATGGAGCTCCCCCCTGGCGGGGGGTTTCGGGGGCAGTGCCCCCGAAGATAAAAACAGATGTAAAATTGGCTTGTAAAAGTATATTAATTTCTAGTCAATATGGTTTGTTCGTTAGGTGGATGATCTGATGATAGAAGTTATGTTTAGTTTAGGGTTTTCTACCCTAGAAGGAAACCCCTAACTTGTATGAGGGTATGTTATTGCGGCTGTGTATTTTATGTGTATTCTCAAAGCGAGAAACAGATAGGGAGACTATGAGAAAGAACGGAGGATATTACAGTGGATCTGTTGTATGTTATGTCTCTTCATTTTGCTGGATAATAGAAAGGAAGGACTGGTTGTTCGAGGTGGACGTAGCCCAAACTGGGTGAATTGTTGAGCCCTAAAAATGTCTTTTCTTTTCACCAAAATCCACTTCATTCCATTTATCCTTTATCATTTATAGGCCTAAAAGATCAATAAGAATGATTAAAATAAATTTAAGAATACATGCAATGACTGACTTATTATACTTTTGTGGTTTTGTTATCGTAGTGATTTCTGAGCAGAATTAGGTACAAAATGCAGTCATTCTGTAGCTAGTCGTATGTTTCGTAGCCATCTTAGTGTTTAAATAGGTTACAGGTGTCATCTGAGGGAAAGACGTATATGGTTAGACTCCAAAACTCTCCTACATCATTCCTTGTCATCCACGAGGGCTGAGCAAAAATCTGGAAGTGGTTATGCACGTGGACAAATCCAAAACCAAGAAGCAGACTTCTATAAGGATAAGGACTCTTAAGGTGTCTTCAGCAAAATACGAGTCCTCAACAGGAGTTTTAGTTTGATTTTGATTATAAAAGACACCTATGCCTATCTCTACTCAATGTCAGTTAGGTAGTTGCTTATAAAATAACTCGGTGAACCGAGAAACAGGTAGTTGATGTTTTGTTTTTAGTTTTCAAAGACTGTGATACTCTGTTTCTAAGCATTTTATTCTAATGAAAGAAGTATAACTTTGATGCATGATCTGAAGCAACTTTAAGGAGTTAAGGATTCATGTGCCAATTTGATGGTAGAGGGCCCCAACTATCTGAAAAGGCTCTTGCATATTTTCTAGATAAGTAATCATTAACTCTGTTTTGTTCTTAACTTAGGCAGTTTTCTGAGTTTATCCTCTTGCATCATGTTTTATGTAATTTACTTACATCGAATATTACAGTCAATCTTGTTCTCATAAGCTATTGCAATATATAACTAATACGTGAATGAGATCTAATTGTAGTAATTTGAGTTAATTGCATTTCAGTTCTGTTAATTGCATTCCAGTCTTAGTTAGATTTAGAAGATCCTCATTATTTTATAAGATACTCTTGTTCTCAACTTCTTCTAACACATCACTATTATATTAACGATAATTAGTTATATATTTTGAGTTCTTGACTGTTCTGCAATTATGTAAGATTTTCTCATGATTTTACAAACAGTCTTTTTCCCAAGTTGTTCCAAGAAATCTCTAATCCTTGAATGGGACTTAATAGTAACATTGTGAGTTGCAGAATGAGTTAATTCTAATTTCATAAGCTATTTTAGCATAAGGCTGCTTACTATGTTATAGATGATCTTTTTTTCTCAAAATGTTCCAACAAATTTCTAACAATGAATAAGATTTCTCTGTGATGTTTTAAGTTGTTGTTTACTAAGAGAACCTCATTACATCAAAACTAATCCTTTTCTCAGTTTGTTCCAATATACCTCTAATGAAATGAATTGGACTAAGTTTAATGTTATGAGTTACTTTTCTTAGTAGCTTTACAGTCTGTGGATTATCATTCTCTATTCTTGGTATCATTCATAGTTTAGAGTAGATTTTATTATGTTTTAGTGTGATCAGTAACTTCTCTTCGCTATTAATTTAGTTTTTCCCCTTTGCATAAAAACACAAAACCAAAAACACTAAAAAAAACACTAAGCACAATGAAGTAGGAAGAAGATACCTAGGCACATATGGTGCACTTCACTTCAATAGTTTACTAGCCCTGGTTGAAAATTTATGATATCAATTTAGGAACACTAAGTTGAGTAGACATGAACCACGTATATCTATGTCTCTCTGGTTTTATGTGTTTTGTGTGTTTGTGTTTCCGCATATATTTTATGTGTTGCATTTCTCTGTAATATATAATTTTCTAACAACTGGTATCAGAGATGAAGGTCTATTTGGCTGAGAAACTCACAGGAAAGAAGGTTTCCTGGTTCGAGTGGGAGCAATGGTGGAAGATGGTAAGTTTAGGGTTCAGAAATTTAACGACCAAAACTACCCACTGTGGAAGACGCAGATGGAAGATTATCTGTATCATAAAGCTCTGTACCTACCATTGAGCAGAAAAAAAAAATGTCGGCTATGACATATGCAGAATGGGATATTATCGATAGAAAGGCACTCAGAACATTACAGTTGTGCCTCACAGCGTTGGTAGCTTTCAATATTTCTAAGAAAACAACAACAGAGGGTTTGATTAAGGCATTAGCAAAACTATATGAAAAACCATTGGCCTCAAACAAGGTATTTCTTATGAAACTTTTATTTAATATGAAGATGTCGGAAGGTGTATCTATTGCAGACCATTTAAATTATTTTAATAAAGTCACCAGTCAGTTAAGTTCTGTAGGGGTAAACTTTGATGATGAATTTAAGGCTCTTTTATTTCTGTGCTCATTGCTAGAAAGCTAGAATGTTTTAGTTATGGCCATCAGTATCTCTGTCTCTGGATCTAGTAATTTAAAGTTTGATGATGTTGTCGGTGCTATCCTTAGCGAGGAATGTGAAAGAAAAGCTCTGGTGAGACATTGGGTAATACTTTGAGTGCAGAGTCTAGTGGAAGAAAAATTGAAAGAGGAAGGATCTCAAGATATCACTGTAAATCAAGGAAAGGCAGATTCAAGTCCAGATCGGGGATAGTGTGCTGGAAATGCAGAAATAAAGGACACCTAAAGAAAGACTGTAGATATCGGAAGGGAAAAGAAGGAGACACACAGTAAGAAAACAATCATGAAGCAGATGTGACAGGTGATGTGTTACAAGATGATTTGATTCTTTCTTTTGAAAATGTTACTGATTCCTAGGTAGTATATTCAGGGGCCTCATTCCATGCCACACCTGATAAGAAATATTTTCATGACTATGTTCAAGGATATTTTGGACAAGTCCATTTGGGTGATGATAAACCCTGTAAAATTGTTGGAATGGGTAAGGTTCTTGCAAAACAGCAGAATGGAAACCAATGGCTATTAAAGGAGGTAAGTCATACTCTAGATCTGAAGAAAAATCTGATTTCAATAGGGCAGTTAGGCGGTGAAGGTTGTGTGACAACTTTCACAGATAAAACTTGGAAGGTCACCAAAGGAGCCTTGGTAATAGCAAAAGATGAAAAGGTTGGTACATTGTATTTATGCAATGGTATTTCTAACTTTGTTAATGCTTTAACTTCCAAAGGAGCAGATGCAACATTATGGCATCATAGGCACGGACACATAAGTGAGAAGGGGATGAAGATTATTCACTCGAGAAATTTTTTGTCAGGTTTGAAGAATGTTGATTTGGATTTTTGTGAGAATTGTGTTTATGGAAAATAGAAGAGAGTCAGATTTCTCAGAGTTGGGAAAGAAAAGAAGAGCGAAAAATTAGAGCTTGTGCATATAGATGTATGGGGACCTGCTAAGGTATCATCTCTCAGTGGATCTTGTTATTATGTTACTTTTATTAATGATGCAACTAGAAAAACTTGGATTTATTGTATTCAGAATAAATCTGATGTATTTGATACTTTCAAGAAATGGAAAGCTTTGGTTGAGATTGAGACATGAAAGAAGTTGAAGTGTCTCAGATTAGAAAATGGAGGTGAATATTGCAGCAAAGATTTTGATAGGTATTGTTCAAAGCATGGAATTCACAGAGAGAAGACAGTTCCAAGAACACCACAAGAAATGGTGTGTCAGAAAGGATGAACAGAACAATCATGGAGCATGCAAGGTGCATGAGATTGCATGCAGGATTTCCTTTACAATTTTGGGCAGATGTTGTAGATACTGTTTTTTATCTAATAAATAGAGGGCCTTCAAGTTCCTTGGATGTTGGTATTCCAGAGGAAGCATGGACAGGTAAAAAGGTAAACAACTCTTTTTTAAAGCCTTTTGGCTGTGAGGCCTTTGTCCATATTAATAACGAAGACAGAACAAAGCTGGAGGAAAAATAAAAGAAATGTACCTTTATTGGATATGGTGTTAATGATTTTGGTTATCGCTTATATGACTATGAAAATCACAAAATCATTAGGAGTAGAGATGTAATATTCAATGAAAAGGTCTTGTATAAGAATCAGTTGCAGGAAAATAAACAAGAAAAAGAAAACAAAGAATACGCAGTTCTTGATGAAATCACAGAAAAGGCAAAGGTGCCTGAAAATAATAATAATCAATAGCCACAGAAACATCAACCACCACAACAGAAACAGGTATCTCAAACACCTGAAAGTGGTGTTAGAATATCTACCAGGATAAGTAGACCCCTTGAACGATACTCTCCTTCATTATATTATTTATTTTTGACTAATTCTTGTGAACCTGAATGTTATGAAGAAGCAATGTAGGTTGAAACCACGAAGAAGTGGGAGTTAGCCATGGAAGAAGAGATGGACTCCTTAATGCATAACTAGACTTGGGACTTAGTCAGGTTGCCTGCAGGTAAAACTACATTGCAGAATAAATGGGTTTACAGGCTAAAGGAAGAAGATGGAGGAAAAAAAAGATACAAAGCTAGACTTGTGGTGAAGGGATTTTCATAGAAGAAAGGTATTGATTTTGATGACATATTTCCTCTTGTTGTTAAGATGAATTCAATCAGAACTATTTTAAGTCTTGTAGAAGAGGAAGATTTACAACTTGAAAAATTAGAGGTAAAGATAACTTTTCTCCATATCTATATGCAACAACCGAAAGGATATGAGGTCAAAGGGAAAGAAAAATTAGTGTGCAGGTTAAAGAAGAGCTTGTATGGCTTAAAACAGGCTCCAAGGTAGTGGTATCTAAAATTTGACAAGTTTATGTCTGAATAATGTTATACTAGATGTCACTCTGATCATTGTGTTTATTTGAAAAAGAAAAATGATGGCAGCTATATATATTATTATTGTATGTAGATGCCATGCTTGTTGCAGGGTCTAACATGCAGGAAATAAATGTGCTCAAAAGAAAATTGGCAAATTAATTTGCAATGAAGGATTTGGGAGCTGCAAAACAAATCCTTGGTATGAGAATAACTAGAGACAGGAAAAATCGCAAATTAACATTGCCTCTAAATGAGTACATACAAAAGGTGTTGAAAATATTTAATATGCAGAATGAAAAACCTGTTAGTACACCTTTTGCTAGCCATTTTAAACTTAGTAAGGAGATGTTCCCCAAGACCCAAGAAGAAATGGACTATATGTCTAAAGTTCCATATGCATCAGTAGTTGGAAGCTTAATGTATGCAATGGTCTACACAAGGCCTGATATTGCACATGTAGTGGGAGTTGTAAGTAGGTACATGAAAAATCCAGGAAAATAACATTGGATGGCAGTGAAATGGATTCTCAAATATTTGAGAGGTACCACAAATTAAGCATTATGCTTTGGTGGTTCAAACATTGCTCTACAAGGTTATGTTGATGTAGATATGGAAGGTGATAAAGATAACAGGAGGAGCACTACAGGATATGTATTTACTATAGGTGGAACCGCTATCAGTTGGGTTTTAAAAATCCAAAGTGTTGTTGCACTTTCAACAACAGAAGCAGAGTATGTTGCTGCTATAGAGGCTAGTAAAGAAATTATTTGGTTACAAAAGTTTATGGATGAATTGGGTAAGAAGCATGATATGGGCACGTTATACAATGATAGCCAAAGTTCCATTCATCTTGCACAAAACTCAACATTTAATTCCAGGACTAAACACATACAACTCAAGTACCATGTCATATGGTCAGTATTGGAAGATGGAAAGTTGAAGCTGGAAAAGATACACACTAGCCAGAATCCTGCAGATATGCTGACAAAAGTTGTAACCAGGGAGAAACTAAGAATATGCTCAGTTTCAATTGGTCTTCAAGGATGACGATAAAGATGAGAAATATCCAAGTCCAAAGAGGAGTCATTGTCCAGCAAATGAAGTAATGGTGGAGTTGCTACAATCAGTCTCCAAGTGGGAGATTGTTGGGTGTGGAGCCTGATTATCTTGTTTATTTTGTATCACATCATTGGACCCCTGTACCTTAATGGGGCGGCAACGCTGCCTGTAATTAAACGTTTCCTGGGGGTCCAGGGGGGGGCTCGAAGCGAGAAACAGATAGGGAGACTGTAAGAGAGAACAAAGGATATTGCAGTGGATCTGTTGTAGGTTGTGTCTCTTCATTTTTCTCGATAATAGAAAGGAAGGACTGGCTGTTCGGGGTGGACGTAGCCCAAACTTGGTGAACCACGTATATCTATGTCTCTGTAGTTTTATGTGTTTTATTTGTTTGTGTTTTCGCATATATTTTATGTGTTGCATTGCTCTGTAATATATAATTTTCTAATAAGAGTGGGTCCAGCAACAAAGGAACAGGCTAAAGTGTAGGTTCCTAATTAATGAATGAAAAGGACAGGGTAGATTGGCCTACCTAGAGTCCAATGCTGTCATCGTTGTAGTGGTGGTGGCCTCTTGATCTTTGCTTCGACGAGTCACAATCCTTCTGCAACAGTGCTCGGATACCTGCACGAAGATCAGCAAACAAGAGTAGCATACAAGACAATGATTTCATTCATAATCAACTAACCAATCAAGGAGGGTTAAGAATATTGCATCAAATAAAACACGTTAATGCAAGATGGGAACCAGAAAATAGTCATGTATATATATATATATATATATATATATATATATATATATATATATATAAATAGAAGGAAGAGTTACAACCAGAGCCTTAACGTCGCAACCTCCTCCAGCGAGGTTCAGTCAAAGCGCGTCTTGAATAATCGTCGGGGAATTTGGATGAGGTGAAAGCCTAAAATCTCTTGACAAAGGTCTCTTTCCATTCTATCTTTCTAGCAAAATGTTCAGGAATTCTCTTCAGCATTTCAGCTATAATATGTTCAGCTAGCTCATCAATGGAAGATGGCTTTATTTATAGAGGGAGAGGAAGAGGTTGGGATCCCTACAATGATGGAAGGGAGGCCTTATCCCTTGGGAGGTTTCCCCAAAAGGTGGAAACAAGAGGCCAAAGGAGGGAAGCCGTGGTTATTCAGTCGAACCACTCCAGATGAGTCACCCACGAAGTTGTTAGGATAGAAAAGTTGCCTCTATTTTTAAAAAAATTCCATAAACAGGTTGGTGCAAGTAGATCGCTGGGACAGAGCACTAATGGGCGTGGGGCCCAATGTTAATCTTCCTCATTCGTACGAGGGCATAATAGTCTACTAGCGCAAAGGCAAAAACATGTGCTTCTGATGGTCTGCTCAGGAAATTGTCAACAGAAGGAATGATGTCCTCATGGAAAGGGATGCAATGATGGTATTTGCAAGGCATGAAATTATTATTTTGTCACAGAAATGATCCTCCAATGTGCGGGATGGGGATTACAAGGACAGTGACAAATTTTTGTGTAACACCTTGTTATGTAATTTGTGCAAGTTTTTGCACATGTACATTGTTTTGGTACATGCACACTAGTAATTTATACACGTGTACACATACACATGTCTAGATTATCCGGTCTAAACGATTTCATACATTCTCCGGTACAATTTGTCATAATGGTATTATTGCAAAATGTACATATCTGTGTATCTAGCATAGTTGATATAATGCAAATTTGAAGTTGCACGATTTTGTTTTAGACGTGTGTTTCTATTAAAAGTAAATTATAATATTCATTCTTGAATGCAAAATGTGTGGTACGTGTTTTGTAATTTCCAATTTACTATCAACTGAAAGTAGCTTTTCTATGTGCATTGATGAAAAATGTTGCACGTACTGGATATATATGTTCTAGAATGAAATTAAATGAAAGTATTTTTTCTATGTGCATTGATGAAAAATGTTGAACGTATTGGATATATAAGTTCTAGAATGCAATTTTAAAGTTTTATGATTGTTTGACACATCTAAGAAGTCCTAGAATCTTATGATTGTTTATATATATATATATATATATATATATATATATATATATATATATATATATATATATATATATATATATATATATATATATATATATATATATATATATATATATGTATGTATTGTATTTCAATCGTTTTAACATATAAACACTTTTTGCCCTTTTTTGACGTTGAAAATTGTAATTTTCTACGATTTTCAACTTCAACTCCACTAAACTCATATTTTTATTGCAAATTATGCTTTGACATAAAAACAAGAATTGTAGAGAATTTTCTTACCTCCATACCCATATTTTTTTTTTTTTAAATATTGACATATAGAGGGGTAAATTTCTTGTTTACTAACTGCATATACTTGAAATTTTCAGGCAAACATAAATAGTCACTTTATCATCCTTTACTTTTTTTAGGGAAGGTTATTCATTTTTTGGAAAAAAACCATAGCATCATAATCTGCATATATCGCGCTAGTGTACAGACTATTTTTTGGTAATTTTCGGATTAAATCACTATTTTTTATTATTTTTTGAAATGGACGAAGACAAAAAAATAGTGATGTTTCAGTACATTTTATCATCCTTTGATTTTCTTTTCAATGTGATCGTCAATAAGAAAAATGAGAGTACCCTTTTGAAGTAGACAGGGAGAGGAAGTGCAGTACGATTTTTTTGAATTTTTTGGTGTCCTCGTTTGAAAGTTATTGAATTTTCATTTAGTGCAATTTTTCGAACAATGAAATTCCACAGTGACACAGCTTAGTAAAAAATTAATAAAAAATTGAAGTTTTTAATGAAACTCCACAAATCTCATATCATCAGAAACTAGATTCAGAGATGAATCTAATGGTACTTTGTCCGACATATAAATTTTTTTTTTCGTAGGTGTTCTGCCCCTTCAAAGTTGCAGGTTCCTGAAAACTGCAGAATTTTCTGTGTTTTTCGTTGACCAGAAATCTCGGCCGAGATAATGTCTCGGACGAGAAATTTATAAAACTCTCGACCGAGAGTTTAACCCGCCTAAAGTTACATTTAAACACACGGCCAAACTCTCAGTTGAAAGTTTAAAAAACTCTCAGACGAGAGTTTGCGCCCGAGAGTTTACTCGATGAAACTCTTGTATGAGAGTTTTAGAAACTCTCATATGAGAGTTTTAGAAACTCTCGTATGAGAGTTTTATTCCTATAATAAAACACAAAAATTATTAAGTTTTTAGAATTGGTACGTTATATAATTTAAATAGTACTTTATTAAAATTAAAAAATGATAAAAAATAATAAAATTATAATTTTATTTTAAGTTATTTTCTTATTATTAATGATAAAAATACATGAATATTTAATTAAATAAAATTTGTTACAATATTTTGTAATATCAATGTTATATAAAAAACTAAAAATATTTTTATATAAAACTAATTGATATATTAATATAAATAAAATAAAATTCTAAAACATAAATCAAAATAAAAACAACTATATATAATTTATATAATATTTTTTTTGAAATTAATGAATAAATTTAAATTTAAAAAACAATTGACTAAATGCAATGAGGTGATAAAGAAGATAATGCATAGCACCTTAATATCGTTATAAATTCTTGGAAATCTCGAGAAATTTTTGAAGTGAGATGAGATTCTTGGAATGGGTCACTTTATCTTCCACTTCAGTTTCACACAATTAACTTGAAAGGAAGTCTATTTTCCTAGGTATGGATGTAAGGGAATGAACAATATTATTTGAACATTGAGTGAGATGCCCTTCTTGGAATGGGTCATCCTATATTCCACTTTAGTTTCACAAGATTAAATTGAAATGAAGTTTATTTTCCTAGGTATGGATGTAAGGGGATAAAGAATATTATCTGAAAAGGAAATGAATGTTAAGTGTGACATTCCAAGCAGAAGTGTATGGGATTGGAGAATTATGTTATTGCAGAAAACTAACCCTTGACCCCTTAACCCTTGACCCATAACCCTTGACCCCTTAAACCCTAATTCCTAACCCCTAAACCCTTCACCCCCTAAACCTTAAACCTCTAAACCCTTAACCCCTAACACATTTACACCCACTAAACCTCTAAATCCCTAAACCATTTAACCCCTAAACCCTTAACCCCTACCCCTAACACGTTAACCCCTAACCCATTTAAGCACCTAAACCCCAAAACCCCTAACTCCTAACCCCTAAAATACTTAACTGCTAAATCCCCTAACCCCCTAAACCTCTAAACCAATCCTAACCCATTTAAC
Organism: Pinus albicaulis; assembly: GCA_034641835.2. Lineage (NCBI taxonomy): Eukaryota > Viridiplantae > Streptophyta > Pinopsida > Pinales > Pinaceae > Pinus > Pinus albicaulis. Next base: position 959,413,039 of record CM076572.1, read on the forward strand.
CCCCTAAACCTGAAAACCCCTAACCCCTTAAACCCTAATTTCCAACCCATAACCCTTGACCCCTTAAACCCTATTTCCTATCCCCTATACCCTTAACCCCTAACCAATTCAACACCCTAAACCACTAAAAACCTAACCCATTTAAGTGTTTATTCCACTTAACCCCCAAAACCCTAACCCCTAACCCCTAAAATCCTTCACTGCTAAATCCCTTAAACCTCTAAACCTATAACCCTTTTAACCCCCTAAACCCTAAACCTCTAAACCCTTAACCCCTAACCCCTTAAACCCTAATTCCCAACCCGTAACCAATTTAACACCCTAAACCCCTAAAAACCTAACCCATTTAACCCCATTAACCCCTAACTTCTAACCCTTAAAATCCTTAACTGCTAAATCCCCTAACCCCCTAAACCTCTAAACCAACCCTAACCCATTTAACCCCCTAAACCCTAAACCTATAACCCCTTAAACCCTAATTCCGAACCCATAACCCATTCAACCCCTTAAACACCTAAACCTCTAACCCATTAACCCTTGACCCCTTAAACACTAATTCCTAACCCTTAACCCATTTAATCCCCTAAACCCTAAACCTCTAAACCCTTAACCCCTAACCCATTTACCCCCACTAAACCTCTAAACCCCTAACCCATTTAACCCCTAAACGCTAAACCTTTAAACCCTTAACCCCTACCCCTAACTCATTAACCCCTAACCCATTTAAGCCCTTAAACCCCAAAACCCCTAACCCCTTAAACCCTAATTACCAACCCATAACCCTTGACCCCTTAAACCCTAATTCCTAACCCCTAAACCCTTAAGCCCTAATTCCCAACCCCTAACCAATTCAACACTGTAAACCCCTAAAAACCTAACCCATTTAAGTGTGGATTCCATTTAACCCCCAAAACCCTAACCCCTAACCCCTAAAATCCTTCACTGCTAAATCCCCTAACCCCCTAAACCTCTAAACCTGTAACCCATTTAACCCCCTAAACGCTAAACCTCTAAACCCTTAACCTCTAACCCCTAAAACCCTAATTCCCAACCCCTAACCAATTAGACACCCTAAACCCCTAAAACCTAACCCATTTAACCCCATTAACCACTAACTTCTAACCCCTAAAATCCTTAACTGCTAAATCCCCTAACCCCCTAAACCTCTAAACCAACCCTAACCCATTTAACCCCCTAAACCCTAAACCTATAACCCCTTAAACCCTAAATCCCAACCCATAACCCATTCAACCCCTTAAACACCTAAACCTCTAACCCCTTAACCCTTGACCCCTTAAACCCTAATTCCTAACCACTAACCCATTTAACCCCCTAAACCCTAAACCTCCTAAACTTAGGGGTTGGGGTTTAGGTTTTAAATTTAATTAAATAGTTAGTTAAGAAATTAGTGTTCAAGGAATTTGGTAATAATTGAAGGTTTAGGTGTTTAAGGAGTTGAGTGAGTTGTGAGTTGAAATTTTGTTTAAGGAGGGTTATAGGTTTTGGGTTGGGGTTAAATGAGTTAGAAACAATTTTAGAGGTTTAGAGGTTAAGAGATTTGGGATTAAGTTTTTAAGTTATAGATTAGTGGTTAATGGGAGGTTAAATGGAGTTAGATTTTTAGGGTTTTATGTGTCTGAGATATTAGGGGAGCCCCGGGAATTGAGTTTTAGGGATTAGAGGTAGGAAATTTAGAGAATTTTAGGAGATTTAGAGGTTAAGTGGGGTTAGTTACATGTTTAGAGGTTTAGGGGTTAGGGGATTTAGCAGTGAAGGATTTTAGGGGTTAGGGGTTAGGGTTTTGGGGGTTAAAGGGAATCCACACTTAAATGGGTTAGGTTTTTAGGGGTTTACGGTGTTGAATTTGTTAGCGGTTGTGAATTAGGGGCTTAAATGCATTAGGGGTTAATGGGTTACGGGTAGGGGTTAAGGGTTTAGAGGTTTAGGGTTTAAGGGTTAAATGGGTTAGGGGTTTAGAGGTTTAGTGGGGGTAAATGGGTTAGGGGTTAAGGGTTTAGAGGTTTAGGGTTTAGGAGTTAGAGGTTTAAGGAGGTCAGGAATTATGGTTTATAAGGTGTCGAGGTTATGGGTTTGGAGATTAGGAGTTGAAGTTAGAGGTTAAGGAGTTTAGAGGTTTAGGAGTTCAGAGGTTGCTATGGTTACGGGAGTTCAGGAGTTTGAGGTTGAGGCCCAAGGTGAAGGATTTTAGGGGTTGGGGGTTAGGGTTTTTGGGGTTAAATGGAATCCACACTTAAATGTGTTAGATTTTTAGGGGTTTAGGGTGTTGAATTGGTTAGGGGTTTTGGGGTTTAGGGGCTTAAATGGTTTAGGGGTTAACAGGTTAGGGGTAGGGGTTAAGGGTTCAGAGGTTTAGGGTTTAGGGGTTTAGAGGTTTAGTGGGGGTAAATGGGTTAGGGGTTAAGGGTTTAGAGGTTTAGGGTTTAGGAGGTTAAATGGGTTAGGGGTTAGGAATTAGGGTTTAAGGGGTTAAGGGTTAAGGGGTTAGAGGTTTAGGTGTTTAAGGGGTTGAATGGGCTATGGGTTGGGAATTAGGGTTTAAGGGGTTATAGGTTTAGGGTTTAGGGGGTTAAATAGGTTAGGGTTGGTTTATAGGTTTAGGGGGTTAGGGGATTTAGCAGTTAAGGATTTTAGGGGTTAGAAGTTAGGGGTTAACGGGTTAGGGGTAGGGGTTAAGGGTTTAGAGGTTTAAGGTTTAGGGCGTTAAATGGGTTAGGGGTTAGGAATTAGGGTTTAAGGGGTCAAGGGTGTTGAGCTGTGAAAAAGGTATGAAATCCTTATGTATTTGTTCATTCTTTTACCATAGATATACTGTTGATTGCCTTAGAAATGTAATTTACCATAAGAATTGCAATTAAATTGGAAAGATTTATGTTTAGCCTAAAAAATGACTAAAAGGTTGTTCTTATGGTCAAAACAGGAATTCGAAGAGGTGAGCAGCTGTATCAAAGGCGTGGCTGAAAACAGTCTGACTTCTACTCCATTCGTGATGAACTATATCTAGCTAAAGCCAAGAAGATCTAAACGAATTGCCCGAAAAGGGTAGGGGACAACTCGACCTTGAACAGAGTTAACAGAACGATAACAAAACAAGAGAGGAGCGAATCCCTCAGGATTGGAAGATCCTGAGGGATCGCTGTGCAAATTTATCATATCTCTTGATTTGTCCGTCCAAGGATCAGCTATGAAGGAAACGATCTGTAGTGACCGGGGAGGGAATGGCTATTATGTAAAAGACATTTTCATTAAAAACCGACTTTTATATTTCCTTTGCGATTGAATGTTTATCGACTCTTTGTCATGAGAGAACGTTGTTTGTAATGCCTTTTGGATTAATATAAAGACACAGGTTTCGGCTATTCTTTAGAATTCTGAGTTAAGCCCAGTGGTATTTCACTGGTGCTAAGGGCCCGACTCTGGTGGATTACTTTGCTGTTGTATTATTAATCTTTATTTGTTTATGCGTGAAGCGTGTTCTGTGTTGATTTCATTTACAGAGTTCTTTCATCGATCGTTGAAGCAAGTGCAGAATCATTGTTGTTTCATTCCTTACTGCAATTACATTTAACGATTAGTTATCTTGTTATTGCCTTGTGATTTTGCTGTTTTGTAATTACAGTAAGTGCTGTTCCATTCATCTATGGTTTCTGGTTGGATTGCAATTAACTGTCGACAGGTTTGAGTTTAAGATTTAATTGTTCAATTTGCATTAGGATCGTAGGTTATGTTTCTTTTAAGAATTGCAATTGCTGTTTATTTCATGCTTCTATTCCTTTTCTGGATTTCATTTCCTTTCAATTGTTCCACTTTCTTTAAGATCATCGAACTGTAGTGGATAGAGATATACTCTCCAGAGTCCCCAGATTTGGTCATCTTGCATCGATTTCTAGGGGAACGAGTTATTGCTACTGCATCCCTGATCGATGCTTAGCAAGATTGCTGTAGTTTATCTTTTTAAATTCTTTTCATTGTAATTAGGTTTCCTTTCCAAGCATTTATTACTTTTTTTTGTGCTACATCCTCACAAGCATTGCTCTTAGATAAGCGCAGCCTCAGACAGAGTACACTCTTGAGATAAAAGGACGCTCCCGGATTGATGGTTAATGTAGGCTAATTAGGTGTTTAAAATATACCTTTTCATGGTCCAACATTTTGGCGCCGTTGCCGGGGAGAGTGTATGCCATTTCACAGGAGTAATGCACTGCTGATTTCCTTCTGCTTGCAAAGAATTGGGTATTAAAGACGGAAGGTAAGAACCTGCACACTGGGCAAGAAACACACTTGCTCGCAGCTCGCTTCACAACAGAAGTAAGTAAGATTTTCTTTTGGGTAGGAATGAAGGATTTTTTTTTTGAATGAATAAGTCAGTGAAGCAAAACAAAATCCCCCCCAAAGCCGAAAAACCTAAGGGGCAGGTGACCCTTGGGCGCATGACCTTCATTGACGAAATCCTTAAGAAAACTGAATCTCATCCATATGTAGGATTTAAAAGAACTACTTCTAGACAGCCTACTAGTTCCCTTCAGGCTACAGGGTCACCATCTGAAGCCTTCGCTGAGATACACAGTCAAATAGAGGGAATTAAGCAAGATTCCCAAGAAATTGAGAATCCTTGCATAAGTTTCCTTCAAGAAGGGAACTCTAGCAATCTCCAAGAAGGAGAAGGGGAAACAGAAGAAACTACAAACTTAAAATCACCTATTAGAATTACCCAAACAATAAACAGCCCAAATAGGGGAAGTGTTGTTCAACTTATCTAGAACCAAGGTCTCGAATTACCTCAAACAGTAGGACAACAGGGAATACTTATTCCAGATAGAGGAAGTGCTGTTAAAACTATTTCTACCCATGTTTTCCAACCTAGAAATTCCCTGGAAATCCCAGAGGGGTATTGGCATATTTTTGATCAAATGGCCCAGAACCAAAATCAAAACCGGCAGCAAACCTCTACACTGCAATACCCTATAGTAGACACTGCAGTCAACGCACCCATGAAAGCTATTCCGCTTCAACATATTCCTACATTTCATGGCTTGACATCAGAAGATCCAGATGCATTTCTGTTTGAGTTTGATGTGCTGTGTAGAGGATATGATTACACCACCGATGCCCAAAAACTGAAGCTGTTCCCTTCTACACTAAAAGGAGCAGCCTTACGATGGTTTATGGGATTAGTCAGGGGTGTCATAACTGATTGGGATCATATGAAGGCTTCATTTTTAAAGAAATATCAGGATTATTGGAGGTCTCGGGAATTAAAAGATGAAATATTCCAGATGACATAAAAACCAAGTGAGACTTTGGAGGAATATGTGGAATGGTTTCAATATAATTTGCAAAGATCCCCTTATGCAAATGCACCCTTACCTGATAATGTTTTGAAAAATGCATTAATTAGGGGAATGAAAGATCAATGGGTTGAAACATTAAATCTTATGGGAAAAGGGGATATATATCAAGAAAGCTATCCTGACATTGTCGATTTGTGTATCAGGTGTTCGAGAGGTAATACAAGGTTGAAATCGATTCGTGTATTTGTTTTTTATTGTTGTTTTACGAAATTCATTTTCTTTGTTAATACTTCTTTATTTTGTTTGAATTTGGTTGCTTTAAAAATAAAAAATAAAAACAATAAAAAATGGTGTGTTTTTCGTGTTGCTGTTCCTTTCTAACGGAACAACACTTCTGCTGTTCCTTTCGAAAGGAATAGCAGTTCCGCAGAGTATTTTTCTGTTGTTCCTTTTGAAAGTAACAACAGTTTTGCGCAGTATTTTTGTTGTTCCTTTCTAAAGGAACAACATTTCAACAGAGTAGTTTTTTGCTGTTCCTTTCGAAAGGAACAACAATTTTGCAGATTGTTTTTTCTATTCCTTTTAAAGGAACAACACTTTTTGAATGATTCTTTTTTTCGTTGTTCTAAGCTTGCATTTTGAATTTTTTCTTTCAAGGAAAAAATATCATAAACGATCATACAAATTAAGGATTACTGCAATTAGCAAATCAAAAGAAATCGTCATTTCTAAGGGAATTGTCTAGTAATAAGGAAAAAAGAGGAAAAAGCAGCATAATAACATAACATTGCTATTTTATCACCATTAAATTAATTTGATCGATTATTTTTATCATGATTTGTTCTTTTCCCACATATTATAAGCTGTCTTTGATATTTATTTTTGAAATGGAAATAGGGGTATATATTTTTCTTCTATTGAGATGTTCAGATTTCTTCCACCATTCCTACTCTTAAGGAGTGTTGAGCCATCCCTTATGAATAACTGAGGAAAAGTGTTGTTTGAAAAAGAAAAATATTGACATATTTTAATGTTTTTGCAGATGGAGGATAGGGGGTCTCATTAAGAGCCAGCCTACCATGATCATAGAGAAGATAGTGAAGTGGAATTCCCATTATGGCCACCAAACCAGGGAAATGGTCCAAAAGGCAAAGTCCTTGGAATAGGAGGTCTCATCACGAGTCCTTGGAATTTCTAGGGGAACGAGTTATTGCTACTGCATCCCTGATCGATGCTTAGCAATATTGTTGTAGTTTAGATTTTTACATTCCTGTCATTGTAATTAGGTTTCCTTTCCAAGCATTTATTACTTTTTTCTGTGCTACATCCTCACAAGCATTGCTCTTAGATAAGCGCAGCCTCAGACAGAGTACACTCTTGAGATAAAAGGACGCTCCCGGATTGATGATTAATGTAGGCTAATTAGGTGTTTAAAAGATACCTTTTTATGGTCCAACAAAGGGTTAAGAGGTTAGAGGTTTAGGTGTTTAAGGGGTTGAATGGGTTATGGGTTGGGAATTAGGGTTTAAGGGGTTATAGGTCTAGGGGGTTAGGGGATTTAGCAGTTAAGGATTTTAGAGGTTAGAAGTTAGGGGTTAATGGAGTTAAATGGGTTAGGTTTTTAGGGTTTTAGGGTGTTGAATTGGTTAGGGGTTCAGAATTAGGGTTTTAGGGGATAGGGGTTAAGGGTTTAGAGGTTTAGGGTTTAGGGGGTTAAATGGGTTACAGGTTTAGAGGTTTAGGGGTTTAAGGGATTTAGCAGTGAAGGATTTTAGGGGTTAGGGGTTAGGGTTTTGGGGGTTAAATTGAATCCACACTTAAATGGGTTAGGTTTTTAGGGGTTTAGGGTGTTGAATTGGTTAGGGGTTGGGAATTAGGGTTTAAGGGATTAGGGGTTAAGGGTTGAGGGTTAGGAATTAGGGTTTAAGGGGTCAAGGGTTATGGGTTGGGAATTAGGGTTTAAGGGGTTAGGGGTTTTGGGGTTTAGGGGCTTAAATGGGTTAAGGGTTAACGGGTTAGGGGTAGGGGTTAAGGGTTTAGAGGTTTAGGGTTTAGGGGTTAAATGGGTTAGGGGTTTAGAGGTTTAGTAGGGGTAAATGGTTTGGGGGTTAAGGGTTTAGGGTTTAGGGGGTTAAGGGTTTAGGGGTTAGGAATTAGGGTTTAAGGGGTCAAGGGTTATGGGTTGGGAATTATGGTTTAAGGGGTTAGGGGTTAAGGGTTTAGAAGTTTAGGGTTTAGGGGGTTGAATGGGGTATAGGTTTAGAGGTTTAGGGGGTTACAAGATTTAGCAACGAAGGATTTTAGGGGTTAGGGGTTAGGGTTTTGGGGGTTAAATGGAATCCACACTTAAATGGGTTCTGTTTAGGGGGTTAAATGGGTTAGCCCGATTAGGAATTAGGGTTTAAGGGGTCAAGGGTTAAGGGGTTAGAGGTTTAGGTGTTTAAGGGGTTGAATGGGTTATGGGTTGGGAATTAGGGTTTAAGGGGTTATAGGTTTTGGGTTTAGGGGGTTAAATAGGTTAGGGTTGGTTTAGAGGTTTAGGGGGTTAGGGGATTTAGCAGTTAAGGATTTTAGGGGTTAGAAGTTAGTGGTTAATGGGGTTAAATGGGTTAGGTTTTTAGGGTTTTAGGGTGTCTAATTGGTTAGGGGTTGGGAATTAGGGTTTTAGGGGTTAGGGGTTAAGGGTTTAGAGGTTTAGGGTTTAGGGGGTTAAATGGGTTACGGGTTTAGAGGTTTAGGGGGTTAGGGGATTTAGCAGTGAAGGATTTTAGGGGTTAGGGGTTAGGGTTTTGGGGGTTAAATGGAATCCACACTTAAATGGGTTAGGTTTTTAGGGGTTTACGGTGTTGAATTGGTTAGGGTTGGGAATTAGGGCTTAAGGGTTTAGGGGTTAGGAATTAGGGTTTAAGGGGTCAAGGGTTATGGGTTGGGAATTAGGGTTTAAGGGGTTAGGGGTTTTGGGGTTTAAGGGCTTAAATGGGTTAGGGGTTAACGAGTTAGGGGTAGGGGTTAAGGGTTTAGAGGTTCAGCGTTTAGGGGTTAAATGGGTTAGGGGTTTAGAGGTTTAGTGGGGGTAAATGGGTTACGGGTTAAGGGTTTAGAGGTTTAGGGTTTAAGGGGTTAAATGGGTTAAGGGTTAGGAATTAGTGTTTAAGGGGTCAAGGGTTAATGGGTTAGAGGTTTAGGTGTTTAAGGGGTTGAATGGGTTATGGGTTGGGAATTAGGGTTTAAGGGGTTATAGGTTTAGGGTTTAGGGGGTTAAATCGGTTAGGGTTGGTTTAGAGGTTTACGGGGTTAGGGGATTTAGCAATTAAGGATTTTAGGGGTTAGAAGTTAGGGTTTAATGGGGTTAAATGGGTTATGTTTTTAGGGGTTTAGGGTGTTGAATTGGTTAGGGGTTGGGAATTAGGGTTTAAGGGGTTAGGGGTTAAGGGTTTACAGGTTTAGGGTTTAGGGGGTTAAATGGGTTATAGGTTTAGAGGTGTAGGGGATTTAGCAGTGAAGGATTTTAGGGGTTATGGGTTAGGGTTTTGGGGGTTAAATGGAGTAAACACTTAAATGGGTTAGGTTTTTATGGGTTTAGGGTGTTGAATTGGTTAGGGGTTGGGAATTAGGGTTTAAGGGGTTAGGGGTTAAGGGTTTATGGATTAGGAAATAGGGTTTAAGGGGTCAAGGGTTATGGGTTGGGAATTAGGGTTTAAGGGGTTAGGGGTTTTGAGGTTTAGGGGGTTAAATGGGTTAGGATTGGTTTAGAGGTTTATAGGGTTAGGGGATTTAGCAGTTAAGTATTTTAGGGGTTAGGAGTTAGGGGTTTTGGGGTTTAGGTGCTTAAATGGGTTAGGGGTTAACGTGTTAGGGGTAGGGGTTAAGGGTTTAGGGGTTAAATGGGTTAGGTATTTAGAGGTTTAGTGGGTGTAAATGTGTTAGGGGTTAAGGGTTTAGAGGTTTAAGGTTTAGGGGGTGAAGGGTTTAGGGGTTAGGAATTAGGGTTTAAGGGGTCAAGGGTTATGGGTCAAGGGTTAGTTTTCTGCAATAACATAATTCTCCAATCCCATACACTTCTGCTTGAATGTCACACTTAACATTCATTTCCTTTTCGGATAATATTCTTTATCCCCTTACATCCATACCTAGGAAAATAAACTTCATTTCAATTTAATCTTGTGAAACTAAAGTGGAAGATAAGAGGACCCATTCCAAGAAGGGCATCTCACTCAATGTTCAAATAATATTGTTTATCCCCTTACATCCATACCTAGGAAAATAGACTTCCTTTCAAGTTAATTTTGTGAAACTAAAGTGGAAGATAAAGTGACCCATTCCAAGAAGCTCATCTCACTTCAAAAATTTCTCGAGATTTCCAAGAATTTATAACGATATTAAGGTGCTATGCATTGTCTCCTTTATCACCTCATTGCATTTAGTCAATTGTTTTTTAAATTTAAATTTATTCATTAATTTCAAAAAAAATATTATATAAATTATACTATAGATGTACATCCTTTGATTACAATGTAATTTTATTTTATTTATATTAATATATCAATTAGTTTTATATAAAAATATTTTTATTTTTTTATATAACATTGATATTACAAAATATTGTAACAATTTTTATTTAATTAAATCTTCATGTATTTTTTTATCATTAATAATAATAAAATAATTTAAAATAAAATTATAATTTTATTATTTTTTATTATTTTTTAATTTTAATAAAGTACTATTTAAATTATATAACGTACCAGTTCTAAAAACTTAATAATTTTTGTGTTTTATTATAGGAATAAAAATCTCATACAAGAGTTCTTAAAACTCCCATCCGAAAGTCTTCCCGAGAGTTTCCGTCAATAAAACTCTCGGACGAGAAAATGCATAACTCTCGGCCGAGAGATTTTTAACTCTGGTTAAACCCAATAAAACTCTCGGATGAGATTTTTTAAAACTCTCGGTCGAGAAATAGAGTTGACTATTTTCTCGGACGAGAAATTAAAAATTTCTCCCAAATTCTAGCCGTCCGCCAAAAACTGTTTCCCAACTTCGCGATTTCACCCATATTCAAAAATGTACTTAAACCATTTCTATGTACATATATTCATGTGAAATTTTGTTTGTTTGTAAAATGACAACTTGAATTTTAAAAACAAAACATTATATCATAATCACATGCCAAATGTAGTTCAACCATCCAAAACTTGAGTTTTAAAAACAAAACATTATATCACAACATTACTTCACATGCCAAATGAAGTTCAACTATCCAATAAAAACAAAACATTAAATATCACAATCACATGCCAAATGTATTTCAACCATCCAAAACTTTAATTTTAAAAACAAAACAAATGATAATCACAACATTAATTCAAATGCCAAACGTAGTTCAACTATCCAATAAAAACAAAACATTATATCGTGCAAAGTGTCTATCATACAAATAGTGAGCTACATGAGGGTGCTTGAAATATTGCATCTTCAACATCTTTCTTTTCAACCCTTCTTTGAAATTAAACATAGACTTGACCATTTCTGTTGTAACTCTTTTTTTAACAACCTCCCATGTGTTGGGACCCATCATTGTTTCCTTTATTTTTCTCATCACCTTTACAAAAGTATCAGTGGTTGGCCCAAGCTTTAGCTACACATATACTAGTTCGCTTAAAGAGTGAGTAACTATTTCCAAGCTTTTACGACTCTTAGTAGTGAGAGTCAAATCCACGAGATCTCTCTTCAATTTTGTATGATGATTTTGACACCTTTGTAAGGTGTATTGTTGCATGTTTGATTCCCAAGGTATGTAGGAAATGTCAGATGGATAAGCTGTGGTTGGTGTACAACCTTCTTCTTGAATAACGTGTTATGTCCTACATCTTTTTTGAGCAACATTTGGAGCAACGTTTTCACCCTCTGCATCAATATATAAAATTTTATATATTAAAAAAATACATGTAAATAAATTTGTACAAATTGAATGAAAATAATATTCAAAATTATGGCCACCTCGATATGGTTAGCTAGCATTTTTTCCACCTTGAGACTGTTGAGAACTAGAACGACCACTGATTGGTTGAGAACCAACATGACCATTCGTTGATTGGCCTTTGTGGAAATACATATCACCACATTCACGTAATTCGCCAGCACCTATTGATGGCACTCCAAGGGAATGTGTACCACCACCAACCTCATGAGACGAGAGGGAAGCTTCATAAAAAAATATGAATTTATAATCAATTCAAAAATATATTCATACATATAAATACATGTACATATTCATTGATTAAATTGTGTGAACCATACCATGATTGCATGAACCATGGCCATGCTCCATTGATGGATTAGACACCCTTGTCCTCCTACCTCATAAAAATAAAAAATAAAACTTATTAACAACTAATTTAACTCACAAAATTTATAAAAAATCAATTCCATATGTACACACATGTATGAATATGTATGGAGATAAGATTATATTTAAGTACCATGAACATCCCTCTATCCTTGATCCCCCTCTCTTGTAGAGATATGGGATTCTATTGATCTTCCCCTTTCATCCTCTATGATATATATATGTAGATATATCTACAGTGGACATTTACAATTATTTTTAAATTACTATTTAAAATAAATTCAAAATAAATTTCAAAAAATTAATGTAATTTAGTATACACAAATTATGTAAAACACAACTTTCAAAGCACTAATTGATGTTTGAAACTCAATCTAAGCAAAAAAATTATAAATATGTTAAGTTCACCAAATTTCACTTTACATGGTGGGAGCACACTTGGTATAAAATTGAAAACATGGTGGGAGCACACTTGGTATATAATTGAAAAAAACACATGGTCATTAAAAAAAAAGCGTGAAATTACATTTAAACAAAAAATTGTTGAAATCCTCACATTTTAATTACATAAAAATGTGAGGTTCACCAAGTTGCGCTTTACATGGTGGGAGCACACTTGGTATATAATTGAAAAAAACACATGGTCATTAAAAAAGACACATTTATAAGTACAAAAACACACACATATCAAAGATATGTTACAATGTCCATCAATAAATTTTAAAGGAGAGCGTCTCAACACTAATTCATCTTTAAGAGATGAATCTTGAATTTTTGAAGAAGAGCATCTCAAAACTAATTCATCTTTGAGAGATGAATCTTGAATTGACAATTCCTTGTATAATACTAATTCATCTATTAATTCATCTTTGATAGATGAATCTTGAATTGGCATTGCCCCATGCAATAGATCAACAGACATTTTATTTACATTTGTAAGATGTCTTATACTAAAAAATTGAAATTGGCTAACAATATTGTTGCTTTTCCATGCAATTGTTTTAGCCTCTCCTTCTTAACTTGGTACATGCCTTTCATCTGGTTATACACAAGTTCAGAATTGGTGAAAACTACAATTCCATTTGATCCATACTCCCTAGTTGTTCCCAAGACTTCTATCAATGCAATATAATATGCCTCGTTGTTTGTTGTTATTCTCGGTATATTCATTTTCCTTTGGAGGACCTTACTAGTCGCAGTATTGCAAAGCAAATATGTAATCACTACTTTCCCTGGATTGGGATAATAAGTAACATCGATGCATAATGTCCATTTTTTAACCATATTTACTGGGGTTTTTTTATCCCTGAAAAAACAAATTCAATAAAATATATTAAATTAACATTTATTGCAAATTCATGGGAGAAATGACACATGTGCATGAGAGAAATGACATTGCATGGTTTACCTTAAAGTTTGACTTAAATTTTATGGGATATTCACATCTAGAAATGAGATGTCTTAAATATTACATTTCCTAGAGTTTAAGGGAGATTTATGACATGTACATGGTTCGTGCATGGTTTGCCTTAAAGTTTGTGGCAAAAATCACATCTATAAATGGCATGCCTTAAAGATTGCCTTGCCTAGAATTTAAGGGAGAAACGACATGTACATGGTTTGCCTTAAAGTTTTCCTTAAATTTTATGGGATAAATCACATCTAGAAATGACATTCCTTAAAGATTCGCTTGCCTAGAGTTTAAGGGAGAAATGACATGTACATGGTTCCATGAGTTTAGTGGATATGTCACCCTTAAGAAACGATGAGATCCAGAGGCTACCTGGCCCTTTATAGACTCTGCCTTTAGAACTTTTAGAAGTTAACACTCAACAAAAAAACTAAAATCCTATGGAAGTTCAACCACTTTAGGTTCAGTTTTTAGGCCTTAAATTTTTCTTTGAATTAATGGGAGAAAGCCTTGAGTTTGGGGGATCCTATCCTATGGAAGTTCAACTACTTTAGGTTCAGTTTTTAGGCCTTAAAGTTTGCCTTGAATTAATGGGAGAAAGCCTTGATAAATGACACATGCTTTAAAGTTCATGGGAGAAAGCCTTGAGAAATGACACATGCTTTAAAGTTTGCCTAAGAGTTTATGGTAGAAATGACACATGTATGGGAGAAATGACACATGTACATGGTTTGCCTTAAAGTGGTAGTGGTTTATGGATATTAAAATGAAGAACTTCTATTTATATCTGTTCCAGAGATTAACTATAGGGGAATTTACTGGATATGTCACCTATGAGAAAAGATGAGATCCAGAGGCTACCTGGCCCTTTACAAACTCTGCCTTTAGAACTTGTAGAAGTTAACACTCAACAGACAGACTAAAATCATATGGAAGTTCATCCACTTTAACTTCATTTTTTAGCCCTTAAAGTTTGACTTGAATTAATGGGAGAAAGCTTTTAGTTTGTGGGAGAAATGGCATGTCCATGGTTTACCTTAAAGTTTATGGGAGAAATCAGATCTAGAAATGACATGCGTTAAAGTTTGCCTTGCCTAGAGTTTAAGATAGAAATGACATGTACATAGTTTGCATAAAAGTTTGCCTTATAGTATCTGGGAGAAATGACATAGAAATTACACATGCCTTAAAGTTTGCTTAAAATTTTGTGGGAGAAATGACACATGTACACGACTTGCCTTAAAGTGGTAGTGGTTTGCACTTACTTAAACAACTAGTGGTAGTGGTTGATTAAGTTATGTAAAAAGTCACACCTTGATGAGTTTGTGGGAGAAATGACATGTAAATGGTTTGCAAAATTATTTTATGCACTTACTAAAACAACTAGTGGTAGTGGTTGATGAAGCTATGTCAAAAGTCACACCTTTATGAGTTTGTGGGAGAAATGACATGTACAGAGTTTGCCTTCGAGTTTAGTTTTCTGCTTAGTTTGCCTTGAAGTTTATGGGACCCTTAGAGTTTAGTTTTCCATTTAGTTTTCCTTGAAGTTTATGGGAGACATCACATCTAGAAACCTTTACTTTGACATCTATAAATAGGCTAAGAACATTAAAAAGGAAATTTCAACTTACAAATTAGTTATGTCCTTAATAAGAAGTATGATTCAGCACCTATCAGATTTTTTAATACTTTATAATAATGTCATTTTTGGCTTGTACTATCATTCATCCTTGATATGCACAAGAATTTTAGAACTTGAACATCAACCTACACTATCATCATTTCACTGTAGCCATGTCAATCTAGATTATTTATATCCATTATATCATAAAACACTCCACTTTTAACATTTTACAAGATTAGAAGCATCATGGAAGGTGTAAATTTAGGTACATTAATAAAATACAACCATGTCAATCTAGATTATTAATATCCATTACATCATAAAACGCTCCACTTTTAACATTTTACAAGATTAGAAGCATCATGGAAGGTGTAAATTTAGGTACATTAATAAAATACAACCATGTCAATATAGATTATTAATATCCATTACATCATAAAACACTCCACTTTCAACATTTTACAAGATGAGAATCATCATGGAAGGTGTAAATTTAGGTACATTAATAAAATACAGCCATGTCAATCTAGATTATTTATATTCATTAAATCATACAACAGTCCACTTTTAACATTTTACAAGATTAGAAGCATCATGGAAGGTGTAAATTTAGGTACATTAATAAAATACAGCCATGTCAGATGTTCGACGGACAGAACTAGCAATGAATGTACCATGTGGCTTATATTATGGAGGATGACAAAGCTACTGTATGTTGCTTGGAGAAAACTTGAAGAGAAGATACATCTAGACATCTAGAGACTGCCTCTGAGATAGTCTGTAGAAGTATTGTGCTTGAAAAAGATGATTACTCTTATTGATAAGGTTGTAGTGAGCTAAGTTGACCTGTAGTAACACTGTAACCATGCTCATTGTATAGAAATATGCTTAACTTACTTATGTAAATACTATCACACTAGTTCAAGATAAAGATACTGAAAATATCGAAGCAGTTTTCCAAGACTGCAATAGATTAACAGATGGAGAAGTAATCAAATATATAAATCGATTACTATATAGTAGTCAATCTGGGCAAATAACAAAATTAGATAAAATCAGAGAAAATAAACTATATATCATTTTTTGACACCATTCAATCATGCCTATCAAGATTGTTTAATTTTTATTCAATATTGGCATGAAAAAAGACATTACCCAAGAGGCTTAACCATGGTGGGGTTAGGAAGATTGCCAATATTGACGTTAAGAATGGCAATGATGATAATGATTTGGAAGAGGGTTAGCTCACACCCTCTTCTAGGAGTTGTGGTAAGTAAGAGGAGAGGTGTAACTCTTTTTCTAGTTGTGGTTTAAGCAAGAGGAGGGGGCAGAAATGGGTGGTGAGAATGAGAGTGAATGTGTAGAGGAGGAATTGATGTCCCCTGTAAGATTCATAGATAATTCTTGTACTATTGATGTCACATCAGAGAGAATTCTTGTGCTATTGATGTCACACCTGTTTCAAAGAGAAATATGAAAAAATAGAAGAAGCCATCTCAGACCAAGAAATGGCCAAATATGTACTGCTTTGAAATATGAGCACTGTTAAGCTCCAAAGATGCTCTTTCTTCCACCACATTCCACTCCATTTCCTTTGTCCATTATTAATCAAAGGCTCAAATGATAAGTATAATTAGTTAAAATTGATTTAAGAATGAATATCATGACTAACTTGCTATGTTTTTATGATCTTGTCATTGTAGTACTTTTTGAACTAGATCTAGCTACAGAATGGAGACATTCTGTAGCTAGTTGCCGATTCTGCAGCTGTCTTCATGTCTACGCAAGTTCCAGGTGTCATCTTGGAGAAAAACACATATGGGTGTATTCCACATCATTCCCTCATCCTTTTTTGCTCTCCATGAAGTTTGAACGGAATTTTGTAGGCGATTATGTACGTGGGAACTCAAACTAGGAAAGAGACTCCTCATAGGACAAGGACAGTCCATATGTCCTTAATTCTATTACGTGACCACAATCAGAGTCCTAGTTTGGTTTTTATTTGGAAAGACAATTATCCCTAGGTTATCTCAAGATAGTTATGTAATTTTGATTATAAATATGGTTCGGGAAACCGTGGGACAAGGTTAGATTTTGTATTTGTTACTAGAGATTTCGGTATAAGAAAAACACTTATTTTTAAAGTAATTTTCCCCACGTGAAGTATCACTTTATTGAAAGCACTGAGTCAATATTGAAGTAGATTTTGCGTGCTACTCCGGTGGTAGAGGGCCCCTGCCTCTTGAGCAGCCTTGTTTATACGGTTTAGATAAGTATTTTAGTCTCGTTTTTGCATTTCTAGCTTAAGTACGTTTCTGAAGTTTATGTTTCATGCTTGTTTACATTGATCATCACAACTAGACTTAATCTTATAAACTCTTCCAAAATATCATCACGATGAATAAGGCATAGCTGTGGTGTTGTAGGTTTTAGTTGTATTTCCTTTCAAATTTTATGATTTATGCTTGTTTACACTAAGTGTCACAGCCGGTCTTACTCCTACAAACTCTTCCAAAACATCATTAACAATGAATAAGAAACAACTGTGGTATCTTAGATTTTAATTTTATTTTCTTTCAAATCTTATGTTTATGTTTAATTGCATTGAATAATACAGCCAGAATTGTTTTTACAAACTCTTCCAAAATATCATTCACATTGAACAAGATGGGTTGTAGAATTCCAATAGACTAGCTGCATGTTAGTTTAGTCATAACACTCCGGAGGATGATTTCATTTAGTTCAGCTCTGTCACTACATTTCAAGTTTGATAATGGCATTTTAATTTAACTCTATTCACTGTACTTCAAGTAGATTAGTAGCATTCTAGTTTAGTCTTAGCTCATTGTATTAGCATTCTAGTTTAGTTGTTATCCATTGCATTTTAAATTGTATTAGTTGTTAAATTTAGATACCACGGTCTTCATTATTTACAAAAACTTCTTTTGTTCCAACCTCATATTAATACATAATCATCTGGACAGAAGCTAGTATCAATCTAAGGCCTGGAGTATTTTGCAACCTTTTTACCATTTCACAAATAAGCCTTTTCTCAAGGACTATTCTAAAAAGAAACCTATAACTTTTGAGTGAGGCCTAGTGGTGCTAAATTGAGTTGCAGAACAGAATTAGAAGTTAGTTTAGAGTAAAAAATATTATTGTGCTACAAATTTTCTTTTCCAAATATGTTCCAATAAACCTTTAACCATGGATGAGATGTTGTAACATTGTAAGTTGATTGTTTATTTAGGAGAACTTCATTCACACTTAACTTGTCCATTTCTCAAGCTCTTCCAACACATATTTAATGAATGAATTGGATAAGTTCAAGCTCATGTTGTGATTTATTTCCTTGCAATGAAGTCATTATCAAGCTTTGTATTTGTTGTTTGCCATCCATAGTTTAGGCTTTGTTCTGTTTTAATATAACCAATAGCTTCTTTTCACCAACACTTAGTTCTTTCCCTTTTCAAACATAAAACCATAAAACCAAAAACATCATAAAACACTAAACACAACGTAGTGAGAAAAAAATACCTAGGCACATATAGTGCACCACACTTCAACAGTTTACCAACCCTGGTTGAAAATTAATGAACTCAATTTAGGAACACTAGGTTGAGCACAAACATTTTGGCGCCGTTGCCGGGGAAGTGTAACTAGGTAGCCTTGTTTCTTAACTACCAAAAACAATGATATGCGTAGAGAGAGAGACTCAAGGGGTAGATTCATAAGAAGCAGAAGCAGAAGTTTGATTCCTAGAACACCACTTGTTTCATCAAGACCTAGAGCCATCACACCTCCAACTCAGACCCACATTCAATCCTTTACTGATCCTAGACTTCCAGAAGACTTAAGATCAGATATTCCATTAGAAAGACCTTCCACTTCATCCACTGAACCTGTCTTAGAAGAAGATTCAAGGACCCCTGCTAGAGATACAAATTTTTCCACTTCCATAGAAGAATCAACTATGGCAGAAGAAAGGGGAGGAGGAGTCTTTAATGGAGAACACACATTATTTGGAGGGGGTAGAGGTAGAGGTAGAGGAGAAGGAGGTAGAGGTGCAGAAGGAGAAGGGGGTAGAGGAAGAGGTAGAAGAGAAATTGGAAACTCTTTTGGGTTCCCTATAGTAGATGAAGAAACCAATACAGCTATGAAAAACATTTCACCCTTTGTCCTTCCAAACTTCTATGGACTTTAAACTGAAGATCCTGAAACCTTCCTATTTGAATTTGAAGTCCTATGTAGAATTTATGACTACTTACAAGATGCTCAAAAACTTAAACTATTTCCTTCAACATTGAAAGGAGCAACATTGAAGTGGTTTATGAGTTTGATCAACAGTTCTATTAGGACATGGGAAGATATGAAACAAGCATTTCTAGAAAGGTATTTGGATTATTGTATGCCAGTCAATCATAAGGAGGAAGTGTTCAAGATGATACAAAAAGAGGATGAAAACCTGGAAGATTTGTTGGAGAGATTTCATTACAAAATTAAAAGAGAAAAAATGGAAAACTTAGACCAAGACACCTTAAAAGCTCTCTTGTTGAAGACAATTAGGGATGAATGGTTGGATATCCTTAACATGATGGGAAAAGGGGATACATCTCAGCTCACATTACCTGAAATATCTGAGTTATGTATCAACCTTTCAAGAGGAAAATCTAAAACTGTGAAAGGACCAAGAGACCCTGCTCTTGCAAGGGTAAGTAAGTCTGCTTCTGGGACAGTAAGTAGGGAAGAGATAGGGCATATGCTTGATGAATTAAAATCTGACATCTTAGGGAGTCTTAGTGAACAAATAGACACCCTTAAGTTACAAAACAAGCAAAAAGCTGAATCTGATGCTTTAGCAATATTTTGTCCCAAATGTAGAAAGAAGCATGCCTTGAGAGAATGTCCTTTGGATGCAAAAGTTGTAGAGACCTGTGTGATTTGTTCAGAAAAACATGAGACCAAGAGTTGTCCTTCACTTCCTAGTCTTAAAGCTGTCTTTTAAGAATATACTTCTACAAGTTCCACAAAATCTCTCAATTTTGTCTCTAGAAGGCCTTGACAAGGACCTCAAACACAAGGATTTCATGATCAAATGTATAATCAACCCCCACCAAATTGGAATTCTTGGCAGCAACCTTGGCCCCAATTTCAAAATCAATCTCAAGCTTGGGCACAAGGAGCACAAAATCCTTATGGAAGATACTCCCAGTACTATCAATATCCACCATCCTATTCCCCATACCCACATTTTCCTCCTCAAAATCCTCATCCTCAAAATCCACAACATCAAAATCAACCACTCCCCTTACCATTTCCTCAGAAATCAAATCAGTTGCCTGCTCAACCCATACCAAACCCCAACAATAAAAATCCTCAGAACACATACATGATAGAAGGCCAACATTTTCCAACTTATTTAATTACTCCTCTAGACCTTAGTGATGTTCAACTTAGGTCTGGAAGAATACTTGAAAAGAGGAAACCTTCTGTGATCATACAAGAACAAGATAACTCTGAGGAAGATTCTCTACGGGAAAATAAAAGTCTTGAAGAAGACACATATTTTCAAGACCCAAACATTGAAAAATCAAAACAAAAAGAACCAATAATTTCAACTCCTGTATTAGAGCAGCCATCAACATCCACTCCTACACCTCCCTTTCCAGAAATATTACAAATTGATAGAGGTGTAGAAAAACAAATTATGGTGCCTAATTATGATTTCCTAGATGAGCTGAGAAATGTCTGTATTAAGATTCCATTATTACAATCTATCAAGGAAATTCCAATTTTAGCAAAGACAATAAAGGAGTTGAGCATGAAGAAAACAAGAAAAATAATAAGAGAGACAAAGAAAATTCAACTGGCAGGAAAAATAGTAGATATCATGATGGGTAAGATTGCTATTCCAAAGTATCTAGACCCAGGAAATCCAGTTGTTAAAATTCACATCAATGGAACTAAGATCCAAAACACACTTATTGATTTAGGAGCAGCAATCAATATCATGAGTAGACAAATCATGGATAAATTGAAACTTCCTAATCTTCTTTTTACACCCACATTATTACAATTAGCAGATAGATCTGTGATCAAACCTGATGGGGTAATAGAAGACATTCCAGTGTCCCTAGATTCTTGGGAGTACCCTGTGGATTTCATGATCCTAACTCCTAAGAATAATCTAGGAGGGCATCCAATTATATTAGGAAGACCTTGGTTAGCTACAACTGATGCTTTCATTAGTTGTAGATCTGGTGATATTTACATCTTTGATAGTAGTGCAACTAAGAAATTCACTTTTTATCCTCCAGCAAGGACAATTATAGATTTAGATGATACTCAATGGCTAGATGATGAAGAATACTTACAACCTCTCTTCACAATTTCAGAAATTAGTGAAGATAGTCAAATTCTGAATACTTTAGAAAACTTTGGATCCTCTTCGGAACATAAACATGAAAAATTTCAAGAAGAATTAGTAACATTTAAGCCATCAAGGCAGATGTCTCCTCTATTCCATGGATAAATTAAGAAATTTCACAATTGAGATATTTCCAAAAACTTTAAACATAAACAAGAACCTGTGGAAAAATCTCTCAACAAGAAGAGCTAGTCAAAATTTTACAGAGACATTCTTCTGCATATGCATGGGAGTACACTGATATGAAGGGGATAAGCCCCAAGACTTGCACTCATCACATCTACATAGAGGAAAATTGTAAGCCAATCAGACAACCTCAAAGATGGATGAATCCAAATCTTAGGGAGATTGTTAAAGAAGACTTGCAGAAATTGTTGAATGTCAATTTTATCTATCCTATTTCAGATAGTCAGGGGGTTTCTCCTTTGGTAATTGTGTCAAAGAAAAATGGTAAATGGAGGGTATGTATTGACTACCGAGAATTAAACAAAGCTACTCTTAAAGATCATTTTCCCCTACCTTTCATAGATCAGGTGTTAGATACCTTAGCTGGCAAAAAGTACTTCTCATTTCTAGATGGGTTTAATGGTTATAATCAAATTCAAGTAGCACTTGAGGATCAAGACAAAACCACATTTACTTGTCCTTGGGGTACCTATGCTTACCGAGTATTGCCATTTGGATTATGCAATGCACCTGCAACATTTCAAAGGGCAGTATTAGGAATTTTTTCAGATCTAATACATGATTGTGTAGAGGCATATATGGATGATTTCACAGTTTATGGAAACACATTTGAAGAAGCCTTAGTAAACTTGGAAAAAGTTTTAAAAAGATGTAAAGAAGAAAATCTTTCACTTAGTCATGAGAAGTGTTTTATGATGTTTACTGAAGGAATTGTTTTAGGACATCACATTTCAGGGGATGGGATTAGATTTGATGAGTCAAAAGTTGAAGTCATCTCTAACTTATCTATTCCAAGTTGTCAAAAATATGTTAGGAGTTTTCTTGGATTTACAGGGTATTATCGAAGATTTATAGAAAAATT
Source organism: Pinus albicaulis (assembly GCA_034641835.2). Lineage (NCBI taxonomy): Eukaryota > Viridiplantae > Streptophyta > Pinopsida > Pinales > Pinaceae > Pinus > Pinus albicaulis. The sequence continues at coordinate 959,435,207 of CM076572.1, forward strand.
CACCAAGATAGCATCTCCACTCTTCAAATTACTTACCAAAGACTGTGATTTCAAATGGAATTCTGATTGCCAGTTAGCCTTTGAGACCCTGAAAACAAAAATTTCTGAAGCACCTATTTTAAGGGGACCTAACTGGAAGTTACCTTTTCATATTTCAACAGATGTCTCAGATACAGCTCTAGGAGCAGTATTGGGACAAAAAGACCTGATTCCTTATGCCATCTACTATACCAGTAAAAATTTGACTCCTTCAGAGTTAAACTATACTGTAATTGAAAAAGAGTTTTTAGCTGTTGTTCATGCCATAAAAAAATTCAGACACTATATAACAGGCTATGAAACTTTTGTTCACACTGATCATTCTGCAATTAGATACTTAATGAACAAATCAATTACTAATGGCAGAGTCATAAGATGGTTATTGCTTTTACAAGAATTCAACATTACCATTCTAGATAGGCCTAGAAAACAAAACACAGTAGCTGATTTCCTATCTAGACTCCAAAACATCAAAGATGACACTCTAGTTGAAGATCAATTTCCTGATGAATATCTTTTTGCAATTTCTACCCAAACTCCTTGGTTTGTTGACATTTCTAATTATTTAGTTTCAGGAAAATTTCCTTCAATAATGAATGCAAGAGATAAAAGAAAAATCATTTATGACAGTGCAAAATATTCATGGGTTGCTAATGAGTTGTACAAGACAGGTCCATATTTTATCATTAGGAGATGTGTTCGGGAAGATGAGATGCCTGAGATTCTCAAAGCATGTCATGATGAACCTTGTGGCGGACACTTTGCTGATAAGAGGACAGCCTATAAGATCCTTCATTTAGGATATTATTGGCCATCCTTGTTTAAATATGTTAAAGAGTATGTCAAAAGGTGTGACAGTTGCCAAAGGGTAGGAAAACCTTCTCCTTCAGGTGAGATGTCATTACAACCTCAGGTACATATTGAACCTTTTGAAAAATGGGTTTTGGATTTTGTAGGACCTATTAGTCATCCATCAAGACAAAAGAGATATATATTAGTTTGCACTGATTATGTTACCAAATGGGTAGAGGCCAAGCCATTACTTTTTGCTACTGAAGCATCTGTAGTTAATTTTCTTTTTGAGGATATTTTTACTCGTTTTGGTGTCCCAAGGAAAATTGTTACAGATCAAGGAGCTCAATTCACATCAAGGCTAGTGGAACAAATGATGGAGAGGTACAGAATCAGACACAGAAAATATACTCCCTATCATCCACAAGCAAATGGTCAAGTGGAATCTACTAATAAGGTCATTGAAGGAATCCTAACAAAGACTGTCCATTTACATAGAAGAGATTGGGTAGATAGGCTTCCTGAAGCCTTGTGGGCCTATAGAACTACATGGAGAAACACAACAGGCCATACTCCTTATGAACTTGTTTATGGAAAGCAAGTTTTGTTTCCTATAGAGTTCTAGATTCAAACTTTCAAAATGGCAGTTCAGCTAGGACTTGATTTAACGGAGGCACAAAAGCATAGATTGGAGCAGATTAATGAATTGGATGAGATCATACAAGATGCAGTTCAGAAAACAAGTCTAGTCCAACAGCAAAGGACTAGATGGCATGACAAGTACATCAAGGAAAAGAAGTTCAAGGAAGGTGACTGGGCTCTCTTGTTTGATTCAAATTTCAAGGATTTTCAAGGTAAATTCCAAACACATTGGCTTGGGCCATATGAAATCATAAGAATTTTTGACAATGGAGCAATAAAAATTAGGACAATAGATGAAGAGAAGGTCACTTTTCTTGTGAATCGTCATAGATTGAAGCTGTATCACAAGCCACTCTCAAGAGAAGAATTTGTCAAGAAATTCCAGGAAAGCAGTGATATGAAGTTAATGAAGAAGAATTTTTCTTCTTCATCAACTTAAGTGAATTTTCTGAAGTCAGATATTGAAAATAAATAAATAAATAAAGTATAAACATGAAAACCAATCACTGATTGGCATGTTTATACAGAAAAGGTGGAGTGAAAATCAGAATCTTTCTGACACTCTAGCTTTTCAAATCTGTTCTTTCTGCAAGTAGTTATTACAAAATCATAAGTGCAGATCCATTTCACTTATGGTCCATCTCATTTTCCATTTCATTCATTCATCCATACTCCATTTCATTCATTCATCCACACTTCATTCACTTCACTCCATGGTCCACCTCATTTTCATTCCAAATTTTTAAAGTTTGATGTTTTTCTGCAATTGAATAATACATATCATGAATTTCAGGCCACTTCTCATACTTCACTCCATTTCATAAGATGTGATCCATTCCACTCCATTACTCACTTCATTCATATCCCATTACACCATATTTTATTATCCATCCTCACTCATTCCATACAACATTCCATTCATGCTCCAAACCATTCCATTTCATGTTTCAAGTCTTCTACAGGTACATTCTGCAGCCAGTTAGACATTCTGCAGCCAGACAAACATTCTGCAGCTAGAGATCCTAAAGGCACTGTCTAGTAATCACCTGATTTGCAATAAAATGATCCTGCATATCCATGACAACAAGAAAAATCAAGAAGGTTATGAAGACTCAAAAATTAATGATTTTCAGGAGAGAACAAAGCATATGAAGAACACAAAAAAAAAAATCAGAGGAAAGGCAAAGGTAAAAGTTCTGATTATAATGACATATCATGAAATATTTTAGTATAGTTAAGTTATGAATAATTCAAAAAGTTGTTTTAATTAATTTTGTTGATCATGCCTAACCAACCTCCCGCAAAAACTTTGGATAAAACTCCTTCTATTCCACCATTTCAAATCCCATATTCGATCATCATTTAAAAATCTAAACGGTTAAAGTGCTGAAGTGATTGGATTAGTCACGTCACTAGGCCAAATCATTTAATGATGATTTCGAATTCGTTACAAAATATCTCTGCGGTCTTTTCTACCGTGATATCCTTCAACTCATATACATCATCCTCACCTCATTATATTCATTCCGCAATCACTCCATATCATTCTTTCCCGTAGCCAATTTTTAACCATTCCGGTCTGTGAAACAGAGGCATCTCTGTAACAACCATTGTCACCGTGAACAGAGGAGCAACAATTTGAAGGTTGGAAAGAGGAGTTATGGGTCTTATAGTGAGGACTGAACTGGTTGGCACTAAGTACTTGGAAGGTTATCCTCAAGTTAGAGAAATGTTACAACAAGCAGGGTGGTTGCAATTCTTTGAAAAATTCAGTGGGTTTCACAAAGAGGTGACCAAAACGTTTGCAAGATCCTTCAAAGGAACTGAGGTCGAGATAGGAGATATTAAATTCACCATTACAGAAGCTTCCATTGCAGAAGCAACCGAATTGCCCAGACAAGGAGAAAGGTGGTTCAAGAATAGAGAATTTCATAACGAAGCATGGAAGCAGATACTCAAGTCACCAGGTATGGATGTTACCATTTTTAAAAAGGGTATCCCTAGCTCTGCACTAAAGAACAAATGGAGGAACATGTTGCTTATCTTGTAAAAATTCATCACTTGTGAAGGAAGATATGGTACTTTCTATGTCTATCATATTCGGTTGATAATGCATTTCCTAGAAGAAGAACTCAATTTTCCCTTTTTCTTGCTTCATAGTTTAAAGAAAATGGCCTCAAGTGTTCAAAAGAGAATTCAATTTCTAGAAACAACCTTATACCACCATGGTTTAGTCAAAATTTTGATTGAACATCATTTGAGCAAAATGGGAGATAATTGGGAAGAGTTCTTAGTGAGAAATCACTTTGAGGAACCCAAGGAACCTCCACCTGAAGACAAACCTACAAAAAGAAGCAGAAGATGGAAAACCTCCAAAACTAAAACTGGTAAAACAATAGAAGAAAGCAGTGAAGAAATGATTTATGAGAAATTGACTCAGATTAAGAAGCAACTTAAGAAAGAGAGGATAATAAGAAAATTTTCCAGAGAGAAAGGAGAAGGGCCATCTCAACCGAGAAGGAGCCACAGACTTAGAGGGATACTAAAGAAAACAAAGGTTAAACAAACTGGAGTCATAAACATAGAGGACGAAGAAACACCTACTAAGGAGGATTTTGATGAAGAAGTTCCAGAAATTGACCCAGCACAGCAAGAAATTTACAACTATGTTGAAACATTAGAGAGGAGAGCTTTAGAATTTAGAGACAAAACCCCTAGCCCACAAAAGTCTGAAATTGATATGCTAAGAAGAGATAGGTATGAGTTAGAAGTAATCATGGGGAATATCAAGGGACGAGATAAAATTCTTGAAGGCATGTTAAAGGCTATGGAATTCAACTCTGTCTCTACAAATGCAAAAGTTGTATAAGGCCAGTGAAAAATTGAAGAAGAGAAATAAAAAGTTAACCAGGGCACTCACAAATTTGAGATTCAAGTTAGTCATAAGAAAGCCTAGAAAGCCTTTGACTGCCAGGAAAAGCAGAAGAAGAGGGTTGGATGTCCTTGCAGAGGTCTCAGGGTTCATGGAATAGTTGCATGGGGACATGCAAGAATCTAGCAGTGGGGGTATGTTGAGCTCCAAAGATGTTATTTCTTCCACCACATTCCACTCCATTTCCTTTGTCCATTATTAATCACAGTCTCAAATGATCAGTAGAATTAGTTAAAATTGCTATAAGAATGAATATCGTGACTAACTTGCTATGTTTTTATGATCTTGTCATTGTAGTACTTTTTGAACTAGATCTAGCTACAAAATGCAGACATTCTGTAGCTAGTTGTCGATTCTACAGCTGTCTTCATGTCTACGCAGGTTCCAGGTGTCATCTTGGAGAAAAAAACATATGGGCATATTCCACATCATTCCCTCATCATTTTTTGCTCTCCATGAAGTTTGAACGCAATTTTGTAGGCGGTTATGTACATGGGAACTCAAACTAGGAAAGAGACTCCTAATAGGACAAGGACAGTCCAGATGTCCTTAATTCTATTACGTGACCACCATCAGAGTCCTAGTTTGGTTTTTATTTGGAAAGACAATTATCCCTAGATTATCTCAAGACAGTTATGTAATTTTGATTATAAATATGGCTCGGGAAACCGAGGGACAAGGTTAGATTTTGTAATTGACTGCTATATTTCAGAAGTATGAAAAACACTTGGTTTTGAAGTAATTTCTCTCTAATGCAAGAAGTATCATTTTATTGAAAGCACTGAGTCAATCTTGAAGTATATTTTGCATGCTACTCCGGTGGTAGAGGGCCTCTGCCTCCTGAGCAGCCTTGTTTATACGGTTTAGATAAGTATTTTAGTCTCGTTTTTTTCATTTCTAGCTTAAGCACGTTTCTGAAGTTTATGTTTCATGCTTGTTTGTTGATCTCATCTGACTAAGCTTACTCTTATAAAGTCTTAAAATATCATCACGATGAATGAGGCCATTTCATGGTGTTACATGTGTTTTGTTGCATTTCCTTTGAATTTCATGATTTATGCTTGTTTATAAATTGTCACAGCAGTCTTGCCTCTTAAAACTCTTTAAACATCATTATAACAATGATAAAAATAACTGTGGTATCTTTAGTTTTGTTATCATTTGCTTTAAATCTTATCTTTATATTCAAGTGCATTGAGATATCTTGGCTGATTTGGCTGAGTGTTTTACAAATACAAAATATCATTGCATGAACCAGTCGTTGTAGAATTGACAGACTATTTTTATGTGGTTAATTCTGTAACACTTAGGATGGTTTCATTGGTTTAACATTTTGGTTTAACATATCTCATTTCAAGTTTGATAATAGCATTTTAATTTAACTCTGTTCACTGTACTTCAAGTAGATTAGTAGCATTCTAGTTTAGTCTTAGCTCACTGTATTAGCATTCCAGTTTAGTTGTTATCCATTGCATTTTAAATTGTATTAGTTGTTAAATTTAGATACCACAGTCTTCATTATTTACAAAAACTTCTTTTGTTCCAACCTCATATTAATACATAATCATCTGGACAGAAGCTAGTATCAGTCTAAGGCCTGGAGTATTTTGCAACCTTTTACCATTTCACAAATAAGCATTTTCTCAAGGACTATTCTAAAAAGAAACCTATAACTTTTGAGTGAGGCCTAGTGGTGCTAAATTGAGTTGCAGAACAGAATTAGAAGTTAGTTTAGAGTAAAAATCTTATTGTGCTACAAATGTTCTTTTCCAAATATGTTCCAATAAACCTTTAACCATGGATGAGATGTTGTAACATTGTAAGTTGATTGTTTATTTAGGAGAAATTCATTCACACTTAACTTGTCCATTTCTCAAGCTCTTCCAACACATCTTTAATGAATGAATTGGATAAGTTCAAGCTCATGTTGTGATTTATTTCCTTGCAATGAAGTCATTATCAAGCTTTTCATTTGTTGTTTGCCATCCATAGTTTAGGCTTTGTTCTGTTTTAATATAACCAATAGCTTCTTTTCACCAGCACTTAGTTCTTTCCTTTTTCAAACATAAAACCATAAAACCAAAAACATCATAAAACACTAAACACAACGTAGTGAGAAACAAATACCTAGGCACATATAGTGCACCACACTTCAGCAGTTTACCAACCCTGGTTGACAATTAATGAACTCAATTTAGGAACACTAGGTTGAGCACAAACAAGCACAATCCATACTCTCCTTCTGTACATCTCTGTAGTATGAGCACAGTCCATACTAACAATACATGGCCCCAAAAACCCCTCTGATGTTGCTACAAGTATTGTTATTATGATGATAATATTTTGTTTACTAGGATGTTAGAGTGATATCGTGAATCTAAAACATCCAAGTAACATCTGAATCTGAAACATTGATTCTATATTCCTTATTGATACTTGACCAGAAAATACATAGGAATCTGTAAGTGGAGCCGCTGTGGCACATATGGTTAGGAAGTAATCTTTATTGGCCAAATGGTTGAGAAATGAAATTAAGTCATATAGTATATTTATGAATCTTCAAATTTTAAGTAAAGGTGGATGTATATAATTTTTTCGACACTTTCACGTCATTTTTAATTACACTCGATTGAATTTTTGTAGGATATTGTGATCTAGAAACAGAGGTTTTATGTGATTACTCTATTTTGTACTAATTTTCAGCACATTAGATCTTGGTTAGGATGATTCAACTTAATGCAAGAAGTTTAAGGTTCATCAGCTAGTTAAATTATATTTGAGGGTGTTATAATTAATTAGAAACAATTTGGAGACAAAATCCCAAAAATGGATGAGAAAAAATAAGATTTAAAGAAATTTAGCCTGAATACCATCAACACCCACACATTTTGCACCCACAACAAATTGCAAATTTGAAAAATATTTTAAAAATGAGACAGATGACCTCAAAAACAATTGAAATATATTTTTAAATGAGACAGGTGACCTCAAAAACAATTGAAAAATAATTTTAAAATGAGACAGATGACCTCAAAAACAATAGAATTATTTGTTCAAGAAATCGAATTCCAAAAGGTATTTCTGAAATTTACAATCTGAGTTAAGTTCAACTTGAAATTTAAAGAGAATTTCAAAGTTTTAAGCAAGAATATTTTACAATCACATAAACAAATCAAATTAAAAAAAAACTCCTATCATTATTTCATAATTCTAATGCAACAGAGTTAGGCTCATTTGGTATGATCTTGGTTAGGATGATTCAAAGAGTCTGGGTTATTCCTCTCGAGTCCGTGGATGTTTTTGGAGCAACTTATTAGTTATTGAATAGGTCATTCCTTGAAATTATTTTCTTGCAATTGGGTACACATTGTGTAAATGAATGTAGAGACTAAAGCTCTAAAGTATAAGCCACAAACTGTTTACATCTGAAATTCAAGTTGGAGAGAGATACAGATACACCAGAAACCAGAAGCAGGTGAAGAACAATTTCAAAAAGGATGATGAAGCACAATTTACAAAAGGGCCAGAGGAATACTAGTGAATTCAATTTCAACCTAGGTGAATATTTTGTTGGTGGAAAAGGAGTTTCGACCCAACTGAGTCTAGCTTTAAAACACAGAAAATTACATTTAAACAACCAACTGAGTCTATATGTTAACTTTTCATTAACCAATTTGAGATTTAAACAAGAAAAATTACATTTAAACAATACTTAGACAGAAGTAGGAACCTGGAAATTCGGAGACGTCGAGGCTGCAATGAGAAGAAGACGAGGCAGGAGATTGTCGAAAACGTCAAGGCCACAACTAGAAGACAAGAAGGAGATCACCAAGGATGTCACCGATTACAAATTACCTGCAAAACAAAAAAGACAACTATAAAATTAAAATAATATAACAGCATAACAACAAACAAACAAAAATCACAACAAAAACAAAACATAAAACCAACAAATTTCTCACCTGCGCCTGTGACCCTGCAACAACATGCGACAATGGTAATACGACAATGGTAATAAGCCCGAAACCTATTCATATTTCCAGCCTGGTGTATTTATAAATTAAATTTCGTCCGGATTATTTTAAAAGTTCGGCCGGACTAATAGTGTGGTCGAACTTTAGTTGTCGTTTTTCTCATCTCCAGCCAAAAATATGTTTTCCCACGTCGTCAATATGTCGTCAATGTAAATGGTAGAATGAGTTTGGCCAAACTAATTTTGAAAGTTCAGCGGAACTCTAAGACAATTTAGCCAAACTTTTATAAATGTTCGGACGAACCGTTGGGAAAATGACTTTTCCGCCCCCGATTCTCACAAAATTGTAACCCACCTTCACAGTTTTACCCATTACCTATGCCATAACAACTACAATTCGTGTCCAATGCACCACCATGTTATCCTTCTCTATGGTCCCAACCATGTGTGCAACCAAACCCTAATTTCAAAAATCAAGTTGTACATCAATTTAAAACTCCTATTTTTCCTACTCACTCCCCTACTGAATGTATTGACATATCTTTTAGAGAGGGGAGAGGAGTGAATTTAGAAACTTCCCCTATTACCACACAACATCTACCTTGAGAAGAAAATTTAATCCATAAACCATTAGAGGAGAAATCTATGATTGGAACTTGTTCGAAAATTTTTGTTGAAGCTCACCAAGAAGAAAACCCTAGAATTTCCCTTAACCATCCTTGTCAATCTGAAGAAAGAAAACATCGAGGTTTGGAAGACCTATACAAGTTGGAGAACCATGAATATGTGGGTCCTATTGAAGCCTGGTTCCAAACAATCGTCGACACGCCCCATTCCCTCATCATTCAACAACTCTCAATACCATATCAATTAAAGCAGTTGGTTTCTCATACTCTGATATGCGTTGAAGTTTGCATTTTAAACCTGAATGTGAGTATATTTAGTATTTTGTTACACCCATGGTTACAAAGGAAGTACTCCTACACTTGAAGGAGATCTTCCTTAATCTAAATTAGGGTAGGGTAGTACAGAAACAATAAATAACAATTCCATTTGGAATAAAATTGTTGTAGCAACACTCTTCAAATTGCAATTCCTAAGGCATAACTATTGAAATTTTTGTTATAATGCACTCTTGTGATAAAACTTGTCCAAATAAATTCACTCTTAATGCCTCAAATTTTATAAAGTGACTTTGAATATTGGCAAATATTATTCAATGGGTGAGTTAGGGTGATTGTTATTGCTTTTTTTAATACTTGCCATTGAAAAGCTTGAAAACCTACTTATGGCCTATTCATTCTAACAGATTGTCATCCAAGAAAAAAATTCAAGTGTCTCTTCGAAGGTATTGATGAAAAGCCTCCTATGGTGGACCACTCATATAAAACCCTAATGAGCTATCATGAGGACCATAGCATGATTAACTCGAGGTATCTAAGATGCCTCTTTAAAATGAGTCTTTAGGGTAGAAGGATCAACCATTAAAGATTAGTCATTAAAAACTTTTCACCCCATTCTGTACTCTTAAGCATAATATTTTCCTCCCCACCTATTACGTAAGGTATTTAAGGTTAATAATAATTATATTTTATTGTAACATAAAAGAATTAATTGAGGGATAGGAGGTCTCATTACGAGCTGACATACCATTATCATGGGTCCTAATGAGAATGACATTACCACTACTGGTCACCAAGCCAAGGTAATGGCTTTCAGTTGAAAATATGGAAGCTAAGAGGTCTCATTGTGAGCCGACTTGCTCATTCTTGTTCGCTCTTGTGAATGGAACTGTCATTAGCTGGTTACCAAGCCAGAACAATGACCTTCCTTTAATTCCTAAACCAAAGTAAATGCTTTTAAATGATTTTGAATATATATCTAATAGATTGGACACGGGAATTTCATGGGGTTAAAAAGAATCCTTGTTGAGGCTATAAATGTATGTTGGCAGTAGGACCATTCCTATGGTATTAAAGCTAATTTTACACTATGATTTACTTGGTTCTTTTTGTCTTTCCCTAAACTCATTGTCATTTTTCTCTCAGAATGGTTTTAAGATCCTTTTAGTAATATGATTTGGAGTTCTATCTTTCAAAAATATGAAGGTTCTCATGGACGTGGGACCCTTAATTCAGGTGAGTCAATTTGCTTGAACAGGAGGAGCTTCAACTATATGCTTAGGTAATGGTAAGATGGACATCATGGGATGATATTATCTTATCATCTTTATTTTTCCCTATTTCCATCCATATTTAACATCAAATAATGTGACTTCTATTTATAACAATGAGGCTATTGAAAGTGAAGACCTGTTGATTTGGACTGCTCTTGAGATGCTTAAGCGAATTTTGATGGTTGGCTATTTCATGATGACGTTATCCTTCTATTCACAACACTATTAGCATTCCTATGGCAATCCTGACATTAGTTAGAAAATAATGAAGGTCAATATTGACATCACTGGATCTATGGTCGTGGGACTTTCTTATCTTACTGATGTGAAGAGAGTCGAAATCATATGGAACTTACCTACATTCTCTTACTCAATTATCCCTATAGTTTAGTTCAATGCAACATGACTCTAATAGAGAAACCCTAGCCCTACAGTGTTAATTAACTTTGGTCTTTGTCAGAGATTTTGCTTGCATGAGGTCATGCAAGATGATCAGCATGGGGGGATGTTAGGCCCCGGAATTGGGTTGTTTAATTCACATTTTCACCCTATGCTTATTCAGGTTTTTAATTGTTATTACTTTCATTTTGCACAATTGTTGGGCTAGTATCTTAAACTTGGAGCATGATGAGGCAATTGTTTATTATTTAACTTATTTCATTTATTTCTATAGGATTTGCATCAAAATGGTTATTAATGATGGTGATCGTGTTGTTTTAGGAATGCATATGAAATCATGGTCAAAGATACACACGCATAAACAATTAATTGCACCAAGTTTTGTTCCTGCACCAACATCCCTACATTAGCATTCTTGCACTAAAAAGCAACCAATTTGGGGATTCGACATCTTGACACACTTTCAAAGAAAACTGAGGAAGTTTTGTTTCCAAAATAATTTCTTAACACCTACACATGAATTGGATTGCACCGAGGTAGCACGTGTGGGTTTCTTGAAGCAAATCAACAAATCTACTCAAAATTTGCATAATTTTCAAACTGCTAACTTTGACCTCAATTTTCGTGCATATCTAGGAGAATCTAAAAAATCTGAGCATATGGGGTTTTTTTATAAAAGTTACACGAGGTTATTTGAGGCAGTATTATAAAAAAATATTTTTTTCGAGAATTCTAGGATCTTGCCCAAATTTGCGAAAAAATGGAAAATTCGTATCAAATATGAATTTTCTTGATGGGAAAATGGTTGTACTGATCTTCTACTGATGGAAAATAGTTTGGATTCAATTCCTCATCTTGTTTTGTAATGGATTTGCTGACATAAATCCAAATTTATATCATGAAATGTATAAACACAGAACTATGGCTCCAAGCCTAGAACATAAATCCATTCTTTCTACTCTTATGATGTTGGAGTAAATTATATTTGGATCCCCCCATTCCCTATGATAAGTTGGAGGCCAAATTCTCGGAGAAACTTACTCCAAACTTATACTTGCAGAGCTGAGCGCCGATTCGGATAAACTGTGGGCTGATTTTGTGACTGAGCTTCATACTATCAGCATTTCTACTTGTTTTCAAAGGAGCTAGTTACATGAAGAAGGTCAAATTTTAAAAAGGACCGAACATGAATTTTTTTGGCAACGTGAAAGCGAGGACTGTGTGGAGCCGTTAAATTCCATTCATTCATATCTGCATCTAAGCATTAATTTCCAAGGCCACATTATCTACAATAACCTAAGGGACGAGTAGAAGGATGAATCATTGTTATCGAATTGGCATTCTCTAGGAGGTTATCGATTTCCCTCATGGGTTGAACAACTCTTTTGTTATCGATTGCTCCATCAACTTCTAAAGTGACAGAGAACATCAACAAAATAGATTGGCCAGCATTCCTTGGTATATTTTCCATTCCCATTCAAAGTGTTGTAGCTAAAAAAATAGTAGTTAAGAAAGTAAATTTGTGACCCTCTTCTAGATCATATCGTTTCAGAATCAACATTATTAATAGAGGGACGATGGGAACTATGGTGGACTTATTTCCTTGTTGGTTGTGGATACTGGCCTGTACTCCATTTTTATTGGTACGATTTGAATGAATAAAGGAATACCACATGCATAGAACGAGTCTTTCCTTGTTGGTCGTATGCCCTTTCCTGAAGCAGTGGTTCAATTTCAAGAGAGTGGCAAATTACTTGTTTTTCTTCCCACGTGTTTTCTCGGCTGGAATGGTCTACGTGGTTCTATAGGAGCTTGGAACGCACCTAAAAATTCCAAGATGGAATAACGAATTATCTATTGTAACCATCTTCCACTGTGTAATTATTCCAAAATTATTTTTGTGCCATATGAATGTTAAAGAGTTGGACTTTGTTGAATGCTTTTTATGTTGCAGTGGATGTATAAAAGAAGGCACATACTACACTTTGACTTGTGTGTTCATTCTCATAAAATTATTTGTTATTATGCATTAAAGTGGAGGATTACATATAATAACATTATCCCATTGAAACTCATTATTGTGAATTTAAAACTGCTCATAAAATACATAAAATAGCATATATGTGATATATTTGACAAAATATCTAATTGAAGGAGTCATTGAAAAACCGGGAAATTTGTGGTCAATTGGGAGAATTCCTTTGCAAGGTACACTACTGCACTAACAATTTGGGAAAATTCTACCATTCCATAAATCAGGTTTCCTTGGAAGGGAGGACAAAATCAGTGCCAAGCTTGTTGTTTGGAATAATTACTTGTGATGGCAAAGTCCTAAAAGGAAGAGGACTTTCTATGGTAGGTATATATATATATATATATATATATATATATATATATATATATATATATATATATATATATATATATATATATGGGTCTGATAAGTTTATCTTTAAAGTTTTGGGGGATAAGTTGAGCATTGTATAAACTGTTATGGATACAAAAAAATAAAATTATGAAAAGTCACCAATAGCACTCTGTATGTTTGATTCCACAGAGGATAGGGTCTTGCATAAATTTATTGAGTCAAGTTTGGGTAGTAGGAGGTGTTATTGTTGTATATTTTGTCATAACCTTTGGCATGTAATTGTTATGATCATGAGGAGTTATCGATCTTAATTGTATGGGTTGAGGTATTATAGGGGGTCCATTTCCAGTGCACTGTATAATGGATTATTTAAAATGCCTCCTAAGTCAAAACAACAATACCTCAACAAACAAAAATATGGATAAAAAACCCACACAAAATAACAACCCATTCTAAAAAATGATCCACACTCTTCTCCAGCAAGAGACATCGAAATATTTTAAGAAAGGAAAGGAACCAGGACACAATCCTTGCACTTGGGACATTTTTGAAGCACATGAGGGTCACATGGAAATTTATTTTCAAACTTGATGAACTAGATGCACTCCTTTACAAAGTGAGCCATTTAGAAGGGAAGAAACTCATTTGGGCTGTAAAACCAGCTATGCTTGCTCTCATACAACACAAGTTCTTGTGGGAACCTTGTGAAGGGGTTAGACTTCCAATTGCATCTTGTCTTAGTAACATCATGAGACTAACCTCCCCTATAGCTCCTTACAATGATGATGTTATGAGAACAGTTTTTAGACTAATAGTAGAAACTTTGTAGGACTTGGACAATAGTGCAGGATCTACCTTTGGGAAGAAGCTTGAGATTTTAGAAGTCATAGCCATGATCAGAACATATGAAGTCATGTTTTATCTTGAGTGTGATGATATTATCCTACAGATGTTTTGATGCTTCATCAACATTAGGAAAAAACATCCTAACACAGTCATAGCACACATGCAGTCCATCTTGTCATCTTGCAATCTCAGTTAATGTATGTTTGGAGGAGAGAATAGTTGGTATCACCTCCTACTTATGAACTAACCAAGAGGTTGGTTGAGCAGAACATTGGGTTATTCAACAAAGAGTTGACTAGGGAAAAGTTGCTCAATTTTGGGGAATCATGCAGTAGGAATGAGTTGAGGAGAAAGGGACTTTTCTTCATCTACAGGGAACCTTGGGGGCCTTACCACTCATTCTTGAGTGACACTAAGGAAATGACAGAGGTAGAGCAGATGGATATTCCTTTTCACCATCAAGGTGAGGATTCTTCTTTAGACGATTTGATGGGTTCATACAAGGATGCCTTCGAGGGGCATGAGTCATGTAGAGTTGTTGACATGAAGATAGATTTATATGATGAGAAATCAATGGAACCAATGGGAGGCATTCAAGATGGTGTGTCACCAGTGATGATTCAGCATGAGAAGCATATGGTGGAGCATGAGTCAGCTGAGGAGGATGATGCGCACAATATGCATGATGATCTTTTTGGGGAGAACCAAATGGAGGTTCATATTGAGCCTGTGATGGAGGAGGATTGGCAGCCACCCTTTGGCTCAACCATTAGTGAGGAGCAGATGGATGTACAAAAGGCTAGCAGGGTGGCAGTATTTGCAGACATTTTTCCTCGGGAGGTGTTGGAGGTTGTCAAGGTATTTTCGAAAGAGGCTACCAGACGACAAGAGCATGGAGTTTATGATTCGAGGAGGGAGGGGTTGTTGGAGATGGTGATACATCCATCTTTGGGCCCACCCATTGATGAGGTGTGGGTAGATGCACAAGAAGTTGGTAGAGTTGCATTACTTTCAGGGGGTAGTCCTCTCCAGGAGTACATAGATAGGGCTTGCATCACAATTTGGCCACTTGTACCCATTACAGGGAGAGAGGCAAGGTTTCTTCAATGGATATTGTTGACTGACTAGGCGGGGTTGTATGACTGGGGAAAAATACAACATAGGGGACTTATCACATATACAAGTGCCTATGAATTTGATCCTTCCCATATGATGGATTGGTGAGATATCATCAGTTGGTATCCTTTTGATGGAGTATCAACCTTAGTCCAGGGCACAGTAAAGCAAGGGTGCTTAGATGAGGTTGTTACATGTTTTAGTGGGCAGTGGGATATGGACTGACAGTTCAATAGTATTTCAATAGAACTATCCCAACATTAGCAGAGTAGGGTTGACCTTGGCCTATGCCAGAGGTGGGATTGGAGAGAGTTAATGAGTTGGTATTCGCTTTATGGAGCAGCAACTATAGCCAGAGAACTGTTTGAGCCATGCGAATTGAGCGATGATTTACTATGGTGGCATTGGGATCCAGGAGGATTGGTTGATGATAGGTACAGTCAGAGAACAGTTTTGGATTCGAGCATTGAGGGGTCCACTCATGATGGGTTGACACAGAGGCAAAGCATCACCCAGTGGTTCATATGGGATCCGTTCATTGGGTATCAATTACGTTGGGCCACCAAATGGGCCCACAGGTTTTGATTGCTTGAGGGAAAGAAATATTCGGGCGGGAGGATTTGTAAAGTTCCTTTTTCTAGTGACATGGTTATGATGGACTCTCAAAGTTGGGGGCATGCTAATCATAGGTGCAGTTTGGTGTTAGTAGCAGGCCCAAGGGATTTTGGAGGACTTTTGAGGAATTTTTATGAGTTATAGTTTTGTTCTCTTGGTATATTCCATCATCCGCACAATTTTCCTTTCATTCCGGGGCATTCCGACAACTTTTAAAAAATAGAGTTATTATTGGGCCTAACTCAATTAATTACACTTAAGGTGGCATTCTAGGAGGAATGATTGATAGATCACCTTAGTGTAATAGCTCATTGGAGCCAGAACGAAAATATATACAGGAAGGGATGGCTATATGGGAGTTTCAGTGGCTTAAAGAGACATGGTGGTCAATTTACCATTTCCCACATTAAAATGAATATTTTAATTGAAATAAAAGAGGGAAAATTTGCTCCTTGATTAAAATAACAATAAAATAGCAGGTTCTTGAGGGATCCATCATATCTATAAAATAGGAGGAGGATGTCATTGGAATACATCTTGGATTTGATATTAATTCTTGTATGAGAGGTTGAGAACCCAGTTCTCTACTTCATGGGTAGCCACAAGACAGAAACCCTCGGGTGTGGTAGTGGGTGTTGGACGGAAAGCCAATAATATTGAGGATATTTCACTCAAAAATCTCACAATGTTTCAGTGGAGTTTGGAGAGAGAATTTATGTTTTAGCCAATGTGCAGCAGTCTTCTCACCGAGCCATCTACATCACTGCCAGAGCCATTCATCAGCTGGGTCAGAGATCTTTTTATGGATTTTTCTCTACTTTCTTGGCAAGATCATATTCCACTATTCCTTCATGTTGATGTGCCCTTTTCAATGGATTAATAAAATGAATCAGTGATTTTATCGACATCCATTTGTGTATTATTTTTTGGTTGTGTTTCTATTTATGTTTATTTTGTTGTTTAAGTTTATTTCTAGTATCCACTGTTCAAATTTCCATTAGGGACGCTACAGATATCCACATGGACTTATTCTTATTCTTATTCTTATTATTATTAGTAAAATTTATTAAATATTATTATTATTATTATTAAACATTTTTAAATCTTGATTGTGACAGACCAAGGTTGACATTGGTTGACTAAGGTTGAAAATGTCTGAAAAAAGTCAACCATGTTTGACTATAACTGAATATGGTCATTGACTATTGTTAAATATGGTAAACATAGAGTTGACCAAGTTTGATCATAATCAACTATTTAATATAAAGGTTGAATATGTTTGACTATGTCATCACATTGTAACATTAATATTATTATTGTTATTATTAATATTATTAATAGTCAAATTTATTTTTATTATTATTATTATTATTATTAAACTTTGACCATGCTCGACCAAGGTTGACCTTCATTGAATATAATTGAATAAGATCGACTTGCGTTGACTAAGGATGACTATGAGTGAACAAGGTTGACTATTATTAACTATGGTAAACATAGGGTTGAACAAGTTATATTATAATCAACTATTAATAATGTATTCAATCATATAATAATAATAATAATAATAATTTTTCCCCCGAGGAAAAATCGTAATTTCCATTAAAGTGAAGATGAAAGTTACATGTAGTAGATGTATTAATATGCATATCATTCCATGAAGAACAAAATGTGAATATAATTCTATCATAATATGTAAAAAAATAGTTTATTGTCAGATGATGTTTTATAGAGTCTAACTGACCATATTAAGAGTCAAAATTTTACAAAATAGATAGTTCATAATAGTAGTCAAAAGGGATCCATGTATCCATATATAAGCATAAAAAATAATTGTGTACTATTGTGTTGACTATCTGATAATATGAAAAAGGATGATGGTAGTACTAGTAGTAATCTGCCCCACTGTGTGTGTGAATCAACCATGCGCCCGGAATCTGATGCGCCCCTTCCTTAGATAATTGATCAAATATGGAATTCCTCTACTTGGAAATGTGAGAACAAATTATGTCATCAAATTGATTTCTAAGAAGATGTGTTTCGTATAAAATATTGTGTAGAGTGTGTGTGTAAGAGAGGGTTGTCAAATTGAACTAGTCAATGACAAGTTTTGAGTCTCCAAATATTTGTAGATTTTTGCAACCCTTCTCAAGCGCAAATAACAAAAGCAGTTTCAAACCCATTAATTCAACAAAGTTGTTGGATCATATCCCAAAACCATAGCTCATTTTGAAATAATGACTTGTGCTCATGTATAAGACAACACCTCCTCCACTATTGTTTGAATTTGCAGAACCATCAATATATACCCAAGGTTTTGATTGATCTATATTCTCAGTTGTTATTATTCGAGGTTGTGAAGATGGTAGATCAATAAGGATAAGTGAGTATATAGCAAGTAAATTGGCCCCTCATTTTTCTGGAATATACATCCACTCATTTAATATCATATTTTTCCTTTATATCCATATAGCCCAGCAGATGAGGCTCATAAGGTTCCACAATTTTATGGGTATTGGTTGTTGAAACCATTCCTACCATGTAGTCTCAGTAAATCCTTTCTAACATCTATAGTTGATACCAAGAGATTGTGATACCGATTTCCATAGGCCCGTTGCTACCAGACAAGAGATGAATAGATGTTAAACAGATTCATCCACATTGCGAAAAAGTGCACACTAAGTAGGCCCTTGAAGGGATATTTTCGTAATGTTGTCTACAGTGGGGATCTTATTTCTAGGAATGCACCAGAATATAATTTTTGTTTTGGGGGGAGGGGGGGGGGGTTTAATTTCCAAATATTTTTCCACCAACAACATTTTATGCCTGACTCCATATACTTGAATGTCATGAGGTATCCTTATTTAGGATTGTACACTCCTATTTTGGAATGAAACCAAATCAGCTCGTCGTTCCTATCCGTGAATTGAACATGTGATTTTTCCAATGAATTGACATAATCCTATGAGTGTGGATGCCATTGTTCAAGTATGATTATTTCATGTGTTTTCATCCAACCTTGTCCCCATATCGATGTATTATTGTGATTTTATATCTGTTTTATTGTTCTAAACCCCTATCTATTTAATAATTGTATGAGCTCTTGGGGGAGAGTATGTCTATTACCACATCTAGACCAAGGATTGATGTTGATGATGACTTGGTGCCCAAATATGATTCCCCAAGCCAGACCTCATTCAACGATGTTGAAGGAAGAAAGGATGGCTTTCCAAATGTTGGATATATTTGACTTGTGTTTTTTATCAAGGTGGATCGAATCAATGAGAGACAGGGGGTAGATTTATTTACTTATGATGATATCTGTGCAAAGGTTGCTTGTTGTAATTAGCCTCCAACCCACTTTGGAAACCAAGGCTCTGGAGAACGTGTAAAGGTACTTCAAGCCCCATCCACCCCATCTATTTGGCACAACAATTCACTCCCATTTGATCCAAGCAAATACCCATCCTTCATTTTCCCTAAGCCATAAATAAGAACAACATTTTTTCAAAATAATATTGATAATGCCTTTAGGGATCCAAGCAAAAGCCATCTATAATTCAAGGATAACTTCGAGAACAAATTTTATCAGAACCAGTCTGCCAGCCTGAGATAACCATCTATGACATTAAATGTTAAGTCTTTTTTCTATCTTGACAATCAACCACATCTAATTTTTCTTCCTATAGTCATTAGGCTTCAACTTAAATCCTAAATATTTTATTCCATCCTCCATATTGACCATTTGGAACATAAATTTAGCCATAATAAAAGAAAATTCATATTTGGAGCATCTTTTGGCTGATAACGTTGATTTGAGAGGGTTTATATCCATACTAGTGGTCCTTTTGAAGATATGAATGATATGATATAGAGAGGCTGCATCATTTCTCGATCCATATAAAAATATCAGGATGTAATCAACAAAAAGGAGATTCATTACTGAAAGGTTTTCATATATAAATGTTCCCTTGAGTGAGCCTAGAGATTTTTCATTTGATATAATTTTGCTGAGTCCCTCCATCACGAGAAGGAAAAGTAATGGAGAGAGTGGGATTCCCTGTGGCAGTCCCCTTTCAGCATGGAAAAAATCAGAGGAAACACTATTCACTAATACTGCAAATGAGGTTGTTGAGATACAACACATAATCCATTTGATGAAGTTTTTATGAAACCCTAGATGTGTGAGCAAAATTCTAATATACAACCATCTTTCTTTTTCAAATGTTTTAGCCAAGTCGAGCTTAATTATCATTTCTTTTAGCTTCCTAGTCTTTAAATTGTGCATTTCCTCCTAGGCAAGACTAATAGCTTCGTGGATCTGACAGTGTTCTAGGAAGGAAAACTATTATTTTGAGATATGGTTGGAGAGAATAGGTATAATCCTATTAGCTATAATATTTTCAATAATCTTATAAATGCAGTTACATAGTGAGATGGGCCTAGAGTCATCAAAAGTCTTAGGGTTGCCTTTCTTCGGTATAAGCACTATGAATGTGGAGTTAAAAGAATCATACATCTTACCTGAGGTTCTGCATTCTTCTACTACCTTTAGAATATCAATACCAATTAGGTCATAAAATTATAGGAAAAATTCTACCGGCCAAGCATCTAGACTGAGGCTCTTATCTTTATTGAACCACTGAAGCACAACCTCTAGCTCTCTCGATGTTACAGGGGCCATAAGCTCATAATTTTCATCTTCATCAGCAAAACGAGGAAAAAGAGTTGCAATCTATATGAAGTGAAAAACCCCCGTTCTTGCTATCCCACTAAAGGTATATGTTTTTCTTCCATGTTCATCTGATAATTCCCAGATGGTATTAGAAGCCCTTCTACCCTTCGCATATTTCTGAAAGAATTTTGTATTGTTGTCCCCTGCTTGGAGCCATATGGCTCGACTTCGTAGCCTCCATGTCTCCTCTCTATCCTTGAGTATTTTGTTCTTTTTTAATTCAAGTTGGATCAATTATAATTTTTCTTCATTTCTATCATAGCCCCCACCAGCAGGCTCCTCCTATGATATGATTTCATTAGAGATATTCTTGAGGTCTTCTTCATTTTTTTCATTTTATGTTTCGCCCATTCAATCATTTTTTTGTATTATTTCCGTGTTCTCCTCAAATCTGCTTGCAGTAGATCCCCATTCCTATGAATCCACATGTCTCTAGTTACTTTAATAATTTGTATGAACTCTTGTTCCTTCGACCATGTGGCATTAAATTTAAAGGGGATTTTGGCTTCTTGGTATGTCTGACAAGTTCCAAATATATGCAGAAGTGATCAGATACACACCCAGAGCCTACCCATTGTCTGAATAGGGATATGTTTTCAAGTAATGAATCTCTAATGAGGAATCAGTGTATCCTACAAGCAACCACTTGATCCCCGATTCGTCAGTTCCTCCAAGTAGGAAACATATGAATCACCCTAGTGTCAACAAGGTGATTGTCTTCAATCCAATGTGTAAAATGATCCTGTTGCATGTGAGTGCCCCATATTTCAGACATACCTAGCAATAAATTCAAATCCCCACCTAACACCAGTTGGTTTATTGCATGGATTATTTATTCTTTAAAATTTTCCATAATTACCTCCCATCCCCACATATTCTGTATACATTGACTAGTATAATCTTTGTGTTGAAATCTACATAGAATATATCCACTTGTAAAATACGATCGCATCACCAATTGTTCAAGAGTTTTATAGAGATGGGGTTTATCCCTAATGTCTAGCCTCCAGATATTCCTCTAGCATCTAACATACAAAATTCCCAATTTCTTGGAATTCCATTTAGTGCAGTGTATATGTTCATATTTTCACCTAGTGTTTCTTGCAAAAATATCACATTTAGTTTTTTTTTCCCGAAGTAGTTATTTAAGGGCTATTTTTTTGGTTTGACTAGCCATCCCCCTACAGTTGAATGAGAGAAACTTCATTTTATAAGTTGGCTCAGGGATTATCATGCTCTAAGGACCTTTTCTAGTGAGAGTTGTCTACTTGTAGTTAGTTTTTGGTTGGCTTGATGTATGTCTTTGGAAAGATGTGACTGTCTACCTAGAGGTGCCTTGGGGATCCTTGATGGGGATGAAGGCCCTAAACCACCACAATCATTTGACGATTCATCCTCTAAATGTCTATCCTTGGAACATGGTAATAGATTGCATCGAGGAGCTCTATGGGGGACATCATATGCGTCCTCTCATATGGATATGGAAGAGCTGGGAGACAGGTAACATAATTTGACATGTTCATTTGGACATTGGAAAACCCCCATATGTGACAGAGAAACCCTTCCAAGCATGGATACCATATTTGATAAAGATATATGTGAAAGTGATAGACTAATCAGAAATAGTATTATGAGATAAAGGGGGAGAGGAGGTACCTGGTATCGGAGGCGAGGAGATGTAGGCTATTATATTTATTTGAGGAGTGCATCCGACCAGGTCCCCCGATGAACCAAATATGCCATCCATCTACAATTTTTCCAACCCATTATGTGATGCACCGTCCATCTCCTTTCTTGGAGGCTTGCCAAACCAAGTCCTTCCTGAACTCCAATTGTCAGCCATGTTCTTCCCTTCCCCGTGCTCCATATTTTTATGAAGCATATGAAAATCCCTATAAATTTTCCCTCATTCATGACAATGTTGACACCGGAATTAGACTCCCTCATAGTGTAGTTTCTGATTGTGTGAGTATCCTTTATATTTTAGGATGAGATTGGCCACTAATCCCTCTCTGGTTTCCACCAAGACTAACACGCCAGAAAAATTCATAATACAGGACTCCAAAAATGTTTTATCATAGTCTAGATACCTTCCCAAAACATCACAGATGAATCAAAAGATATCCTCCGTCCACATGTGCATAGGGAGCCCCAACATTTTAAGCCAGATAGGCCAAGTGCCTAGTTTCTCTCGCTCGGGGTCAAATAGGGGAGACCAATGTTTGAACTAGATAG
The DNA here is from genome assembly GCA_034641835.2 of Pinus albicaulis. Classification (NCBI taxonomy): domain Eukaryota; kingdom Viridiplantae; phylum Streptophyta; class Pinopsida; order Pinales; family Pinaceae; genus Pinus; species Pinus albicaulis. Next base: position 959,458,075 of record CM076572.1, read on the forward strand.
AAGCCTATTCAATGAACTAGTGGTTATTTCTAACCAAACATATTTGTTTAGCATTATCGAATTTGAGTATGATCCATCCATGAGCTATGACCCTAAATTATGGAAGATGATTTAGGTTATTTCCCCTTTTTTCCTACACCCAATTCCTTATACAAGCCACCAAATATCTTCGTCACCTCACTCTTCCTACCAATAATCTTTCAGTCATGTCCTAACTTCGTCAAATCTAAGCCCGTCACCCAAAATCATAGATTGATCCTTTTCCCGGACTTTTGCACTCTTGGGTTTCTTGTGTTGTTTGGGGTGAGAGCCCAATTCTAGAACCCCTTTGTCCTACAGGGTCTAAATCCCAACATTTCAAAAGTTAGGAGTGTAGCCACTGGTATGTGGGGGAGATACCTATATATAGAATGACCCTGACTGGAAATTGGCCTGTAACCCAAGAGTTTGTTCCAATAGACTAATCTCGTCCACTGGTAAAGTCCCAAACCCTAGGGCATGGGTATCCAAGGTTTCATCACTACAAGGAAATCACAATCTAGAGATAATACAGGGTACGTAGGAATTGTAACCATCTCCCTTGGAAACCCTTAACAAAATAGAGGAGCAATACAACCTTTGGAAAAATTAAGAGCCTCGAGTGTAATTTCGGCCACAAAGATCCCATGTCCCAAACATGGATGCCATTCTTTATCCTTTGTCAGACCACCTATAAACCCTAGCTCCACTTGATTTTTCTTGACTGCCATCTCAGAATCCAAATTTTGACATAATGCAGAAAGGCTCGCAAAATATGTGGTAGTTCGAGAAACCCTACCCATCGAGTTGTCAGTTGTGACCTACCTAGTTGATTCAACTTGATGAGGTGATGTTACTGCCCAGATCGGGATCCCTCTAATGGGTCTTCAAAGTAATCAATGTTGAGACTCAAAAAGATGATGAAGCTTAGTGAAAATCAGTCACCTTAACTAAGTGGGCCTGCAGGCTATTTTTAGGTGTAAGTCTATTTTTAGACTATGTCTATTTATAGACATGGTGATCATATTTCAAAATTTGCAGGATGCTATTTGTGGATGGTTGGTCAAGTTGGAAAAATAGACGAAATTCTATTTTTAGAATATTGGGCGAAGTCTATTTATAGATTGTCGATCTAAAAATAGATATGTTGATTATTATTAGCCCTTAATAATAATCAGACTCTAAATATCAACTTATTCTCTTGGAGCACTTTATTTCAGTATATAGGTTTGGAAAATCAGTGGGCTGAAGGAATTATGTAATTCCTATGGTTTATTGGTGGCTCATGCATGAGGACTTAGTTAGAACTGAAGTGGAAAAGTTATGACAGAGTTGGAAGAGTAGTTCACGGAGTTGTTATTCAGTTTAACTCAGTTAAGTGAGTTAAACTCAGTTGAGCTAGTTGTATCTAGTATAACTGAAAGATGCACTAGTGAGAGTAAAGTGAATTAATTATTAAATTAATTCACAACTAATAACTCACTAACAACTGAAAAAATACAGCAATTAACTACAGTGCATGTCAGTTCCATTGGAGACTTAGTGGAGAGATAGGTGAAAGGGTGAGATGGACTATATGTTGTGACTATAGTGATGCATTGATTGCATCACACACGCATTGGAGTTTCCAATGAGGATTGCACAGAAAATGAAAGGTAGATTCGAATTCATTTAGTGGTCTTCTTCAGCAGGGATTGCGCAGTGGAGGCAGGCTATCAGGTGGCAAGAAATAAGTGCATGGATTTGCAGATTTCTTCATGTTAGTGTGTGACGATTGATTGTACTGAGAGCTTGATGTACTAATCTTTGTATGATATAGTTACATGATCTCTATGATACATAATATATGATAGTTGGGGTTTTTAGCTTCAGGCTTTCCCATTAGACAACTGTGTTATGTGCGATTGTTTTTATTGCTTCATGTGTTTGCAATTGAGTTTGTAAATTTCTGCAAAATATTAATAGTGGAAGGATTCTGTATTTAGAAAGAAGATAAATATTATTAGATCAGGAGAATATGGATATATACATGCATATTTTATATAATTTTTACATGGTATCAAAGTAGTGTTAATTCCTGAAGATTGCAATTGTGAAGAATTGCTAAGTTTGTGCTGGTGGACAATTCGAATTTGTTGCAGAAATTTCTTGGTGCAACAGTTGAGTATACATTGAAATGTCTTTCAATGGGTTTCGATTGGAGTATGCCCTTCAGGGCATCTTGAATTACATAGCCTAGAAGGATAGGATGGAGGCGGTGCTAGAAGATAATGGACTGAAGGAGTTCATTGATGGCGATGTTCCTAAGCCTGGTTCTAGCAATGTTGCATTACTTGATGCATGGAAAAATAAGGTAGGAAAGACAAGAAGAATTATGTTGGAAGGTGTGAAGGACCATATTGTGTCCAGCCTTCACGGGAAAGCCACTCCATTTGCAATGTGGAAGGCTTTGACAGATTTTTTCCAAAGCAGCAGCAACTAGAGGAAGTTAGCGCTGAAAGATAAGCTCAAAAAAATAAAAATGGAGAAGGGCAACAGTATTCCAAAATATCTCACAAAGTTTGTCCACTGTAGGGATGAACTGGGAAGTGTGGGGATTAATGCTGATGATGATGACTTGGTGAGCTTGGCTCTCCCTAGGCTTCTGAAGAGTTGGCATAGCTACGAAGACTCTGTTAATGGACGAGAGAAACTGTCGGGTTGGGAGCAACATTGGTCGAATCTTGTGCAGGAGGAGATAAGGCGAAGTACCTGGGATGGCTCTTCATCGAAGAATGAAGATGAAGAGAATTGTGCTTGGGCTGCCAAATCAAGGAAGGGGAAGGGGAAGAAATCCCATCCAAAATCTGAAGCTAAACGTAAGAAGCAGGATTTGTCCAAGGTGAAGTGTTTTCACTGTCACGAACATGGGCATCTCGCCACTAACTGCCCACATAAGAAGAAGAAAAAGAAGGTTGCTAGAGTTGCAGTGGGTGAGGCCTTAGCCTTGCAATTTGAACTTGATTTCTCTTTGATTACATGCTTGGTTTCAAGCTCAATGGGATCAGTGTGATATCTTGATAGTGGTGCATCTTTCCATATGATGGGAGACAAGGAGTTTTTTAGTGACTTGGAGGAGAAGGATCTCCAAATACATAGAGATGGGCGAAGATGGTCGATACAGTGCGACTGGAATTGGGACCATTACCTTTGAGAGGGAGTCAGGTAATCCATTTCTGTTGAAATATGTTATGCATGTTCCAGGTTTGAAGAAGAACTTGGTCTCGGTCGCAATGTTGGAAGACAGAGGTTATGATGTTGTTTTCAACGAGGGAAAAGCCTTCCAGTGACATTAAACAACAATTCAAACCAAGAGGATAGGGATTCAAGTTAAGAATCTCTACAAGATGGAGGTAGATGGCTACGCTGAAATGATGGGAAAAGTAGAAGAAGTGGTGAGCCGGGATGAGGGCGAATTATGGCACAGGAGATTGGGCCATCTTCACCATGGCACTTTGAAAATTTTGTAGCAGATTTCTACTAGAATTCCCAAGGGTAATCTTGCACAGTTAGATCATTCCAAGGGATTTACTATGGGTAAGTTTTTGAAGACCACCTTTCATGAGAAGGAGAATCGTGCTTCGATGATCCTGGAGAGAATTCACACAGACGTGTGTGGACCTTTCTCGATTTCTTCAACAACAAAACACAGGTATTATGTTATTTTTGTTGATGATTATTATCGTAGATGCTAGATCTTCTTCATGCAGAAGAAGAGCGAAACATTCTCAAAGTTCTGTGAGTTTAAAGCATTGGTGGAGAAGGAGTCAAGGAAGCAAGTGAAGGCTATACGGAGTGATAATGGTGGTGAATATATCTCAAACGAATTCAAAGACTTATGTATCAAAGAAGGAATTCAAAGAGAACTCATAGTGCCTCATAACCCACAACAGAATGGGGTTGTGGAGAGGAAGAATAGAACGATCATGGGTGATGCACGAGCTATGTTGCATGATCAGGGCCTATCAATGCACTTGTGGGCGGAAGCATGCAACACTGCAGTTTATGTGAAAAATTGTTGTCCTCATAGAGTACTTGGTATGAGTACACCTGAAGAAGCCTTTACTAGTAAGAAGCTTGATATTTCTCATTTGAATATTTTTGGCTCATCTATTTACATTCATGTGACAAAAGACACCAGGAAGAAGCTGGAGATGACTGCAGAAGTTGGGATATTTGTGGAGTACACAGAAACACCCCCATAATTATCATGTGTATTTTCTAGATAGTCGGATGGCTGTGGTACGACGGGATATAAAATTCAATGAGGTGAAAGCCATGAAGTTGTCGCTTGAGAGGGAGCTACAATTGCATGCAGAGGGGAGCTACTTGTTCCCAAATATGAGCCTTTAGATGTGGATCAGCCACAGGAGGAGATTCATGGAATGGAGGAGTCCACTCATGAATAACCAAACATCAGAATAGGTAGAAAGTGTACCACAAAAGCTGAGAGACCAAAGCTTGATGCGGCACATAATGTACGAGTCCATACATCATAACGCAGACAGAGACAGTCACCTGACCGTTTTACTGGATACATGTCTCTTATGAGCAAGTGTGTCGTGACAGATCCATCTTCTTTTGAAGAAGAAATGCAGGAGCCCACATGGGTAGATGCCATGGTGGAGGAGTATGAATCCATTGTCAAAAATAGTGCTTGGTAGATTGTTCCAAGGCCAGTGGGTAAATCAGTTGTAGGATCAAGATGGATCTACAAGGTAAAGAAAGCTGTTGATGGGAGCGTCGAGAAGTATAAGGCAAGATTTGTTGCCTAAGGCTTCTCACAGATTGAGGGGATTGATTATGAAGAAACCTTTGCACCTGTCGCATGGTATTCTTCCATAAGGACCATCCTTGCTCTCTCAGCGCAGATGGGTTGGCACATTCATCAGATGGATGTGAAGACTGTGTTCCTTAATGGGATCATTGAGGAAGAGGTGTACATTGAGCAGCTTGAAGGATTTGAGATCTTCATCAGTGAGTCACATGTGTGCAGACTCAAAAGAGTGTTGCATGGGCTGAAGCAAGCACCACGTGCTTGGTACACACAGATCGACAACTATTTCACTGGACTTGGCTTCACCAAGAGTGAGGTGGATGCAAACCTGTACCAAATTGTGGTGGAGGGTAAGCTTTTGATCATTGTTCTTTATGTTGATGATTTAATACTAATAGGTGATGAGAAATTGATAAAATCATGCAAGGTAGATCTTGCAAAGGAGTTTGAGATGGAGAATTTGGGCCTCCTTCATTATTTCCTTGGATTGGAAATATGGCAGCGAGAAGGTGAACTGTTTGTGCCTCAAGGCAAGTATGCTTGGGAGATACTTGGTAAGTTTCACATGGAGGACTGCAAGCCCATGGATACTCCTCTTCCAGGAAATTGGAGGAAAGAGGATGCTACATCGACAGAGTTAGTGGATGCCACTGTTTATCCATGGTTGGTGGGTTCGCTCATGTATTTAGTTAATATAATACCGTACATATGCTATGCGGTGAACCAGCTTTCACAAGCGATGGTTAAGCCTGCCAAGCTCTTTTGGAAGGCAGGCAAGCATGTCTTGAGGTATCTTAGGGGCACATATGAGTATGGATTATGGTACAAATAGAAGAATGAGGTGAATTTTCATGGCTTCACGGATGCAGATTGGGTAGGCAGCCCAACAAACAGAAAGAGCACATCAGGAGGTTTTTTCAATATTGGATATAAAATAGTTTCCTGGTACAACAGGAAACAAAGATATGTGGCACTCAGTTCAACGGAAGTAGAATACATGGCAGCAAGTAAAGCTTCATGTGAAGCTATCTAGATGAGGAAGATCCTGGTCAGTTTGTTCAGTTCACATTTAGATCCTACAGTGATACATTATGATAATCAGAGTTGCATTAAACTCTCAATTAATCCTGTGTTTCATGATAGATCTAAACATATTGATATCCGGTATCATCATATTAGAGATTGTGTTCAGTGGAAGATCATGTTGCTTCAGTACATTCCTACGAAAGATCAAGATGCAGATATTCTGACGAAGGTGCTCGGTAGGAGAAAATTCGAATACCATAGAGGTAGGATCGGGGTGAAGGATAATCGCTATCTTGTTGAGAGGGAGTGTTGAGATTCAAAAAGATGGTGAAGCTTAGTGAAAATCAATCACCTTCACTAAGTGGGCCCGCAGGCTATTTTTATTTGTAAGTCTATTTTTAGACATGGTGATCATATTTCAAAAAAGTTGCAGGTTGCTATTTGTGGATGGTTGTTCAAGTTGGAAAAATAGATGAAATTCTATTTTTAGAATATTGGGCAAATTCTATTTATAGATCGTCGATTTAAAAATAGATATGTCGATTATTATTAGCCCTTAATAATAATCAGACTCTAAATATCAACTTATTCTCTTGGAGCACTTTATTTTAGTATACAGATTTGGCAAATCAGTGGGCTGAAGGAATTACGCAATTCCTAGGGTTTATTGGTGGCTCATGCATGAGGACTTAGTTAGAACTGAAGTGGCAAAGTTATGACAGAGTTGAAAGAGTAGTTCACGGATTTGTTATTCAGTTTAACTCAGTTAAGTGAGTTAAAACCAGTTGAGCTAGTTGTATCTAGTCTAACTGAAAGATACACTAGTGAGAGTTAAGTGAATTAATTAGTTAATTAATTCACAACTAATAACTCACTAGCAATTGAATAAATATAGTAGTTAACTATAGTGCATGTCAGTTCCAGTGGAGACCCAGTGGAGAGATAGGTGAAAGGGTGAGATGGACTATATGTTGTGACTATAGTGATGCATTCATTGCATCACACACACATTGGAGTTGCCAATGAGGATTGCGCAGAAAAGGAAAGGTAGATTCGAATTCATTTAGTGGTCTTCTTCAGCATGGATTGCGCAATGGAGGCAGGCTATCAGGTGGCAAGAAATCAGTGCATGGATTTGCAGATTTCTTCATGTTAGTGTGTGACGATTGATTATACTGAGAGCTTGATGTACTAAGCTTTGTATGAGAATGTTACATGATCTCCATGATACATAATATATGATATTTTGGGTTTTTAGCTTCAGGTTTTCCAGTTAAACAACTGTGTTATGTGAAATTGTTTTTATTGCTTCATGTTTTTGCAATTGAGTTTTTAAATTTCCACAAAAGATTAATAGTGGAAGGATTTTGTATTTAGAAAGAAGATAAATATTGTTAGATCAAGAGAATATGGATATATACATGCATATGTTATATAATTTCTACAATCAACATCATCAACCTCTATAATTCAAATTTCTGAAAACTCCTACAAGGTAGCATTGTTCCTTCCAGGTGATGTTGTTCCCAACACGACGATCACGAGAGGGTACTTCGAAAAGAAAATAATGGGCAAGTGATCGACAGAATATGGAATAAATCTCTCTTAAGACCACAAAGAACTTTCCTAACCGTGCTCGTATACCTGCGACATTCAACATAATGTGATATGAAACCGCAGGGACCACAGAGCCTCCATCCTCTTGAAATATTTTTCCATAATATTACTAACATAAAAAATATTAATATTAATATTAGTATTCAGCTTTATTAATATTAATATTATTATTGTTAAAAATTATTAATATTAAACCTTTTTCAAAAACCTAATATTATTATTATCATCATAGGGTTGAACATGGTCAATTAATATTAATATACATATTCATATTAATAATAAAAAAATTAATATCTTAATATTATTAATAATATATTCAAGTATATAATAATAATAATTTTACTATTGATAGTAACACTTTTAATTTTAATGCCTCGATGGGGGTGGACGAGCACATTGAAGTTGAGTTCATGAGGGGGAGTTGGGCAAGGAGAGTGCACGTCACTCCACTGAATCTTTGAGATCATTAAAGAGGGGAGTGGCTTTTCCTAGCCCCCATGCTTGAAGCATGTGATGGACGGATGGATTATTGGGTTTCACCATCTCATTCACAGTGACTTTTTTGCGAGGCAAGATCTTGAGATATGCAAGTTTCACCCCTTAGATGTAGGAGGGATTACCATACTCCACTGCAAGCTCGACCTTAAGGAATCGTGTTGTTGGGCAACAAAAAATTCATGTGATAGATTTGGAAGGTTTAGGATGGAATTGGAAAGCATATTATTTTAAAAAATCCACACCCTATAACAATTGTATTCTTCTATTTTATGGGGCACAAAAGAACGATGGTTCCATTAGAAATGAGGGGGATGTTGGAGTCTCTAGAATGAGTGTAGTTCATGGTGTTGTATCTATTTCTTGAAGACACTTTTTGGTTGGGTAATTGTAAAAAGAAATAAACTCAGCATACTTTAGGTCCAAGTTTGACCTTGAAATAGGGGGGGACCCCCTTTAATGTTATGAGGCTACTTGATTGTTCATAGTGTTCAAAAACAACCTTTTGAGCATAGTGGCCATATTGAGGGGTTTTTTGAGAGATGGTTTATTATGGTTTTAAATCCCTGCTTAAACAATAAAACCGTTCCTTTTAGATCTAACTAAAATGTGAGCATACAACTGTGATAGAATAACATAGCTTGAAGACATTGGTATAAGACTTAAGATACTATTAGTTAACATTGATGCTCAATTGAACACTTATTTCAGTGAATAAGATTGGAAAACATGAGAAGACCCTTCAACAACTCAAAAAAATATCAATCTTTATTATGGATATAGCAATAATCTAAAAGAGCAGAGAGACCAAATTTGACAACCTGTCTATTTAATCTACTCGGTATTGAACATAAATTTGCATGGGAAGTAAGGGAAGATGATCCTCAACCCAGCCTTTCCCAATGATCTACACAACTTCAAAATATATGAGAAAGGAAATAATGAAATACAAGAAATCACATACATATGAAACAAATTATTATGTTATAAGTTAAAGCAAAATTCCTTTAATTAAAATCTAAAAATATTAAGCTTACAAAATACAAGTCTTTTGGTTCCCAAAATCGAATTCTTTTACATTCTAAAGTAAAGAATATATAGATAAATATCATCCTAAAGTTCTTACAATCTTTAGGAATAAAAATCTAACAATATACTAAAAAAACAATCTTTGATTTATTGCCAAGAATATGGATTTGCCTTTAACTATAGGAATTGATTCACTTTATGTTGATCTAATTCCTGGAAATGTGAAAATGTGAATTTGTTTCACTGTTTCCACAAAATTTGTTAACCTCCCTTTAAATAAGGTCAACTTTTCCACTTGTTTAACTAATTGTCCCTTTCACTATTAATTACTTCTGGGAGAAAATTTGTGTGCTTTTATGTATTTTTAAAATCTATTTGCTTTGGAATATCTCTTAATTTATTAATAACCATGTTACCCAAGAAAGAATACAA
>CM076572.1:959467607-959935148 GCA_034641835.2 Pinus albicaulis
TCCCCCCATTTCAAGGTTGCGAAGGACCCTCCCGAGCTCTTACCTCCATGACTGTGTGCCTCCCTTCGTCCCCCCTTGCCCTGCTAGTTTCTCCAGACTCTTCTCTCTCATCACCAAGCTTCCCCAGGTGCGCATCCACCACCTGCGCACCACCTTGCCCGTCAGTACCATGCTGGGCACTCCCTGCCTCTGCTCTCATCCCCCCATCTCCCCCCTGCTATGCTATCCCATGGCTCCGAGATTGCACCAAAGGACAATCAGAGGCGGCCAAAGAGGTGCATTCCCTGGACACTACCAACGAGGGCCCGATAACCATTTGGAGTCCTTTGAGGGCTCCTCTTCTGGTAGTCACACCAGGGATTCCCCACAGAGCAATGCACACGACCAAGAGGAGGAGGCACTTATTCAAGATTCATAGAGAGGAAAAAGCGGACCAAGGAAATCCACCATTGTGCACCAAGAGCACCCCAGGCCCCGCAAAACCAAGCCTCTTTCGATTCAGGAGCCAGAAGGGGAAGACACCGACATATGGATCATGGACTCAGAGGGCACTTGGATGCATGTACCAGATCCTTAGTACCTGGTCGCTCCCATCCTCTGTGCACCTGCTTCTAAGCCTATGTGTCGTCCTACTGCTAAGGAGGAGGCCATAGCGCAGGAGTATTCCTGTCGTACCGAGGATGAGGATACAGCTATCGAGGATGATGCAGAAGAACCTTGACTGCATGGTCGTTCAACCTTTTTAGTTTTTTGTTATTCCATCTCTTATAATAGGACTTTTACTTTCATAAGTGCCATGGCACATTTTGTAATTTTTTGTCTGATGTTACTCCAAGGAGGCAGCACCATACATGCACAACTATGAAAGCAACTAAGGTTGGGATTGGATAAGTGCAGCTTACCAACTCAGCCTGTACCATATGTAATTTTTTATTTCGAATCAATATTGATTAGCTTAAATTACCCAAAAAAAACACTTATTTTGATGCGATGCTATTGAAGTGATTTGACAATGGAATCTACACATAGCATAAAATAAACCTATTAATAAATATATTTTCATAGTTGACCACTATACAATTTAAAATAATAATGTTATGAATGCTTACCTCTTTCTAGTCCTTGACATTTATCCCTTTTTTATTTTATTTTAAAGAATCACATGTACTGCAAACCCCCATCCTTGTCTTCTTAGGAATACGAACATTGTTGAATTCTCTCCTCCATTTCTGCACTAAATAGTGATATGTAATAAAATTACCATTTCCTTCAACACCTTCTACATATTCCTTGCATAAGTTGTAGATCTCTCGTCTTGAGAAATTATCTGGAATATCTATTGTATCTCTATTTGGCAAGCACTCTAGATGTTTTGAAAATAAGTCTTGCAGCCATGGCATTGCACTCTTTGCTAGTGGTCCAAACTCTCGTTTATGATGAACTTTTGAATAATATGTATGATCCTTTTCCAAATTATCTTGGATTCTTGACAGAATAAAATTACCAATTGAATTAAAACATTTTGAAATCCTTTCGACATAGAAATAAAGACCCAATATGATAATCATAACCTACTAGTGCAGATTGCATGCACCCCACTAAATATGAATTATGCATGCTTTTATTCATTGGCAAATAAATCTTCCTTTTCTCTAAAGAAAACTTGAAATCCATATGTTTCAAGCAATCCTTTTTACAACAATCACTTGAAATGATATCACTGATAGAACTTCTTCTCATGAGATATTGTACTCTACCCCTTGTATAACTAGAACATCTTGGATTGATACGAAAAGGTCTAATATTACTCCTAGATACAATATTTGTTGGCAACATCTCCATAATTTCATCATTATCTGAACAAGCATTTCCATCATCAATAGGAGGAATACTATTCTCACTCTGATCATTTTCAATATAGTTAGGAAATTCACGACCATCATGGTTTGAAAAATATTCATTACCATCTTCGGCAGCAAGAAAAATTTCAATACCATCATCCGTGGTTTTGAAATACTAACTTGGAGGATATTCTTCACCATCATTATATTTCCCTTCATCACTACTGCTCTCATATTCCATAGGATTAGGACCAAGTGGAAATTGTGACTATCGATTTATTGGAAATTCTTCATCCTGGTCTTCATCACTGTTGCTCTCATATTCCATATGATTAGGACTAAGTGGAAATTGAGACCCTCGATTTATTGGAAATTATTCATCCTTCCCTTCGTTACTATTTCTCTCATAGTCCATAGTATTAGGACTAATTGGAAAATATGACTCTCGATTTATTGGAAAATATTCATCCTAGTCTTCGTCATTGTTGCCCTGAAAGTCCATAGGGTTAAGACTAAGTGGAAAATGTGACTCTTTATTTACTGAAAAAATTTCATCTTACCATTCATCACTATTTCTCTCATAGTCCTTAGTATTAAGAGTAAATGGCAAATGTGACTCTCTATCCACTGGAAATTCTACATCCTACCATTCATCATTGTTGCTCTCATAGTCCCTAGGATTAGGACTAGTTGGAAAATGTGACTCTCTATCTACTGAAAATTAGACATCCTTCCATTCATCACTATATCTCTCATAGTCCTTAGGATTAGGGCTAAGTGGAAAATGTGACTTTCTATTCACTAAAAATTCTCATCCTACCATTCATCACTATTTCTCTCAAATTCCTTAGGATTAGGACTAAGTGGAAATTATGAGTCTATTTTTTGGAAATTATTCATCCTGGCCTTCGTCGCTACTGCTCTCATACTCCATAGGATTAGGACTAAGTGGAAAATATGACTCTATTTATTTTAAATTCTTCATCCTGACCTTCGTCACTGTTGCTCTCGTTATATTAATAAATATGAATAGAGTTGTTACGTGACGAAGATGTTTATGCTTCATAAAACGAAACTTCCATATCAGAAGAATCCATAACATTCAAACAAAATATGTTGAATGATCCAAATGATCTCTCTCCCAATGATAATATATCGCTTAAAGAATGAATTTTTCCCTCCAAAATTTTCCTCTAAAATTTTTCACCGAAAATTTTCGTTTGAAGTATGTCCCTCCAAATTTTATTTCTACAATTTATTTAAAAATTTTCTACTAAAATATTCTCTTCAATATCGAACTAATTTCGATTTAAATTTCCTACACAATTTTATTTTAATATTTTTTTCCAAATTAAAATAATATTACTTAAATTATATAACATTTACTTGATTATAGATTTTTTAAAATATTTATTATAGTTTTTCTCCCCTATTTACCCCATGGTAAAGCAACTCTGTAATTTCCGCTACATAAGAACTTTCATTGTCACTATTCCTCACATCACATCAAGATTTCTTGAGGTTTTGTTTAAAAGCTTGGAACGATTTTATGAAGCAACACATCACATCAAGATTTCTTGAGGTTTTGTTTAAAAGCTTGGAACGATTTTATGGAGCAACAACATTGTCAACGAGAGATTCTTGCTTTTCAAAGGTTAGTTCCTCTTGTACTTGGACTATTCAATGAGGAATTTGAGGAAAATAATTTATTGGATGCTATCAAATCAATTTTTTTTCTTAAATATCAACTTGATTTATTATTTCGGCAACTAGGAAATTATTAAAATAAAGTAGAGCCAAATTCAAATCTCACTGAGTACATATTTAAAACCCTTGTAAGTTTACCAACATTTAACTTTAAACTTTGTTGGTAGGTACATCCAAATTACCACAAAAAACCAATTAAAATAATTTTATTATCTAAAATTAAAAAAATATCCACACGGACATGGGGGGTGGACCTGCCTGGGGTCGGACACTGGCCACTGTGGCCTGGGTGGGAGCGCGCCCACCACCCCCTCGGTAGGCAGGGGGGCGATTCTCAGAATTGACCCCCTTGCTTTCCGAGTGGGCCAGTGGCTGCGCCCACCCGGGCCACAATGGGTGGGCGCCCACACAAGCCCAATGACAGTGTTGGGCTCGGGTAGACACTCGCGCCAAGGTTGCCCATAAAAGTCGCACTGTGGGCGTCTTCTCGAGCCCAACGAAGGCGTTGGGCTTAGGAAGACTCTCGCCCACAGCACGACGTCCACAGGTTGATGTGCTGCAGGCAGACACGCCCATGGGCGGGCGTCCACTCGAGCCCAACGACACCCGAGAGTCGCCCCCCCTTCCTGGTAGGGGGTCGATTCTCAGAATCACTTCCCTTCTAGGCAACGAGGCCGATTCTCATAACCATCCCCTTGTCAGGCAGCAAATCCAACACTTGGGTGCTCGCCTGTGGGCGCGTCCACCCCCAACACGGTGCGCACGAGCTGTTGTGCTACAAGACATCGTTCGCCCAACCCCAACGACAGCACAGGGTTGTGGGTGGATGCACCCATGGGCAGGCGTCCGCTAGAGCCCAATGACAACATTGTGTTGTCATTGGGCTCGGGCGAATGCCCGCCTGTGGGCATGTCCACCCGCAGCACAATGTCGTGTTGCGGGTGGACGCACCCACAGGTGGGCACCCAGAGTCGGCCCCCTTGCCTCACAAGGGGGTCGATTCTAATAATTTCCCCCCCTTTCCTATCAGGGGGACGCTGCCTAGAAAGGGGCCGATTCTTAGAATCGACCCCCAAAATTTTAAAAAAAAAATGGAGGGGATTAGGGAGATCACGTGTAAAAAAAAAAAAAAATCCAGTCGAGGTCGGTGAGAAAATGTAAAAAAATAAAAATAAAAATAAAAATTAAAGGAATTGGTTTTATATTTTTGTATTTTGGATTAATCTAAATGCGCACTAGACCTGGGGACGATGTACATGTTTCTAGTGTGCTATAGTTTTTAAATTTTTTTGTCTTCGTTTTTTTTCGTAAGATTTTTTTTTTTTGTGATTTACTAAAAATGGAATCAAGGAAGGTTTATGTCAATATTTCTGGACCAAAGTCAAAAATTGCATCATCTAAAGCTGCAGGTGGGCCCTCAAAAAATATTGCTGAACGAACTTCACCTCAGTTAATTACTGAAAATGTAGGAGATGCCTCCACAAAATAAAATAAGTTGGTTTCATATTGGAAGAAATCAAAAGAAGTTAATCATACAAAATATGCATGGTTTATGAAAGATAGAGAAGGCGAAACTCTTCAATTATATCTACATCCTAGTACTAATTTTGATGTTGCAAGTTATGAGCTTGTGGGAAAGGTACTAGACCTATATATTTTTCCGAATACTGAAAATGTTTATATACTTTCAAAATTTCCCAAGTCACATGTTTATATATTGAAAGTACTCTAAGTTTAATTGTAGCCCCCTATTATTATTGTTGTGCCCGTGTAGCCCGCATATCGTTATTGTGTATCCCCCTTATTGTTATTGTTAATGTAGCCCCCTATTGTTATTTTTATTTTTATTGTTAATGTAGCCCCCTATTATTATTGTTATTGTTAGTGTAGCCCCCTGTTGTTATTAGTATGCCCATGTAGCCCCCATATTATATCTCATGAGGGTGTTAAGGTAGACCATAACAAAATTAAAAGCCATTAAGGAATGGAAAATCCCCACAACCCTAAAGCATCTTTGAGGATTTCTCGAGTTGACATGGTATTATTACAATTTTTATAAGAATTATGGGAGAATAGCAACACCTATAACAAAAATACTGAAGAAATGTGCATTTTATTGGACTCCATAATCAACTAAGGCCTTTGAACATATTAAAGAGGAAATGTGCCAAGCATCGATCTTAGCTGCAACAAACTTCACAAAAAACTTTATTGTGGAGTGTGATACCTCATGAAATGGAATTGGTGTTGTTTTAATGTAAGAAGGAAGACCCATTGCTTTTGAAAGTCATGCAATCAAGGGGAAGTATTTACACAAACCTATTTATGATAAGGAAATGTTGGAAATACTACATGCACTAAAGAAATGACAACCTTACCTAATGGGAAGACACTTCAAGGTAAAAATAGATCATGATAATCTTAAATACTTTTTGGAACAAAAATTATCTTCAGAAGAGCGGGTCACAAATATGTTGGGTTATGACTTTGAAATCATCTACAAAAATGGTAAGAAAAATGTTGTTGCAGATGCAATCTCAAGAAAGGATGAGGATGTGGAAGCATTTCTTTGTGTCATTACTATTATCCAACCTGATTAGATAACTTAAGCAAGGGATGAATCGAACAAAGACGCAGAGGTGTGTACACTCATTCAAAAGTTGCAGCAATATCCTAGTACATATGATACATTTATCTAGAAAAATGATTCATTATGGTACAAAAATCACTTATATCTTTGTAATAATTCCCAACTCAAACAAAATATTCTTTTGGAATTGCACACCTACCCCTTAGGAGGGCACTCAAATTTTTTAAAAACTTACCATATGGCCAAGAAGGTTTTTTTTTGAGATGGCCTTAAATATTATATTCATAAGTTTGTAGCAGAATGTTTGGTTTTCCAATAAAATAAAGTTGAGACAATTAAGACCCCAGGTCTGTTACAACCTTTAGCCATTCCAAATCAGTGTCGGGGGGAGGTCTCAATGGATTTTACCATAGGTTTACCCAAGTCTGAAGGAAAGATTGTCATCATGTTGGTAGTTGATAGACTTACCAAGTCTGCATAATTTTGCGCATTATCTCATCCTTTTAAAGTCAGTACAGTTGCTACTGCACTTATGGAAACAATTCAAAAGACACGTGGAAACCTAAAGATTATTGTAAGTGACAGAGATCCCATTTTCACTGGAAAAATTTGGATGGAATTATTTTCTTTTCTTGGTACTCAATTAGCTCATAACTCATCTTATAATCCTAAATCTGACGGACAAACTGAGATAGTGAAGAAATGTTTGGAAGGAATTATTTTCTTGTCTTCGTACTCAATTAGCTCATAGCTCATCTTATCATCTTCAATCTGAAGGGAAAACTAATATAGTGAACAAATGTTTGTAAGGATATTTTCATTGCTTTGTATCAGATAAATAAACACAATTGGTCAAGTGGTTACCTCTTGCTGAATGATGGTATAACACTTCCTTCCATACTACAACAAAAATGAACCCATTTATGGAACTTTATGGATATCATCCACCATCTATCACATCATATTTAAGAGAAAATTCTAAGGTTCAAGTAGCGGAAGATCACATCGAGCATCAACACAAAGTTCTCCAACTCTTAATGGATAACCTCACCCTGGTGCAAAATCGAATGAAACAACAAGTATATCAATATCATAGTGAAAGAAGTTTTGATGTAAGTGATTGGGTATTTTTACAGCTACAACCATACAAACAAATGCCCCTCAAGAAAGCTAAGAAGTATAATAAATTATCACCCACGTACTATGATCCTTACAAGGTGTTGCGAAAGATTGGTACTATGGCATACAAATTGGAGTTTCTTACATCTTCTCAAGTACACCCATTTTTCCATGTTTCATGCTTAAAGAAGCTTATCAGTGATAAGCTCATAGTTCAAACAATATTAACAAAACTTGACAAAGAAGGAAAAATCATATTTGAGCCTGAAGCAGTCACAGAAACAAGAACCCAACAACTATGAAATTGACCAATTTTAGAGTATCCAATAAGTGGAAGAACTTACTCACTGAAGATTCTACATGGGGGGATGAGAATTTTATATAGAATTATCCATAACTACTCAAGCATTAAGGACACCACATTTTTGAAGGAGAGGGGCATGCTAGGTCACTATGATACTAGCGTAGACCCATTATAGTTATTGTTATTGTATCCCCCTATTGTTATTGTTGTACCCATGTAGCCCCCATATTGTTTTTGTTGTGCCCCATAGAAGTCCACTATTGTTATTGTTATGCCCTTACCTTATTATCTTTATATAGGCTATGATTATATTGTGACCCCTTAGACTCCTATATACACCAATGAGGTCTTATCATTTGTATCATCCAATAATTGTTCATTTATTTGATTTAAAGGAGGTTTCCCACCTGAAGAGGCTAATTTTGAAGTCATTGATCTATCTTCTCTTCTATTTTGTGATATGGTTTTATAACAAAGAAAATTTTTGTAGATATTGGGAACGTGATTGGGCAATTTGTATACCTAGATCGAAAATGTTTTGGTGCAAAAGACAAGAGAATTTCTTGGCTTCTGGTAGAATCAATTTTTTCTGGAGGATCACCAGCCAAAATTATATTAAAATGGGGGCCTATTTGTGTGCATCGGTGAGTGGATTACTGTGGAATTTTTATTTCAATGCCTCTTATGCCATCATATTTGTCATTTGTGGGAACAATGTTTGTGGAAGATCTCGAGTCACCCTGGTTTGAACCGGGATACAAATGTTCATGGGAATTGGATGCGGCACCATGACCACTTCCAAGAGAAGTATACACTCTTAGGTACCTCCCTCGACCCCTCCCCTCCTTCCCCTACTGAACATACCACTCTCTCCTCACCTGTGAATTCTCCCTCCTCCTCTTAGTTAGACCTTAGGGTGAATCAATATCCCTCGCTATAAATTCCATTGGTTTCTATCCCATCTAATCTCCCCTCCTCCAAGACCTCTTTTGATGCCCCTCCCCCTCCCGGTCCTCACTTTCACCTTTTTAAGGTGCCCCATCATTCTGCCTTGTTTACTAACTCGATCCCCTCACTGGACCCATATTATCCCCCCTACTTATGGGGTATTACCATTCCTTGTTCCTCGTCTAAGGAGACCTCCTCTTTGGAGCCGACCCCTTAACACCATGCCCCTCTTGCTTCTGATAAACTTGTTCCTGTAAATGATTTCTCTCCTGATACTTCGCCTCACAAATATGTTGGTAGTGATATCGAGGGTTTATTGTGAGATATGGACCTGAATTTAAAGGCTCTTTCCATACAAAAGAAGGATGGATCCCCCTTTATTCCTTCCATTAGTCTGGAATTGGCCAAGGATATCACCGTTCTTCGTAAGGGTGGTCGCGGCAGTCGTCATTTCTAGGGCAAAACGACTATCAAATCTTTGGATTTTGGTTTGGGAGATGAACTGCAAGAGATTCCTATTAATGAGTTTGTTCCTTCTAGGGCCCTTAGAGCTTTTTTACTCTCTCCCTCTCTCAACTCTCCCATGAATATATTATCATTGAATTTATGTGGTTTGGGGGATGCCTCAAAATAAATTTTCCCTCTGTCATCTTTTTGTCTCGTCCCATTGTTCTATCATTTTCATTCAAGAATCTATGGTCTCTTGGGAGAGAGATTCCTCCTATTTAATGTCAATTTTCCAAAGTTGGAATCTTGTCGCTATGTACACGGTCAATTTGTCCAGTGGTCTAGTCACATTATGGGATCCTCGACAAGTCATATTAAAGTATTTTCATTGCTTTGCAGGAATCATTTTAACTAGTTATATTAGGGGCCTTCAATATCGATTGAATTTCCTTAATATATATGCTCCATATCAGGACCATCTCATTTTCTAGTAGCGATTGGAAACTTGTGGCATCCTTATAATATAATCTCTCATTATTGCAGGAGATTTCAATGCTACCTTGACAATGGGTAAGGTATGGGGTTTTCGTAGTCACCCGAATGTCTTGTGCACAAAACTTTCAGAATTATTTTATTACCATAATTTGGTTGACATTCGACCTACCCGTCTCTGCCCTACTTGGACAAATGGTCGATACGGTGTAGACCACATTGGAAAAAGAATAGGTCGATTTTTTATAAATACCCATGTTCTGGAGCTGATATGGAACGTGAGATCGTGAATCTCTTGGGACATGATATACTATCACTGTCCCATGTTTCTTCAGTGGAGGATGGAGGAAAAACATAAGGCTTTACCCTTTAAATTCAACAGGACTTGGTTAGAAGAAGAGGAATTCAATAGAATCATTCGACACACTTGGGAGGAATTGAATCAGACATACTCTACTTTGGTGATGACCATGCTGCATAGAAAATTACAAAGACAAAAATAGTTTTTCCAGAATTGGGAACCAAAAAAAAATACTCAAAGGCCTGCGAACCTGACTGAGATTGAATTATAAATGGATAATATTGGCCATATTATGGATCCAATCATTTAAAATCCCTCTCTTCTACAGAAGATCCATGAGTTGGAACATAATGAGTTCCATATACTTAAAATATAAGAGGCCACCTAGAGGTTAAAGAGTTGGGCTATTTGGATTCAAGAGGGGGATCACACTACCCATTTTTTCGACCAATTTTCTAACTAGAGAAGGAATTATAATACAATATGGGAGATTCCCTATGCCTCTCGGGGGAGAGTCTTCAACACCCTAGATATACAACGAGAGGATGCCATTTATTTTGAGAGACTATTTTCAAGGAGGTCTGATGTGGATGCAAAATAATTCCTTTGGGGGATTGAAGCTTTCCCTAATGTGTTCTCTCCAGACTCGAATGCAGAGATATTCCAACTGGTCACTCCTGTTAAGATCCTAGAAGTTATAAAATCCTTCTCTAAGGATAAGTGTCCTGACCCAGACTAGTGGATGATTGAATTATTTCTTCACTTATTTGATATCATGAGCCCCAATCTCCTAAATATGGTGGAATAATATCGTTTATCAAGGACGGTTTCTTTAATTTTTCATAGAGAAGCATTGTTCTTTATTTTGATAGTTACATTTCATCATTAACATGTTGCATTCACCCCAAATAATTTTTCCATTGTACAGATCTATATCATTAACCATCAGAAAATGAAACTATGCAGAAAGAAAAACACCATCATCATAGTCATCATCATCATCATATAAGTTGCGCAAAATAAAAGATAAAAGGAAGAGAAGCATGAACACATAGAGTCACCAGGATTGGTCCAAGACCAGGGAAAAACCCAATATGGGGAAAACCCTTGGAAATTATTCTTCTTAGATCTTCATTGAATGGTTCAGTAACAAAAGTACAATGATCTACAAGTACATATCTTTACAATGCAGAAAAAAATAGCATACAAGCACTAAAACCATACCCATACTTCTACATGAAGGAAACTGAATCTGAGAACTAAAATGCACTGGAACTGGTTGTCGTAAACTGATGAACACGACTGATATTGAATGAGGATTGAAGATACATCTACAGTGGAAACAAATAGATATGATCTATAGATATACATATCTATAATACCAAAACACGAATATGAAAGATCGCCAAGTTATCTGAACTCTGAAGTCCTAGTTCTAAATCCAAGAGACTGCCAAAGATGCTCTGACACAACTGTGACTGAACCACTCAAGTCTTGAAGCGTCACGTAATCATCTGAAGGTGATCCAAATCCGAACTACCTAGTAACTCTGAGAGCCATGTCCTTAACACTTTCAGGCCTCGGCTCTAGGGCTCAAAGTTGCTACCACAACACTCTGTATCCATGGCTCTGCTTCAGATCATCCCAATCTAACCTCATGACTTTGGCCGCGCCCTTAGCAAGCTGTGCCAGCGGCTTTAGCACCTTGGTCGTGGGAACACCACATCCTTCCTGCAGCTCTGCTTCAGCAGGGCTGCTACCAGGGCCTTACATGCTCATGAGTCTGCCTCAATAGACTTAGATTTGAAATGTGCATCAGACTCTGGCCACGATCCACTACGTGCCACTACGCGAGCTCCTTTTGACGTACCTGTGCGAGCCAAGAAATCGAAAATACGACCAAAACGAAAATAGCATGGAGAAGATCTCATGAGCGAAATTGTGCAAATGAACTTGAGGTTTCTTCTATTTATAACTTTTTGAGTGACCACTTGGGGCTTTGACCGGATCAACATGCAGTTAGGTCAACCCATAAAATATTAAATTAGTTCATAACTTAACTTCTGCTTAACCTATTGGGGCGATCTATAGGTCGATATTTATCCTCTCGAAAAGAGGAATCTAATTAAATTATTATCTTAATAATATGAGTTTTCCAATGTGGAATTTGACCTTAGTTGCAAAAATTAATAGGTTTGAGGTGCCATCAACTCCACCTTCATTGCTCAGATTTCCAAGTCATCTATGCCCACTTCTTTCCTGGATTTTTGGCCCATATCCCTCTGTAACATTACTTATAAGCTTATTTCCAAGATCATCACTAGTCGTATTCATGGAGTTCTGTATTCTCATGTATCTCCTAAACAATTTTGTTAGTTTCCCAAGCTCTAGATCCATGATTCTATTTTCATTGCACAATAATTTTTGCAATACATACACTCCAGGAAAATGATGGCACTAGTTATGAAATTATATCTTCACAAAGCGTAATACTGTGTGGACTGGTCAAGTTTCTGAGAATGATCCTCGTCAAGATTGGTCTGTCTAGGGAGAATGTCAGTTGGATCATGGCGTGTGTGATATCAGTCAATTATGCGGTCTTGATAAATGGACTCCCCTCTAATTATTTTAGGCAGAAAGAGGCTTGTGACAGGGTTGATCATTGTCTCCTTTATTGTTCATTCTGGTTATGGACGGTCTGAGTAGGAAGATTAGATAGGCTCAAGAAGATGGTTATTTCCACGAACTGCATGTCTCACATTTCGTTTCCACTACCTATTCTTTTTTTTGTGGATGATATTCTCACCTTTAGGCAACTTGATTGGGATCAATGGTCAAGCCTATATCTCATTTCTTCAAGATTCAGGGCAACTTATAGATTAATTATAAACGGCTCTAAGTCATTACTTATACACTCTTCTTACGATTTGGATATTATACATAATATTTTCGACTTATTTAGGGTTCCTATCTCACATGCGGATGATGGTTTCACATATCTTAGCTTCAATATTAAACCTTGTAGCTACAGGTATTCCGACTGGTCTTGGATTTTGGAGAAATTTCCAAAGAGACTCTCAAAATGGA
Organism: Pinus albicaulis; assembly: GCA_034641835.2. Classification (NCBI taxonomy): domain Eukaryota; kingdom Viridiplantae; phylum Streptophyta; class Pinopsida; order Pinales; family Pinaceae; genus Pinus; species Pinus albicaulis. The sequence goes on from CM076572.1 coordinate 959,480,444, forward strand.
CACATCAATGGCTCTCACTCGAGGGCATACTTACTCTTATTCAGTCTATATTACAACAAATAGCAGTATATTGGATGCACATTTGAATCCATATTCCTGTGAAGGTTTATCAGAAAATCAAGGTGATTATGACTCATTTTCTTTGGTCCAGGGCCTAAGAAAAATCCAAACTTCATTTGGTAAGATTCGATACATTAACCAGGAGTAAGGAAATAGGAGGTTGGGGTATGTTGGACATCAGGATATTTGGTCGTGCACTTATTATGAAGAGTCTGTGGAGAGCATTTTTCAGTACTAGTGTCTGGTAGGACATCATGAAGGACAAATAATCTAAGCAGAGAGATCTACTGGAATGCTACAGGACGAGTGAAATTGGTGCTAAAAAGGATCATACATTTGGCTCAACTTCAACAAGGTTAGTACAATTTTCCTAGAAAATCTGAAATTATCCTTCGATTATGGAAACAAGACACTGCTAAGTATTGATGATATTTAGGGGGCGATAATTTTGTATAACTGTTGGAACACACCTTATTTATTTTACATTCGAGATTATACTTTTATCTAAACCAAGTCTATAGTTTCAATTCAAATACATTTTTATACCCTATCTGGAAGGGGGTAGCAAAACTAGGCTTCATTGGGGAGGACGAGGTCAGTTGGAACACATATACACTCCAATTACGGCTAGCTGGATCATGGAGGAAACCAGGTGGGGATTATATCATTTTGGGTGGCATTTTGAGAGATGGGGTTGTTATTCTCGATGACACCTATAAGAACATTTCTAAACTATTGTATTATCGTCTTGGTCGTTGTTCGTTTTCCTCTTTTTGGTAGTGGTAGGTACCTCTCAAGATCGTTACTTTTGGTTGGTTTGTCTCGCACAAACATATCCTTACATGGGACAATCTTACCAAGCGAGGATTTAATGGTTCGGGTTGGTGCTCGCTCTGTAAACGTGGTCCTGAAAGTGTTGTTCACCTATTTCTACATTGTCCTTTTTCTCAGGCTGTCTAGAATTATGTCATGGCACATTATCGTGTCCTTGCTCTGACTTCCTTATCCTCACTCATCTCTTGTTTTTTCCTGGTGGGCCATCTAGAAAGGAAAGATCTAAGCTCTCCCCTTATTTACTATATGGGATATTTGAAAATACAGGAATCATATGATTTTTGAAAATATTGATCTTCTCTTATATAGAATTTGTTCTCACATTAGAATATGGATATATTCTTCTTGTAGGACAACTCCTACACCAAATATTTCAATATTCTGGGAGCTATAATTTCAAACTCAATTTTCTACAAGTTTTTTCGACGAGGTCGTGCAATTCAAAACTTGTGGATGCGGGGTCATGATCAAGATCAATCCACACTCCATATATCTTCTACATTGGAATGGTGGTGCTGGCTCCAACACCCAAGCCAAACTATTGGCACTTTGGGGACTTTTACTATTTGCACAACAAATCCATATACGTCCCTCTCTGTCCAATTGGCTGGAGTGCATCTATATTTTGAATGAATCATTCATGAGATCACTTTCTCTCGGATCTATAGGCACTGGAATGAGTCTGTAGACTCCTTATCAAATAAAAGGTTGAGTGTTGCCCCTGACATCATCCATTATCAACATAAAGAGGTTAATGAGATCATAGATGAACGAGAAGTCATTGTTGAGTGATTCTATATTTGTTCAATTAAATAATATTCCTTGGTCTCACTCTTAGCAATTTTTAATCATTTATACTGTGTATTTTTTACATTAACTTTGCTACCATACTTATTATTTTTAAACTCAGTAAATATAAAAAACACTAATAAATCATAAAAATGGAACCCTATAATCTACCTATGTGTTAAATAATATTTTAGACATATGTATTGGTTTTATATTACATAATAGAATCTAACATTTTTTTCCTCTAAAAACGAGAAGTTTTATAGTATTTACTCTTAATGAGTTATGTTAGAATGCCCAATGCTCGATTAAATTGAATGCTAAAAAAAACTCATCTAAAAAATCAAAACAAAGAAATTAAAATTGGTTGCCACTTCGAATCAATAGAAATGTTAAATGCATCATAATAACATAAGAAATGAAGCAAAAAAATATGTTTTTCAACAAAGGTGGTAAAGGTTCGATGCTCAAATAATCGTTATTGGGTATCATGATGGATCTAGACAACGACAATTAGGTGTCTTTCTTAATATGAACACTTCACAGTGTATATCCCAATGGCGACGATAATAGAAATTGCATCATTTTATATGGAAATATAAAATGAACATGGGCTAAATTACATCCGTAGACTTAAAATTTTGACATTTATCCAATTAAACAACAAAACCATTATGTTTGGAAATCTTATTTTTCGCAAAACAATTGCCAACTTATAACAATACTAATTAGAATAGCGTGATAAATACTTCTTAACATCTACTATGCTTCTCCATGGTTGGGCATCGAAACACAATTATTACATTTCTAATTATCGGAATGTGATTTTCTCACAGATTTATTTTAATAAAAAAACTAATATTTAAATAATAAGAGCAGGTGCAATTAATAAAGTATAATATAGCTTTAGTTAAATAAAAATAAAAAATAAAAAGAAATAGTAAAAATAATAAGTCGACTTGATTGAATTTGTTATATTGTAATTTTATTTTTGTTAATAAAATTACAAATAGGTTTTTTAAAGGAAAAAAGTTACAATATGTATATATGTTATTTGTGTGAAATTAAGAAGATTGAAAATGAAAAATACTTTTTTTTGGATTGCTGGAATTTTACTCATCATTTCTAAAACATTTACCATACTATTAATATTTTTGACTAATAGATTTTACTGGTTTGAGTAGATGTTCATCACCAACACCATAACCATCACATCATCATTATGAAATTTAAATAATGATGATTCAAATTCATAGCCATAATTTTTCAAGACTTCATATCTAAATTTAATTAATCACCATATAAAGACTCTCAATTTTTAAAAAAAAAATCCATACACAAATGTATGTAATTATATCTACTACAAGCGAAATATATATAAAATATAAATAGTTCTTTCAAATTGTAATCTAAATTAATGATGATTTATATTTTTATGTTTAATTTTAGTTAATTGACATATAAAACTTAATACTTATAATAATTTTTTTCCCAAACTAAATTTATAATATACATATTATATCCATATACAAAAATGTGAAATTTATATATAATATAAATAATATTATAAAGAATCAGTATAGATCTATTTTAATTGTTGAAAAAACCAAACTTCTTAATATGTAAACATTTTATCAAGTTTTACATCTAAAATCAAATTTGAATGGTTTACACAACATATCTACTTGACCTTTGTGATGGGTTATCATAATTATTTTAATTTAAAGTGGTAACATAGTTTTATTTTTCTTTTCTTTTTATTATATGTGGTGAGATTATAATGCAATCTCATCATTATGAAATGGATAAAAATCAGCTTTGATTTATTTAATTTTGGATATATCATATTGAGAGATCAAATCCAAACCTTTTCTCAAGTTTTACATTTTAAATTATTTTTTAACAAAAATATTAACAATTTATTTGTTAATATAATAAATAATTATAAAAATATATACCTATCATCCACAATGGTCTAGTTCTTATTAATGCAAATAGAAGTTAAAGACACATACTTTTAGTTGTATGCATATTTTTGTTAGTTTTTTTGCTAGTGCTCTTGAACATGGAGAAAATATGTATACCATACTTAATTACATTAGAGATTAGATAAATTAATTTTTAAAGCAAAAATAAAATTTAAAATATAAGAAGATATTTAAAAATCATTTTAGACTTAGTCAAAATAAAAATATAAAATTTTAATTAAAATAGAAAAGTAAAAAGAATAAAATTATTTTGCAAAACCAAGAATAATGTTGAAGTATTATTATATTTAAATTTAGTGATAAAAGAAAATTAAAATAGTTAATTGTTCATCTTAATTTTATATCATTTTTAAAAAAATGCTTATAAATTCCATATTTAATATGGATAGAATCACATTTCGTTTTTATATTGGATGGATAAAAATTCAACTACCTTATTCATTTTGCTAAACTTTTACATTTTTTTTTTGGTTTTTTAGATTGTAATATATATAGAGAGAGAGGGCTTTATATATATATATATATATATATAGATATATAGATAGATAGATAGATAGATAGATAGATAGTGGGCTTAATGGTTAAGAACATTTGTTTCCTCCTAAGAGGTCACAGGTTCGAAACCAGAGGAGTAGAGTATGTATGCCTTTGTAGACTTAGCAGTCAAATCAATGCGTGGAGGTGGGTCCCTTCTCCCACAAACAAGGGGGTCTTGGTGTCTGCTTGGATTTGGGTCCCTTCTCCCACAAACAAGAGGTTCTTGGTGTCTGCGCGGAGGTGGGTCCCTTCTCCCACAAACAAGGGGTTCTTGGTGTGTACGAGGAGGTGGGTCCCTTTTCCCACAAACAAGGGGTTCTTGGTGTCTGTGCGGAGGTGAGTCCCTTCTTCCACAAATAAAGGGGTCTTGGTGTCTAGCTAATAATTAATAATAATAATAAGAATAAGAATATAATGAGTAAATATATGGAAGATGTAAATTATACTTATAAAGGCTTCGGAGCACTATGTGCGACAATTTTACCTTATAAAGGTTGAGCATAATAATTGATAATAATAATAATATAATGAGTAAATATATGGAAGATATAAATTATACTTATAAAGGCTTTGGAGCACTATGTGCTACAATTTTACCTTATAAAGGTTGAGTTGTATTTAACTAAGAAATTAGGCATAGAGAAAAGATTTAGTTCTAAGTGGCCAACTCCAAGAACACATTGGTTATTTTCATGTGTTACACGACTCAGGAGGATTAGTAAAGGCACACAAGATTTATTTACGAAGATCTTCATCAATAAAGTTGTTTTTTAATGTTAAGTCCCACTAGCACAACTAGTTGAGGATGATCCTTGTTAGCAAGGTGACACGAGATCAAACCTCACGTGGTGCTTGTGCTTGTGCTAGGGGAGAAGACATGTTAAAAAATATAGTCAAAAATTGTCTTTCAGATCATCAAATAAGTTAGGATCTTGCATAATAAATATGGAATAATGTCGAAGTTTTTAGGTAAGGAAATGTTGGAATTTAAATATTAAATTTGATAGGATCATGTAGAATAAATGAAAGGAAACTCACAAATTTTATGAATGAAAATAGATTAATACTTATTAAAAAGGAAATAATAATAAACTAATTAAGTTAGATAATAAACTATATTATTAAGAGCACCTAACCCTAGTTGTTCAGCCCATGTATCTTTCCACTTCTCCCTTTCTAGCCGTGATTTTCCTCTCCATGTTTTGTGTTGGTTTTTCTGCTGCTCCATTAACTCTAGGTTTGGTTTTAAGGTGTATTTTTTGAGGGGATGGAGTTCATAGAGCTCTATTTCATGCCTTCTCCTGTCAGATTTTTTCCTATCCATGGAATGGGTTTATGTGGTGGTGATATATGTTATCTGTGTGTTTTTCGTTGTACACATCTTCTTCATCGCCATTATTCTACTATAGGTGACATCACATCTTTTGCGGGGATTCATGGGGTCTATTTTGCTAGCCTTTACGGCCTTTTTTCTACTGCAACGGGGGTTTTCTGTACAGGTTCACTGGTTCATGCATTGCACGTCATCGGATGGGGTTTTCCATTATTTCTTGTTCTGTTGTCATCCACAGTGAAGAGTTCAGGGGATGGGGTTTTATACCCCTTTCATGCCTCTTTACACAATATTTTGTCTGCAAAGACTCCCGCTTTGACTTTTTGAGTTTGTGGTTTGCATCCTGGGCCAACTTTGTCACCTCTCATTGTGTAGCTCAGGCCCAATTTTGTATTTTTCAAACTCTGTGTGTGTTGTCGGTCTACTTTTCTTCCTTGTTTTTTTCCCTCCCTACATTGGACCTTGGAGGGTTTATTTGCCTCTAGTTTTATAATTTTTGTTAGCCTCAAACAATAATGTTGTTTATATTTAAGTAGAGTAAATTAAAAGAGTATTTTAACCATCGAAATTAATAGAAAGATATAAACTATGAAATGTATAATATATTAATTTTGACCTTTGAAATGTGCTAATTAATAGATGGATATAAACTATGAAATGTATAATATCTTAATTTTGACCTTTGAAATGTGTTGAATCATATTGTATATAAATTATAGAGTGTGTGGTTATTTTGAAAGGAATTAAAACGTGGATTTAAATAAATGACATTGTAATTTAAGTGTTGTAAATATGTTTTGTATGGATTTCTACGTTGAATCTCAAGATCAAGGTTTGATTAGAGAATGGACATGTATAGATGATGTACAAATACTTTTTATGAAAAATGTAATAATAGTTTTATAATGCACTTTTATGTTATGTAAAAATATAATGCTAGGATATGTATATATAGATGGTGTACATATACTTTTTATGAAAAATGTGATAATGTTTTTATAATGCATTTTATGTTATGTAAAAACATAATTCTAGTTGTTTAAGATGGTTGTGGAGAGTGTAAGGTGGCTATGATTTCATAAGAGGTGAAAATGAAAATGTGCTTATGGGAAAGATATCCTTTCTTGACAAGTGTCAGCTTAATATTTCACACATTTTTCATCGTGAGACTTAAATATAGAGTTCACCCATGTTAACTTTCAAGGTTAATTGTCTTTACACCATGTTTGAGGCTATTCTATCATATCTGTGGTATATTGTATATGATCAACCTCTTATGGTATATAGTGTATGGTAAACCTTTTAGTTTATGAAAAAAAAATTAGAAACTATTAGATTTCCATTTCAATGAATGATAAATTCACTTCATTTCTAGATGTGATATTGAAAATTATTCATTTCCAAATTAAATATAAAAAAAAAATAGTGGGGTTATTTTGGGTGGTTGGGAAGATTGATTTTATCTTCTCCAACTAGGTTTAATTCCCTGCTTGTGACATTATGATAAGAAATATTGTTATAATGGGTACTCACCTATGAATAGTATTGTATTGACCCTCACTCTAGCCCTCAAGTCGAGAGAGCTCTGATGCTTTCCCCAGGAAAAATAATATATATGTCTTTATGGTTTATGGATTCTTGTATAATTTGAAGTGTGTGTGACTTGCAAAATTAGTTTGTGGTCTAAGAAGCCAGAAACATCTCAACCATCAAAATAATTAGGGTATCACACCTAACGTAGGCCACAACAACCCTTAACATGGCTAGTTCTTTTTAGTGTCTCCTACCAACTACTATGAGTTTTGAACATTGGCTATCTTTTTTTCTTTTTTTCTTTTTCTTTTTTTCTTGTGTGGTTCATGGACCTTGGAGATCAGTGACCATACCATGAAATATTTGTACTAAGTAGATCCACCTAAAGAGATCACTTCCTGTAGACTCAACCATAAGGACTAACCTCGAGAATGCCGAGAGAATTGAACCCATGACCTCTCAATATCAAAATTTCTTTAATGAGAGGGACTCGACCAATTGAGCTAACCCTCAAGGCTTGAACCTTGGCTACCTTACATAATGAGACCCTCCACATATAATCATGCTAGTAAGACTTACATTTCTTTGAAAAAAAGGAAGTTAGAAAAGGGCACACGTTACATAAATATTTTTAATGGTCTCTTCAAGCACATTCATAATTGTATAATTCATACAACAAAAACTATAAAATTAAAAAGAAAGTAACAACTTCATAAAACAATAGGGAGTTTCCTACATCCATTAAGGCCTTCATGTGATTTTTTATTTTTTGGAACTTGCTTTCTCAATAAAAGTATATTACTCATTGGTTTTACTTTTATTTCTAGTTTATATGTTTGAATAACAATTTTATTTAAATGTTTTTCTAATTTTGTTATAAAGATCGTTAAAGCTAATGGTTATTGATTATATATTTATATATTTTAATATCCATTACATGCATTACTTGTTAAGAATATGAATGGGCCTAATGGTTAAAAATATATGTTTCTTCTTAAAAGATTATAAATTCAAATATAGAAGGAATAAACTTTCATGAACATCATAAAACAAGATGGCGAAGAAAACTTAAAATACCTTGCATAAGGTGAATATGACCTAAAATACTTTGCATAAAATATTCTATAAAGAATACATTTAATTTTCATTATATATATATATATATATATATTAGTGGGTAAACACTTATGGGGATTTTAACCTTGAATTTAACATATTTACGTAAGGCTTCATAACACGACAATCTCCAATTCAACTACCCCAAATGGACTAATGATAAAAACAACTTTATATAAATCAAAGTAATTAATTTTACTTTATAAATTTAAGAAATCAAACTTGATGTAGACTCATTAAAATCATAAATCTTTTAACCAAAATGCCAAACTAAAGCACTCACTAAAATGTAATTATTATTTTAGCGACATTCTTTTTTTTATTCAATTAATTTATATAAATGTTTTTTATCAATTATAAATATTTAGCCTAAATGCTTTTTTTGGGGGGAAAACCTGAAATTTTTATTATGTAAACTAGGAATAAAAAATACATTTAACAGACACAAGATATGTGTATGTGATCTTGAGTAAAATCCTGACTGAAAACTAAGCAAACATCTGACAAAGAAGGATTAGAGAATGAAACCCTAGGATCAATAATCCCCAGACTATAGAACATAGAGATTAAAAAAAAAATAGGTTACACAAGCTTGAACAAATAAAATTCTAGGGCACGCAGACCCGCAAAATTCCAAAATAGGGAGCAGAAAAGGGGCACAAAATCTAGTCGACACACGACAAATTAGAAAAGTAGAGCCTCGATCAAAGATGATGGTGGTGACACTAGTGGAGCATTAAGCCACTAAAATGAAGGAGACTGCCAAAAAAACCCCAACCCACCTGAGAAAATCCCACCCCAAATGACGACGTCAAAAACCTGGCAAGAAAAGGCATGAGGAAAATATTCGAGCAATAGAGTGGTTGCCCAAAGCTCCGCCCCCTCAACTTTTCCACAATGGCTAGGCAATGACATGACAAATTCAGGCAATAACACCTTAGCATACCACAACAACCTAAGAATTATTTGACACACTACATAAGAGGAACCACAAACTAGAAACAACTCTTGTAAGGTAAGAAAAAACCACGGTGGAAATGAAGAAAAAAGCACAAACTAAGGTCGAAGTAGCTAGGGTTTAGTCACTCCAACTCCACTCCCTCAACTCCCAATGATACTCCTATTTTACACTCAAAACTCTTAATAAGTTAAAATTCAACACATTCATACCTTTGAATGGATCAAAACAACCTAAATGCTAAATTAAAAATAATTACTAAAATATTTTATTATTATCTTAAAAAACTACCATATTTTTTTAATATATACATATATTAAATCAAAATTAATACATTAGCTTGAACGTTATAATTACAAACCAACGATTTCAAAATTATCTTTAAAAATTTTTCTTTTCAATATTATCAAATTTCATTAAATATCTTAATCTAAACTAAAATAAATTGTTAAAATTACAACCCATCATATTATATATATATATATATATATATATATATATATATATATATATATAATCAAAATATGAGACCAACTTAGTGAGTAAAATCTCTTGTATCAACTACCACTATTACATTTTGTTTGATTATCTAACCCAACACCCCCTAACCTATATATATAAAAAATCATATCATACCAACTCTATGAGTAAATATCTGTATCAAGGACCATTATTACATTTTGTTCGATTATCTAACCCAACACCTCTAACCTATCCCCCACATGTTAGGGGGTGTTGGGTTAGATGTTATCTAAGACATCCCACATGTTTTGAATGATTTTGTCGAACAAAATTATTTTAATTAAAACCATTGTTATTGAGGACCACCATAATGGCATATATTTATATAATTCAACATCTTTGACCGTAATGGCATATAATTATATAATGCGACATCTTTGACCGTAATTCACCATCGTTTAATGGTACCAAGTGAGATTGCATCATCCACATGTTCCATTTAAATTACACAATCCATGTGTACTTTTAATTTTTTAAAATAAGTTTAGATATATGATATTTTTTAATATAAATATTTATAATAAAAAATGAATTATAATATTTATTATAAATTTAAATTTTTAAGTTATTAAAAATACAATATTTAGAGATAAGATGTTTTATTAAGGTGATTTTTGTGTGAAATTTAGAAATTGGGATTTCATTTTTTCATGGTACAAAAATGAAAGTGATGTTACAAGTTGATATGGCTTTTTTATATATATATATATATATATATATATATATATATATATATATATATTAATTAATTAATTAATTAATGTAGTTTTTAGTTTTGAAGTATGATTTAAAATTATTTCAATCTGTATGTATGAAGAATAATCAATAATAATTATTTCACTATTAATTTGACAACTAAATTATATGTTAGATCTTAGACTTTTATGATCCATAATGTAGATAAATGTCTTTTAAATGTTGTGATTAATCCGAAAGCCATTTAACTAAATTATAGTAATGTTTTCCTCTATTTAAATTTAGTTTAGTCTACTAGATTACTAATAGACCAAATGATCTTTTAAGGATATTTTTTCCAATTAATTTTATCAAAATCTTGTAAGATTTTTAAGAATCATAAGTTAAAATTGTTTAAAATCTTAATCTCACTCAAAATTATACTACTCAATTATAAAAATAAAAATAAAAATATTTTATATTTTAATTAAACTGCAACTTTAAAATTTAAACCTCTATTAATTTATTAATTAATTAAAATACGGTTTTAAAATTTAAACCTCAGAGTAATTCCAACATAACCTTAAGCTAGTTAAAATTTGAAATTAACAACGAACCTGGATTTGATAGATGAACCATTACAAGGTTGCCGGGTCTCCTCATAAATATTTTTTTAAATAATAATAATCGTTGGACTATTTAAACCTAAAGGCATTACATGATAAAGGCATTATAATCAACAGCGACCACTCCAAACGAGAGAGCAAGTAGTAGTTGTCTTGAATTTTGAGCGGTAACCACCAATGATTTGGTTGAGTAAATAAAAGTGAAAGAAACATGCAATTCAATTCTAGGGGCATTAGCACCAACTATGTAGACATGTTGTTCCATTGTAGGGTCTATCTATGAGTTGTCCTCCCCATTGTATTTGGAGACTAATTATCTAAATCATAACTCATTATTAAATCTAGAATCTCATACGTCATTTTCATCATAGTTTTATGTCATTTTCATTATAGTTTCATATAATTTCATGACTATGACTCACTATATATAATTATTATTATAACTAGCATTTGTATTAAAAAGTGTAAAGACATGTGGATAGAAATGTAGATGAATGTAGTGTGTTTTTTACTTTTTGATTAGGTTATAGCTTATATCATGTGCTTGATAGCTTATATCATGTGCAATTCAATTCTAGGGGCATTAGCACCAACTATGTAGACATGTCGTTCCATTGTAGGGTCTATTCATGAGTTGTCCTCCCCATTGTATTTGGAGACTAATTATCTAAATCATAACTCATTATTAAATCTATTATCCCATACATAATTTTCATCATAGTTTTATGTCATTTTCATTATAGTTTCATATAATTTCATTCGTTAGTTAATATATGACTATGACTCACTATATATATAATTATTATTATAACTAGCATTTGTATTAAAAAGTGTAAAGACATGTGGATAGAAATGTAGGTGAATGTAGTGTGTTTTTACTTTTTGATTAGGTTATAGCTTATATTGTGTGCTTGATATTTTATCCACTCATTAATTCTTAATTTTCTCTTTTTGATTAAGATAAATAAATAAGTAAATATTACCAGTTAATATAGGGTGGTGGGATAACATTAATATACAATTATTTCATTAACGTCTATCATCACATGGATGACAGAGATCATTAAAATATATTAAATAAATTTGAAGACAAAAAAATGTCAAATGATAATTTTGCGATTACCTACAAGAGCCATAAAAATATCATAAATAAATTTTAAAACCAACAAACTATGATCATTCTGCAACAACTTTAAGATTATGTATTTTTAGACATTACTTAATATAGTTTGAATCAAATTTGATGGAAAAACAAACTTTCTGAATTCATATTGCATAGCAACATTTTTGGGAAACAAGTTCATTTTTATCAGACCTTCACTTTTGGCATACGATATTTGCACACCAAGTTTCCAAGACACTCTCTTCTCATTTTCCAACAAAATACAACCCAACTTTTCCTTCTATGGAAATTTTACTATTTTATAATGAGCTCAACATATTTTAGCATTGATTTGCGAGATTCCATAACATCTATTAGATCTTTATTACAACCTATGTGGGTTACATCGCATAGGTTAATGTAGTATCAAAAGAACAATAACAACCATTGCCTTCTAAGGGGAATTAACTAATCTAGACTCAAGCTCACATGCGCAAAAACATGCTAGTAGAGCTCACTGCCCATGTGTCAGCAACTCCATACAAGCAGACATTAGCCTAATGCATTCTTGTACAATAACCCTTCATAACATTAACATGAGAACAAAACAGAATAGGGGAGCTCCTAGCTATCCAAACTGGGAAATAAAATTTCTCAATGTATATCAACGACAATATAGCCCTGTAAAGAAGGAAACACAAAACCAGATCATGACCTGCAAGTAATACACCCCTCTAGCTATTTTAAACAAATTTATTATATTGAATAGTTGTAGGGGAACCCCTGTTTCTACCATAACCCCATCCCTATTGTCTAGATCCAAACATGCTAACTTCAATCTTTGGGCATAACTCTTTTTTGGTCAGTAATAAATAAGTATTTTTTAACCACAACATTAATGCCATTTTGGAGTTTAATTCATTGAGAGAATTTCTCCGATTAAAGGTTGTGTTCCTTAAAATTCACCATTCATGCTTTGTTTCTATGTCACATTTGCGAGTTTATCTTCTCTAAGAATATTCTCTGTTTTATCATTTTATTTTTGTTTCTTAAAAAAAATTATCTTTTGCACTGTTTCCATTCTTCATGCTCTTGCTCTCACATTTTTTGTTCTTGGTAGTTGTTAACGTTACATATGTGCAAGACTAGACAAATGGTTCCTCCATAAAATTTCAAACTTAGTGTTTGGATTGTTGTCCCCGAATCCCCCTGAGCTTTCAGATCATCCATGTCAATTAGAGATTGTTTATTTTGGAAAAAAAATTATGCCAACGTGATTTTTACCTAATGAAAAAAGTACTAACTAATTTTTGTTCACTTCATGGAAGTTGAATATTGTATTTTCAAAAGAAAATAAAATGGTTTTTTAACTTCCAAACAACTTCTGAGAATATTATTTCAAAATGATTTCGTACAAGCAAAATCTATTTCACAGCAATTTTCATAAATTGCCCAAAATATCAGGTCAACTTGAATCAAACGTTTCAACTTTTGGCTTTGGAAAAAAACATTTGATCTTTTGGTTCAAGGTCGTCTTAGCCCTGTAATATTCAAAAATCCCTTGAAACAGGTCCAATCTCATTTACAATCATTAGCTCCTAAACATTATTTTGCATCATAAATATATGGGTGAACATTTATCCCTAACCTTAGGAGACAAACCTCCACTGCACTACCTACATTTTTTGATTGAGTAAACAGAATGTTTTTCTATGCACTAAAGCTTTTGTAGTTTTTACTCCAAAACAAACTTAGTAACAACTTTTAAAGTTTACAACAATAAGAAGATCTCTTCCTGCAAAAGACCCTAGCTAATAGTAGCAGAAAAATTTAGGTAAATAAACATTGATCCCTCATTTCCCACTTCTATCACTTGTATCTTCGACCCCTCCATGATGATCCTTTTTGTGGTTACATCTCAATATTATGTTTCATAAAATTCAGTGTACTCTAATGACACCACCATTACTACTACAAAGATATCAAAATTGTCATTGACAGTGTTTTTCATTTTAAAGTTAATTAATTATCATCTATCAATGATCAATATTGCTTCATTTATACCATATTTGATGAGAAATGTTTCTCTCTAATGGAGTCAGATACTAATTCTCAGTTGCTAATCATTCCAACATTCCAATTATTGTTGCATATGGTTTCCAATGTACGTTTGAAAGTTGTCTGCAACTTTGGAGCCTGTCAACCCTAACAAATTGCCATGGATTTAAAACACTAAAAAAATCTATTAGGGCGTTAACAATTTCAAATCTGAAACACCCATCAAATTTGACAGTTTCTACAATTTTAGTGCTCATTTTGATCATTTTAACAAAAAAATGTTAACAATTTCAAATCTGAAACACCCATCAAATTTGATATTTTCTACAACTCTAGTGCCCATTTTGATCATTTTAACAAAAAAATGTTGATGGATAGGAACAATTTTTGGCTATATTTGATGGGAAAATCACCCATGACAAGCAATTTCATGTCACATTCCATCTGTGACAAGTTGACAATCATGCCCCCTTGAGCTACCAGTAGAATCCTTCTAGTATCTATTCCAAAACTCAACATAGAAAAACCTAAGTCAAAGCCCCAAACAAATAGAGGTGAAAATGGGTGACAAACACCATTAAAAGACAATCCAAGAGCCCAATACCTAGGTCAAAAATCCCAAGAAAAGGAGAGTTGAAAACGGTGAGTGCCACCATTAAAATGCAAGCAAAAAGCCCAAAATCTAGGACCAAAAAAGCCCAAGATGAGGGGTGAAAATGTGTTGGGAAAAATACTTAGAGGGGGGGGGGGGGGGGGTGAATCAGTATTTATAATTCACTGTAAACTTTTAATTTTTCTTTACTGATTTCTATACACAACTTTAATGGACCCAACTATCGTATACACACGACTATCTTTAAACAAACTTGCGTATGTCCAGAGATCTTATTATGTAGATAATTATTGACTTAGATCAGTGCATCATTCATTCATCAAATGTTTAGTAAGCAGGAAGCATGTGCAGTAAGAACAGAATAAATCATCACACATAAGCAATACACATGAACGTTAGGATTTTAAGGTGGAAACCCAATTCGGGAGAAAACCACCGTTGTTGTCTATGTCTTCAATATTTATTATATAGAAAATTGCTTACAACATTGTACTCATGCAGACTCATATCACTACGCAGGCATCTACCTGTAGAAGGATTCAACCTTCTCTCACTCTCCAGCTACTACTGGAAGGGAGCTTCAACCCCTTGATCTCGTTTACCAGCCACTACTGGAAGGGAGCTTCAACCCCCTAATCAGAACACCATCTTCTACTCGCATGAAGCTTCTACTTCCATACTGAAGGCTTCAACCCTCAGAATCACTGCAGGCCACGTTTCATCAATTTTCACACTGGATCCCACAGCTTCAACACAACTCAGGATAAAGATCAACAACAATAAACTTCACCCAAACTTCAATCAAGACATTGAGATCATTGTAACCACAACACAGTAGTAAACCCAGATTTCAGAATCAACATGCAGAACCAATCTCAACCCTGATCATTCATTATGTTAAAATGCATATGCTACTTCACTTTACTGAACCCGCGTGTATACATGTTTTCCTTCACACCAACCTGCATATGGATCTGAGAATACTGAATTTACAGTATATGATCAGTCTCAGAACTAGATCTGAGGCTTTCAGTCAGTTATCTTTTCAGTATTGCAGAACCCTTAATCAGCCAGTCATCATTAAACAAATTTATTCAATCATTGATCATATTTGTACATATTCAACTTAGCATCATATACATTATTCAAACAACCCAGATCTACATGAAGACTTCGTTGAAATACAACAGAAATATAGCAACATTAAACAAATAACCTCTTCAGTAAGCTTTAGAAAACCCTGATCTCCATACGCGCTTTATCAGAGACAAAGCCGCATGTATACGCTCTTTCACTCTGATGAACTAGCGTATAGATCTGTAAATGTTATTACTGCAGAAAGATTCAGACCTATAAACTTACCCAGATTTCTTTATTTCATTTCAGCAAACATGCGCTAGGTCACCGATCCAGACATATCATAATTAGATCATGCAAGTACATAGTCATTTCAGGTCTAAAGATCATGATCTGTCATTGTATCCAAGGGTGCATCATAGATTCAGATCTAGCAATAAAATAGAGTTCATCCCATGCAGATATACTTCAAAGAGAAGTATTCAGTAACAGCTCTTACACATGCACACCTTTGCACTATGATCTTCTCCTCCTTATATAGATTTAGCCTTTACCAATACCATGAGCCAAAACCACACAACTCCCGATGGTATTCTTGGACAGAATCAAATATATGACACAGTGCTCAATACTGTGTGCTAATACCATGGTAATTCCCCTTGGTATCATAATTTTAGAGTGCAAAAGGCATACACGACTTGGCTTCTTCATACCCGCATGTATACGCAACTTCTCTTCATAAAAACTGCGTATATACTAATTCTAGATGTATAAGCGGGTTGTATGTATACCAAGTAGCATATACATTGCTTTCATATGCGGATTTCCTTCATCAAACCTGCGTATACATTGAGAAATATTTCCTGTTTCATTTTTCTGGAACTTACTGGATATCCTTTCTCTGTCACATCTGAACATCATTTTTACATATTTAACAAATAGGTTGCTATCAAAATGAAACTCATCAAGTAGGTTTCCATCAAGGACAACTTCATCAAGTAGGTTGCCATTAAGGACAACATATTGCATCATACTGCCAACAATCTCCCCCTTTGGTCTTGATGGCAACCATGATGGTGTTTGATCACCACAAGAGATAGATACATTAATTTTTACATCTTTATTCAAACACCAAGATACTCTCCCCCTTTGACATCAAGGGAAAAGGGTGGATCAATACCAAATCAAGGTTTCTCTTCCCTTGTAAAAAGAAGAGCTCTGTAGATCTGATGTGCACTGAATTGACCATGCTCCCCCTGAGTTCATGCTGAATTTTTTTAGAATATTTTTCAATGAAGTACATGACTCTATAACTTAACCGAATATGAACTTTTCTATCACCAAAGACTCATACTTACATCAATGCTCCAACTAAGTGGAATTACATATTTGACCCAACTACCCAACCAAGTGGGTTTACAAATTTGAACAAGTCCTTTCATGACTAAATATAACAATTTTACATCATAGGTCTCAACATGACCTTTTCATCAAATTACATATATGACTTTTTATAACCAAAACCAAAGAATCTCAAACAGGAGATCATAACACAGCAACCAATCAGAATGCCAACATTGCATCCTTTTCCACAAGGCAGGTGCTCCCCCTAAATTTGTGCATCCTGGACACCTTCAACAACCAATTCATCAAAGCATATTCATCAAGAAGATAAATATCAAAGAAAGGTACATTAATATGAATACTAGAATAACAACAGAGATTACCCAACATCACCACAAACTTTTCTGAAAGCTGACCCAAAGAATTTATGTCAGCAAAAACCATATGTTGTTTTATGCACAGAAACTCACTTATATACGTGATTCACCTTTATGAAACCAACGTACCAAATTTAATCTTCTGAAATTAAGCAGAATTAAGAAAATTTTATAAGAGAGGCAGAGACAACTCCCAGATTCTATCTAAGATATTTGAATGCTTGCCTGGGAAGAGGTTTAGTAAATATATCTGCAACTTGTTCTTTGGAGGGAACATGCTCCAATTTAACCTTTTGTTCAAGCACTTGTTCACGTAGGAAGTGATACTTGATAGGAATGTGCTTGGTCTTGGAATGCATAACAAGATTTTTCAAGATACTAATTGCACTTGTATTATAAAAAAAAATGGAGATGGGAGGTGAACATTTGATTTGAATATCTTGTAATGTCTACATTATCCAAATAAGTTGTGTGCAACATGATGCAACAACCACATATTCTACTTCCGCTGTAGATAAGGCAGTACAACTTTGTTTCTTGCTGAACCAAGATACTAATCAGGGCCCCATATAGAATGCGCCACCACTAATGCTTTTTCGATCATGAACATTTCCAACCCAATCTACATCTGTGTAAGCATGAAGAGTGAGATCAACATTCTTTGTATACCATAGACCAAAGTCTTGAGTCCCTTGTAGATATTTGAATATTATTTTTATAGCCTGAAGGTGAGACTCTTTTGGATTAGCTTGGAATCGTCCAACAATCCCAACTGCATGCATAATGTCTGGTCTTGTCTCGGTTAGATAAAGTAGACTTCCAATCATGGATCTATACTCTGATTGATTCACCATGGGAGAATCATCATGAGAACTGAGGTTACATCCAGTTACCATTGGAGTACTCACAGGTTTGCAGTCTTCCATCCCATACTTCTTCAGAATTTGCTTGAGATATTTTTCTTGTGATAGAAATATTCCATATGTTACTTGTTGCACTTGTAAGCCAAGAAAATATGTTATTTCCCCAAGTAAAGATATTTCAAATTCTTGCTGCATAAGAGAAGCAAATTTCTGACTCATGAACTCTTCATTACTTCCAAAAATGATGTCATCAACATACACAACAATAATAAATAGTTTATCATTCTCAATTTTTGTGTATAAGTTACTATCAGCAGATCCCTTTGTAAAACCTTGTTGTTGAAGATATTTGTCAAGACGATAGTACCATGCCCGAGGAGCTTGTTTGAGACCATATAAAGCCTTTTTAAGTTTGCAAACAAGTTTTTCATCATTTCCCAGAATGAATCCTGCTGGTTGTTCTATATAAACTTCTTCTTCTATATCCCCATTGAGAAAGGAAGATTTTACATCCATTTGATAAACTTTGAATTGTTGAAAACCTAAAAAAGCAAGAAACATTCTTATGGCTTCAAGTCTGGCTACAGGAGCAAATGTTTCTTCAAATTCTATACCTTCTTGTTGAGCATACCCTTTACAAAAAAGTCTAGATTTGTTCCTAATAACATATCCACTTTCATTTAACTTGTTTTTGAATATCTATGTTGTTCCAATAACATTTTTATCATGAGGTCTTGGAACCAATTCCGAAGTATGATTCTTTTCAATCTGGTCAAGTTATTCATTCATGGCTTGAATCCAACATTCATATTTAGTAGCTTGATTTACATTCTATGGTTTAATAGTGGATAAGAATGTCAGATAGCTAGGGGATCCTACAAGAGTTCTTCTTGTTTGGACACCTGATCCCTTTTCTCCCAGAATTTGAGATTCTGGATGATTCTTTTGAACATACCTGGATGGAGCCTTTTCAAATAGATCTTCTTCTGGTGCTTCATTGGGTTCTCCTTCTATATTGTTGCTATTTGATGAGGGAAAGTATACATCATCATCATCATCATCATTTTTTGTTGTTATTTCCCTTTTAGGAGTTGTGAGAGACTCATCAATTAAAACATCAATACTTTCAACAATCTTCCGAAGTATTTTATTGTAACATTTATATGCTTTACTTCTAGAAGAGTAACTAAGAAATATTCCTTCATCTGCTCTAGGTTCAAACTTACCAAGTTTTTCATCATTGTTCTTGATAAAACATTTGCTTCCGAAAACTCTAAAATTCTTTACGGTGGGAAGATTGCCATACTAGAGCTCATAAGGAGTTTTATCATTGTTCACACGAACATGAGCCTTGTTAAGAATATTTACTAAATTATGTGTTGCTTCTCTCGAAAAGGTATTGGGAGTTCCAGATTCACCAAGCATAACACAAGCCATCTGTTGAACTGTTCTATTCATCCTTTCTACCACGCCAGTTTGTTGTGGGGTTCCAACTACAGAAAATTGTCTTTTTATGCCATGATGTTCACAGAAATCAAAGAATTCATCTGAAATATATATTCTCCTCCTCGGTCAAATCTAAGACATTTGATTTTTAGATCTAATTCATTTTCAACCAAAGCTTTGAAGATCTTAAATTTTTCAAATGCTTCATCTTTATGTTTCATTAAACCGATCCAACACATTCTAGAGAAGTCATCAATAAATAAAATATAGTATTGTTCTCCACGAGGTGACTTTTTCCTTACAGGACCACATAGATCAGTATGTATAAGTTCAAGAGGCTTACTTGCTGATCCTTCTTTGGCATTGAATTGCACCCTGGTTTGCATACCGAATTGGCACGATTTGAATATGGTACTTTTAGGTAGAATGATGATGGGAAGATCACAAATAGCTTTGAGTCTCCTAGATTTTCTTATTTGAGAGAAGCTCAAATGTCCCAATATTTTGTGCCATAGCCAATTTTCTGAAGATTTACCTAAGTAGCATTGCTCTTGGCCACCTTTCAATACATACAAATTGCTTGGTGTTCTAGTTCCTTTTATTATCATTTTTCCTATGTCAAGTTCACGTACTACAGATTCTTTTGAACTAAAGACAACTTCATTTCCTTGATCACACATTTGACTCACACTTAACAGGTTATGCTTTAATCCATCCACATACATAAGGAGAGTCATTTTGAAGATATCATTCTTTTCCTTCTCTAGAGAATTGTATGAAAGGAGTTTATTTTTATCACCTATCATGTGTTTTGAGCATCCGCTATCAATGTGCCATTGATTTTCTTCTCCTTTTGCAAATAAAGCTATGCCACAACTTTCAACCTATAAGTCCTTCTTTCTCCATACCTTGGAATTTGAAGGTATATGCTCTTTTGGCTGAAGTTTGCTCCTACATTCAGATTCTTCATGTCCAAAGTTATTGCAATAAGAACATTCAATTTCATTTTAAAGAGGAGAAAAGTTGTTATAAGTATTCTTCTTTATTCCAGTCTCATTTCTTTGCTTTCTTGCTTCTTTAGGCATGATGGTTTTGTATGCAACACATTGAGTAAATTTATGACCAAAATTATGACATGAGAAACATTGTCCATTAAAGAAGAAATTTTTGTGATCATGAAACCTTCAATTTATGTTTACCTGTTGATTGATATTTCTATTATTGTTCTTCTTGAATTGAAGTGGTCATGCTTTACCTAGGTGGCGTCTTTGTTATTTTGTTGAGTGACAAAATGATGTTGGCTGGCTTTAGCTACATTTAGATAGCTTGATGCTAAAGACTGAGAGGATTCTCTGATATATCCAAGACCTGTCTTTACAAGAGGAGAGCATTGTACATTGATAATTTCATCTAAAGTTTAAGGTTTCAGATCCTTTAGCAAATCTAAGATTTAAAGTTTTCACTTTCTCAATTTCCTTTCTTAGACTTACTATTTCACATTCTAGTTTATCATTATGCTTCTCCTTTTCTATAAGCTCATTCTTTAGAGTATCTATGGAAAAAAAAATTTCTTCCAAACATATTTTGAGATGATTTATTTCTTCAAGAAAATCATTTTCTTCTAATGCATATATAAAAGTATCTTTAGCCTCACTAGAGTCCTTTTCAAAATCCATGAGCAGTCTAATATCTTGATCAGATTCTCCTTCTTCACTATTTGATAGACCATCACTATCTTCATGAGTATAATAGCTTTTTATATTGATAAACCATTTCTTATTTCCTTTTTCTACTTCCTTTCCCTTTTCATAGTTATCTTTATGGGGACATTTAGCAGCATAATGACCAACTCTTCCACAAGCAAAAAAATTAAAAGGAATCTTACATCTTAACCTTCTAGTGCCAAGTTGTAGCTTCTTTACAAAATTTATCTCATATTCTTCTGAAACATACCCTGATCCTTCTTGTTCTTCTACTTCCTTTCCTTTTGCAGCAGCTCTAAAGACAACTTCTTTGACTTCAGATGGACCTCCTTTCCTCATTTCACATGCAGTCAGAATCCCATGAAGTTGAACAATAGTAAGAGTTTGTAGATCCTACTTCTCTTCAATAGCAGACACTTTTGACTTGAATTTTGGAGTTAGAGATCTTAAAATATTTTCTACAAGAGTAGTGTCAGTTATGGTTTCACCCATATTTCTCATACGATTTACAATATCATATAGACGTAAAAATAAACTAGCAATGCTTTCCTCATTGTGCATTCTGAGTTTTTCATATTGAATAAGGAGAGTTTGGAGTTTAGCACTTTTTACCTTGGCATCACCTTCATAGCTCATAATTATTTTGTCCCATATCTCCTTTGTTGTATTCAACTGCATGACCTTGACAAATTCTGATTCAGTCAAACTTCCCAATAATGCATTGAGTGCCTTTGGATTGGTTTCATAGTTCTTTCTTGTAGCTGGATCTGTTGGAACTGAAGCTTGATATTGATAACCTCCTTCAACCATAGCCCATACATATGCTCCAAGAGATTGAAGATATGATCTTTTCCTTGTCTTCCAGAAGATTAAATTATTTCCGTTGAAGAGAGGAGGCCTGATAGATGTTGTCCCATCTTGATTTCTCATCTTAGATGATCTTCCTTCTAGCGATTAAGCTTCTTCAGAAGGACCTGCTCTGATACCAATTGTTGGGAAAAATATTGAGAGGGGGGGGGGGGGGTGAATTAGTATTTATAATTCACTGTAAACTCTTAGTTTTTCTTTGCTTATTTCTATACGCGACTTTAATAGACCCAACTAGCGTATACACGTGACTATCTTTAAAAAAACTTGCGTATGTCTAGAGATCTTATTATGCAAATAATTCTTGACTTAGATCAGTGCATAATTCATTCATCAGATGTTTAGTAAGAAGGAATCATGTGCAGTAAGAATAGAATAAATCATCACAAATAAGAAATACACATGAACACCAAGATTTTAAGGTGGAAACCCAATTCGGGAGAAAACCACCGCTATTGTCGTATCTGTCTTCAATATTTATTATATGGAAAAATTCTTACAACATTGTACTAATGCAGACTCATATCAGTACGCAGGCATCTACCTGAAGAAGGTTGCAACCTTCTCTCGTTCTCCAGGTACTACTAGAAGGGAGCTTCAATCCCCTGATCTCGTTTACCAGCCACTACTGGAAGGGAGCTTCAACCCCCTGATCATAACACCATCTTATACTGATAGGAAGCTTCTACTTCCATACTGAAGGCTTCAACCCTCAAAACCACTTCAAACCATGTTTCATTAATTTTCACACTAGATCCCACAGCTTCAACACAACTCAGCATAAATACTAACACCAATAAACTTCACCCAAACTTCAATCAGAACAATGAGATCACTGTAACCAGAACACAGTAATAAACCCAGATTTCAGAATCAGTATGCAGAACCAATCTCAACTATGATCATTCATTATCTTAAAATGCATACGCTACTTCACTTTACTAAACCCGCATGTATATGCACTTTCCTTCACACCAACCTACGTATAGACCTGAGAATACTAAATTTACAGTATATGATCAGTCTTAGAACCAAATTTGAGTCTTTCAATCAGATATCTTTTCAGTATTGCAGAACCCTCAATTAATCAGTCATCATTAAACAAATTTATTCACTCATTGATCATATTTGTACATATTCAACTTAGTAGCATATACAGTATTCAAACAACCCAGATCTACATGAAGACTTCATTGATAGACAGTAGAAATACAACAGCATTAAACAGATAACCTCTTCAGCAAGCTTAAGAAAACCCTAATCTCCATATGTGCTTTATCAGAGACAAAGCCACATGTATATGCGCTTTCACTATGAAGAAATAGTGTATGGATCTGTAAATGTTATTATTGCAGAAATATTCAGATCTATAAACTTACCCAAATTTCTTTACTTCATTTCAGCAAACATGTGCCAGGTCACTGATCCAGACATCTCATAGTTAGATCATGCAAGTACATAGTCATTTCAGGTCTAGAGATCCTGATCCATCATTGTATCCAAGGGTGCATCATAGATTGAGATCTACCAATAAAACAGATTTCATAGATATACTTCAGAGAGAAGTATTCAGTAACAGCTCTTACACATGCACACCTTTTCACTATGATCTTCTCCTCTTTGTATAGATTTATCCTTTACCAATACCATGAGCCAAAACCACACAACTCCCGATGGTATTCTTGGACGGAATCAAATAGATGACACAACACTCAATACTGTGGGATAATACCATGGTAATGCCCCTTGGTATCATAATTTTAGAGTGCAAAAGGCATATAAAAATTGGCTTCTTCATACCTACATGTAAACACGACTTCTCTTCACAAAAAATGCATATATACTAATTCTGGATGTATACGCAGGTTTCCTGTATACCAAGTAGCGTATATATTGCCTTCATACGCAGGTTTCCTTCATCATACCTACATATACATCGAGAAATATTTCCTGTTTCATTTTTCTAGCACTTACTGGAAATCCTTTCTCTGTCACATCTGAACATCATTTTTACATCTTTAACAAATAGGTTGCTATCAAAAGGGAACTCATCAAGTAGGTTTCCATCAAGGACAACTTCATCAAGTAGGCTTCAATCAAGGACAACATATTGCATCATATGGCCAACAAAATGGTGAGAGCCAATATTAGAAAGCAAGCCCCTTGCCTTGCTCACTATTAGGCACAGTCTAACACAAGTTGAATATGGTGAAAGGAATTCTTCCCTTCCATCATCAGATTTCCCTTGCTTTGTAATTGGGAAACTTTTTGTTTTCTCTTGCCTTAATGGTCCTACAATTATGTACAAACCTACACCCCCTATTTTTGGATTTGTCTTGTCAGGTTTCCCCTTGAACCATGCCACATATTTTATAGTTATCCCAGTAAAGAACCATGCAGCTTTACAAATTAGAAGGAAAAAAAATATTAAGAAATAATAACCATAAAAAGTATGATTCAACAACTATCATTTATAAAACTCATTTCCAAAACCAATATTTGATATACTATGAGCATTAATGTACATCCTTTGAAATTAAATAGGAAACTAGGATTTTTATCCATATCTGTGTGTGACGGTAATTAATTAAGCCATTGAGAGGCATCATAATAATCCCAAACTTCGTATTAGTTACAGATCATGTGAATGCATTCAAGCATGAATATTTCTAAACGAAATTGTTCAGGAAGGACATGCAAGCATTTGAATATTAAAATCACAATATCTCTTAGTCCATGCTCCTCCAAACCAATAAAATAGAGAATATGCCTATAAGAATTGCAGTGAAAATTCATAAAACTTAGCTTCCATATCCACACACGAACTTTGCAAATAATAATACGACTATACTATAGATAAGCAAAGCAAGGGAAGATTTACCTCTCGATTTGCTCTCATCAAGTGCACAAAGAATAACTAAACACTGCACTTCAAAAGATGATATATGTTATTTCATATCTGTAGGAGATGAAAATGTCATCTATTAACCAGAAAAAGTACAGAATCATCGAATTTATAGTCTAAATATAGTTACACCAGTAAGTAAACCAAAAAGAGGAGCAGAAGTGGGCGGTGATTCTGACAACAATGCCACAATACTACCCTTAACATATCACCAAGTTTCAGCTCAGGCAATGACGTTCACTGGTGCATAATATAGAGGCAAAGTCTTTGTACAATCCAACAAACATTAAACTATCAAAATGCTGGCCAACAATTATTAAAAATTTCTTCAATTCAGTGGCTTTGTTGTGGAATGATTAAGAACCTCGAAAGAGCTAATGACACTGCAAGGATCAGCTGCACTTACCAGCAAAAACAATATAGCATAATAAGTGATATTTTAATTTTTCAGCCAAAATGAATACCATCTAAAAGAAGCAAGCTCTTGTATAAAGGACCAATAACGAAAGAATGCACCTGTAAAAACAAGTTAAAGTTGTCGAAACCTGAGTTGAGCCACCTCATTTTTGGCTCTGTTTTTTCCACAGGTATCTGTTTTTTCACAACATGACATTATTTTTCTTTGAATTTAGCGAGCTCTCCATGTCCTATGACATTATTGGAAATTTCAATTTCATTCCATAGAACCTCAGAATCTGATAGCAAGTGTGTATCCAATGAGGCCAATATTTCCATTAGTTTTCCATTTGGTTCACCATTATGCATAGATGCCAGAATTGTTGTTGTTGCATCTACTACATTTTTCCATTGCTCAGTCTGTATCCTCAATCTCTTCATTTCGGCTTCCATAGCCAAGTTAGCAGCATGTGCAACATCAAGCTGCTCTAATGATCTATTTTATCTCTGTCTTCTCTTTCCATCTCAAGAATGACAACTTTTAGCTTCACTATAGCCTCCTCCTCCCTAGCATTAGTAGCCTCAACGTTTTTAAGAGCCTTTATTTTTTCTTGTGCACAAGATCTACCTTCTCAAGTTTTTTATTTACTGAACTGCTACCTTCCAATGAAATTGAAGAGTCAGAATTTGGGGCAGTGGCAAATGATTTCTCCATTTGTTCCATTTTTTCTACAATGGCAAGCTCTCTGCATTTTAGATTTTTATTTTCTTCCTTAGAATTCTACAGTTCATTATCTCGATCCATTAGAAAGGCCTTAAGATCTTCCATGAGGACTAGGAATCATCCTTTGCTACCTTCCAATGAAATTGAATATCTGAATTTTGGGCAGTGGAAAATGATTCCTCCATTTGTTCTATTTTTTCTACAATGGCAAGCTCTCTACATTTCATATTTTCGTTTTCTTCCTTGATATTTTGTAGTTCATTCTCTCCATCCATTAAAGAGGCCTTGAGATCTTCCACGAGTACTAGGTATCATCCTTGGTATTGTGGTTTTTTTTCCAAAATCCCCATATGCATGGGTCAATACCATGTATGGACCACTTTGAACAATTAATCATTGGTATCAACGCTATTGAGGGGGTGCACCATAGCCATCAAGCCAATAGTAAAGACCCCTGACATCAAGGGATGATATTAACTATCATCCTTGATATTGTGGGAATTAATAATACCCCAACATGGAAAGTGTTGATATTGGGTATTGATCCCCACGAGGTTGATAGCTATTACTAACCCATTACCATGTATTGACCCTTGGGATGGTAACATCTTTAAAGGATATTGATCAAACCCCTCACAAGTTGTACATACCTTTAATACCGAGTTCAAAATCTAGTATTGACTAGAAGGGGGGGATACCTTGTGGTACAAGTTATCAACCTCACCACAGGGTTGATGCTTGGTTACAGATATTCAACAAAAACGAAAAGGAATTATTTAATTAGATAGAATATTGGTTCAAGAAAATCATTGAGCTTTTAGAAGACAAGAGGATAAATTATCTCATCTTTGTGAAGAGTAATAATGTATATTGAAAACCTAATCTACTTCACATTACAAGTGACCACTAACCGGAGCCAAAATCTGGCTCTATTACTTCATCGCTAATAAGTAGAAACACCAAAATTCTATTATTTATGGTATGGATCTCGCTTGATGAGGTTTATGCTCATAAATTCATAGGTATGTCCCTAAGATTTTTTTACCAAGAATTATTTCCATGAATATGTATATGCAGATGTAAGCATTTCTAGCAGTTACCATGATTGCCTTCAACTATTTATTGTTTATCCCTTTTTCATATTGAGAGAATTGAATGTTATAAATAGGATCATTTAAACGACTAACTCCCAAACATACAAATACCAAACATGAAAATAATATTGCCACTATCGTATGTCTATATAATGCCAACACAAGCATAATTGAATAATTGCCACACATGTTAAACCAGAGGTCATAGGTCTATATAACAAGAATAAAGCACCATTCAAAAGAGACACACAACCACAACTTTAGTTGTTTCTAATAGAAGCAGAGTCTGCAATATATGAATATATGACTAAACCAAGACCTCCCATGCATTGGTTATCAATGTGGCTGAAAAATGCCTCCTCTAGAAACAAGAATTTGTTAAATACAGAGCTCTCCAAAAAGTTTTATATAGACCAAGATTTGTTTCTACCAAAAGGGTACAAGGGAATCTGCAACACCATAATGTGGAGTGAGAAAAATCCATCTCATTTGACCAATGATTTTCCCACACTATCTGAGTTTCCTCATCAAGAGCTCTTTTCTCACACCCCACTTCTCTTAAATCACTTCCAATTTCATGCTACAAGTTGTCTACATACTAGATACCCAAACAATACAGTGTACCAGAAACCAAAATACTTGCTATTATATGGAAGTTGAAAATAAAGAAGCAAGCATATGCTTGCAGTCATGAATGTAAACAACGGTTTCTTGTTTCAGTAAGCTTTACTAAGGATGCACAAGTAATGTAGGTGTGATCAACATTAAAATTATGGATAGAGTTCTTGAACCAAACAATTTCCACATAATGATATTTGACATGAACTGGTAATGTGGCATTCTATATATGTACATGGGTTTACAAACAGTGTTGTGTTCATGATCACATTGTCATTTTAAACTGTTAATTGGATCAATGTATAACACTCATAAATGGAAGCTCATAATGATTGTGTCTTCAGATGTTGAATCTGTAGTTGTTGGGGCTACCAAGAGATGCTTTCAGTAGACTGAATATGTTATTGGGTCATCTTTCCTTTCCATACAAATAAAGTAATGACCAACATCTTGCTCTCAGTTTAGAATATGCATTTCTTTACCTATTCCTCCACATCATGCAACAAAAATTTTGTGGTATGCACATAGCATTCCTCCTCTAAATGCCCCAAGAAGGACTCTAGTGTTGTGTAAACTTTCATAGATTCAAGGTCTGATCGGTCTCATGAAAACCTTATTATTTACCTCTATCAAGTTGCACCCTGGTGGCTTTCCCAGCCCCTTTCCTTTCATATTTTCTCTAACCTTTGCTCCCTCATCCCATATTCCAGATGCAACGTATATATTCAACAATAGTACACAGCTTCCAACTTTATCAGGTTCTAAATAAAAAAGGTACTTTGTTGCATGTTTGCCTAGCTCAATATCACAGTGAACTCTGCAAGCCCCAACAAGGCTCCCCACACAGTAGCACCAGGGTCTAATGGAATTTTTTCAATAAACTCATGTGCCACATCGAGATGATCAGCACAACCAAGGAGGTCTATTTCGGGTGTTATTATGTAATCTTTAATCATAGACATGAAAAATGCCATCCCTTATCCAACAAGCTTGCATGACTACAACTAGATAAAATACAAACAAAGGTGATATGGTTTGGGTACATGGTCGTTTCCTTCATTTGGGAAAAAAAGTGCAAATGTGTCCTCTCCGTGGCCATGGATTTTGTATCCAACAATCATTGCAATCCATGAGATGGCATTCATTTTAGGCATTTGGTCAAATTTTTGGCGTGAAATATGCAAATTACCATATTTAGAATACATGTCTATAAGGGCAGCAAGGAGATTTGACCCCAAAACAATCGACACATCATCCCCTGTAAACTCATAATAACTCAAGAGCTCCCTCAAGCTCAACCAACTAAAGCAACTCCATGTCATCAACATGATCTTGTTTGTTCAAGAACAACACCAACACTGCATTGGGCACACCCACCTGCTTGGCTAGCAGGATGTGCTCCTTCGTCTATGGCCTAGGTCCATCCGCTCCTGACACAACTAGGATTTTACCATCCAATTGAGCAGCCCCAGTAATCATATTCTTAACATAATTATCATGACCAGGGAAATCCACACGGACATAATGTATGTTATTGGTCTCTCGGTCTCATATTCGACAGTAGCAGTATTGATTGCAATACTTCTGGGCCTCTTTTCAGGCGTCGCGTCAATTTCATCGGGGCATGGGTTCCCATGGAGGCCAAGGCCATTGTGAGGGAAATCATCAAGGTGGTTTTCCCATGATCAACATGGCCAATGGTGTCAATATTCATCAAATGGGTTTTCTTTCTCTCAATTTTTTCCCATGCTCCTAGGGCTATGAACCAAAATGACTTGACAGTATTCACATAGGAAGAGGAAGGGAAATGGTCTGCGAAAGAAATTGGGTTTTATATGAAACTTCCCCTGTGGGTTTCGCGTAATGACCAAGATGAAGGAACTATCATTACTTCCATGAATAACCTTGTCAATATTTCCATCGTTTGATTTTCCAGAGAGCTTTGTGTGTTCTCTCTTGAACTGTTGCCACAACAATATGAATGAAATGAGAACCCTTATCCCTTTTATAGTAGATGGAGTCCTAGCAAAATTAAATGATAATTTATTGTTGGCTAGGGCACTGCTGAGATTTGTGCCAGCTATAGAGGACGAAAAATCTCAATAGTGTCACCAACAAAACGCTCATAATAAAATTCCTATCAACATAATTATTATTATTATTGTTATTTTATTATTATTTTTATTTTATTTTTTAGAAATATATAGATTATTTAGAAGTTTTAGAATCATTTTTTACATTGAGATTAGGATGAATGTGAACACATCCAAAATTAAAATAGTAGTATTTTTCAATTAAAGAGAACACATATTGGCTTTGAAGGTGGTCATTAGATATAACACACAAGGGATTGGATTTTAATGATTTTAATGAGAAGCAAAAATAGGTTTTGTGTCTGAGAAAATTGCTAAAAGAAAGTAGGAAAACATTATTCTTACTGCAAAATAAAGATAAACAAAGAGTTGGAATTAGTATATATTTTTCTACTTTATAGATGTGATTTATAAGGACTAATTATATTTCAAAACATATATAATTAGATTGAGCTAGAAGAAAACACACGATAAAAAGTTGATGAAGAGTAAAATAGGGATACTTTTAGTTGAATTAAGACTATATCCAATAGAATTGGATGGATCATAAAATTGGTTTGGTATAGACATAAAATGGTAGCCATGGATAATGGTTTGGTTATACTCATACACGGAGCTAAAAATGAAAAAGAAAACATGAAATCAACAATCCATAAAATAGTTTAATGAGTGAAATATAAATGAAATAAATACATAACAAACAAAGGAGTTTAAAGGTCATGTACAAGATTGCTACAATGAGAGAAATTTTACGAGGCATAACGAAAGAAAATAACAACAATACATAGAGAACTTCCACTAAGATGAAGATATCAAAGTGCATAAATATTTGAATCTTGACAACCTATGACATGAAATATATGTGACAATGCAAATAAGAACCGACTCACATAGGGTGAAGTGTGAAACAAGAAGGTGGGTATGGTCCAAATAGTAGTGGGAGTAAAGGTTACACTAAGTATATAGAGAAAAGGAGAGGGAAATTGAGTAATTCATTCCCCTACATCACATGACATACTTGCAACTAAAGAAGAGAGTGAGTTTCCACAATAAGAGAGGAGAATTAATAATTTAGGATGGTAAAGTGAGAGGTACAACAAAGTTGGCTAAGAAATGAGTTGGGATATATATATATATATATATATATATATCTGTGTGTGTGTGTGTGTAAATTTTAAACCTTTTTAAATATAGAAAATTTTGAGAAAAAAATTACAACTATCAAAAAAAAAAAATTCTTGGCATTTGATAAATCAAGAGTTAATATAGAGAAAGAGAATCTTTTTGCAAATGGACCCTCTTTTCATATACACATTGGATAAGAATTTGGAAAAATTTGAAGTATGCACATAATTTTATTATGATCCAACATTCACACATGGTGGGAACAATGTCTTTAGGTATTTTTCTTAACATTTTTTAATTGACTTAGATCATACAAAATTTATCAAAATTCCAAATCTAGCTAACTCTAACTTTTTGATGTATTACAATAAAAAATTAGATCACAATTCCAAATCAAAGGGTCAACTCTAAATTTTTGTATCCCAAAATGCAACATAAATTTAAAATTTTGATGGATACAAATAAAAATTTAGAAAATAATGCTATAAATGATATTAGGAATTTTTTAAAGGATCCAGACTTCTCTTAAAGCGTAAAAACCTTGGCTAACCTTACTACTTCTTAGAATGCCAACCATACAATGTTTGACTATATTTTTGTAAAAATATTGAAAATTCTAAGAATTTTAGATAATTTCTAGAAATTTTAATTATTTAAAATACAATACTTTTATGTTATAAAATTTTGATGAGTAAAATAGAAATTGAATTCTTATTTTGAGGGAAAAATTCCTAATTTTTTCCCAAATATTATTTATCACAGAAAGAAAGAAAGAAAGAAAGAAAATTATTTTAATTTGATTCATTTAATATTATACCAAATCCTAAATTCACAAACATAAAATACTCCATGCAATTAATAGTTTACATATTATTTCCATGTAATTAATATTTTACATATTACGTTTTCCTCATGTATTGAAAATTTCACATTATTATTTTTTAAAGATGTAATTAATATTATATATTTGATTGAAATTAAAAATTTGCAATGTTTTAAAAAACTGGTATATATCCATCTCAATCACTAATTTAGTAAGTTGTGAGAAATCAAATCTCTTGAGGCACAAACCTTTTTCCAAGTGAAAAACTTAAAATAATGTTTGCACCTAGAGATATTTGATTCCTCTTAGCCACACACACACATACATAGTCTAACTAATAGACGAATGCCTTTTTGGCTGGAATCTAGCAATACAATTTTTAGTAAGTTCTCTAAGACACTTGATCTTTGCAGATTAAACAACTTAAACCTATGATATATATATATATATATACATACACAGATATATATATATATATGAAAAATAGAAAAATGTAAAATAATGAGACTACTATTTTATGTTTTAACCATAAAATATTTTATTTATTTATTTTTAACACAAATGGTAGCGGTTTTCTAATTATGCTCCTACTTGCAACAAAATTTACATTTTTTTCATAGATACAAAATTTTCAAAAAGGGTTAGAATAAGGATTTCAAAATTTTCTACATTCCTTCTTGGAGCAAAAACAAAGACCTCTACTACTATATACTGGACAATACCAACCACTTAACAAAATTCATTTGCATGGCTTACTGTGGAAGGTCTATGGACATCTCGTCGTTACTGTGGAGGGCCTATGGACATCTTGTCGGTTGGACTTTCAAGGGCACTAGTAGCTATGCTTTTATTTTCCTCAACATTTCTCTATCCCTACAGACTTACAAAATATTTTTTTTTTGGACGACATACCATGCAGTTAGGTGGCCAACAAACTTGGTTTCCCTCTGGGCAAGTTGAGGCCACCTAACCATCTCTAATATGGTTGTAACTTGCTGATTTATTAATGTAAAAGGAAGGCACTACAAAGCTTACAAAAAAAAATAAAAAATCCTCAAAATAAAAATATTTGACGGTGGAGATTAAAAAATGATTGAATATCTATCGACGGTCGATATTATTTTGACAGGGATCAAGCTAAATAGTCATTATTTTCCACTTGAGGTATTTCTCTATAGATAGAAGCTATTTTTTATTTATTAAATTTTTAACAAGAAAATTTTAATCTTGGAAGCTAGGTTATCAATATATAGATGATGTATTTATGCTTATTTGGTATTGAGCCATTGCTCTGTTGGGAACATTTTAATATCATAATAGACATACTTTGGGATTCAATTCATGGTGTTCATCATCCATTGATCTATGGTATGTGCTAGTTATATCCTTTCATATATTGTGCTAAAAAATTTAAATGAATTTGTATTTCATTTTTTAGTGATAAGAACATTTTATTGGTGAAAATTGGTTATATATTAGGTGAATAGATTCACAATATGATCTAGTAATTCTACTCGAGAAAATATATAGAGATTTGTAGGTATAGTAGCCCTTGGGCTCCAAGTTCACTTCATATGGGGAATATCCGACCTTGTTTGGGCTCTAAGAATTTTTATATCGTGTTCTAACTTTGCAAAACGGTGTAGCCAATATTCTAACTTTCGAAGAATACATTCATCCAGTGCCATTATTTAGAATTTATTTCTCAAAAATGTTTTATTTACAAACATTGTGTATTTTCAAATATTGTGCATAAAATTTGTATAATGATTTTGTAAATTATTTATAACCCTTGTTTTGCAAGAGTTGGGGTTTTTTGGGTTTATTTTAAATTTTGTATATATTGGGGTTTTGGGAAACTGTATTTCATTTATGCAGGTAAAATTTAGATTAATCAAGAAAATTTTAGTGGGGTTTGGATCTAGATCTAGGCCCTTGGGGGTAAGACCTAATCTCCATTTAACTTGCAAGTCCATCATCCAACAATTTTACGGTGAATTTAGGCATTTTTTAGAAAATTACAGGCTTCAGAAATCTTTTGTGCCCCTCTGGCCTAGTCATCCAGCATTCTTTCCTAGTAATCAACCCTCCTCGAGCCCTCTTTTCCCCTTGTCATCCATTCTTATTGATCCGCTAACCATTTAAGGGCTAGTCACAGACCTTAGAGGCCCTTTTAGGGCCTCGTCCCTCTTCCTTGTCCTAGTTGCAGGCCTCCAAGGGCCTCAGCTTCCCTTGTCGTCAACCCTTAAGTCTTTCTAACCCCCTCTTCTAGCCCTATTCTTCCCTATTTGATCCTTCCTCACCCTTGTCATAGGCCTAAAGGCCTCCCTCCCCTCCTCGAAAACCCTCTTTCTCCTTGTGGTGGCCTCTGGGAGGCTTACCCTAGGTGTTGCAAGCCTTAGGTCCTGTCTTTTCCCTCTCGGCATGTCGATTAGGCCTCATCCCTTAACCACTACCCTATCTATCCCTAGTGTCCCCTCTTCTAGCCCTATTCCTGCCCTCTTTACCTCATTTCAATCATTGCTTGGGTTATCTCTTGATTTTTGTCTCTAATACATTATGGTTGCAACGATTTTCAAGAGGATTTTGAGCTAATACTTGTATTGCAAGTGGGCTGGTCCTTGGAAAAAAAATTGGCAAGAAAACTACTCATTTTCAAGGCCTAAATTCCTATTGGTTTGCCTCCCCAAACCTAACTTCATCACTATATTACTTGCAGTCTTCAATCATTTTGTTTGTTGTGGTAAAAAATACATAAAAGTGGCATAAAAATAATTGATAAGTTACCATAATACATTGACAAGTCATTTGCATCTATTGGGTAATAATTGTTTGGCTTATTTCATGAAATTGGATGATTTTCATATTATTTAGAGAAGCATAATAAGGTATGATCATAATAGTGACATTGGCATCTAAAAAACTCCTCATCTCTTATTTCCCTTGTATCATTGTTTAATTGGGTTTCCTCATTTTCATTTTTGCACTCATATGCATTTCATTTATTACATTCTAAGTTCTCTCATTTAATTTAGCTTAATGTTTTCATAAAATTTGAGCATAAGTTACATAAAGGATCTTGACATTGGTTAATGCTCCATTGTGGAAAGGATTGTTTATTGTTGAAGTGATTTGACAATTTCTTAATTGGTTGAAATACTAACGCATATTTTTCCTTGTGAGTTTCATAACCTAAGAGATTTTAGTTTTTCACTAAATAACTCACTCATAAAAGCACTTGACATAATCTCAAGTTCTAATATTTTGTTGAATATTGCTTCAATTGGTGTTATCTAAAATAAATAATGAACTTGGGCATATTTGCAATCCTTGGAGATATAATTGTTCTATTTGAAATTTTCATTGTGATAACTTATTGATATAGGTTTGAGAATTGCTAAATCATCTAAATTGTCAATATCTTGAGCAAGTGTTTTCCTTCTTGCATTGTCTCTAAAGAACCTTGGCTAATTGTTCTAAGGAATATTGTGGATAAATGCTCTAATATCTCTTATTACCATTATTGTCATTAGATTTATTGTTCATGGTCAAATCAGATATCTATTGTCGATAATAATTTTATCCTTGACATATTGGTGATTTATTATAAAGAGCATTAATCTTATTTTGGGCAATTATCTATTAGTTACATTGGATACATATTTGTGAGAACTATTGAAATTGAGCACTCTATCTTGTGGTTAAGATTGTATTTTCTTCAATTAAAGTACTTTTTTTTCATAACTAAAGATCAAAGAGCAATATGTACTTAAGATCATAATAAATCTTAACTCAACGACACCTAATCACCCTGCATTTGCATTATATGCCTATTCTTGCATGAATAAATTGACCTACAAGCCTAAGCTTGGTTGATACATAACATGAGTAGCTTCTAGGATTCATCAAAGCCCACCAGAATTATTGTGGCGTCAGAGGCACCGAGTGGTTAGATTTCAAGGGGAGGTATCATTAACCAAGCCTTTTCTTGCTTCGCCTTGACTTCTCTCTACATCCTACTTTAGAGACTAGCCTCAAAACAGCTGAGGATTAAGGGATACATTTAGTTAGGCATATAATTAAAATAAACCGATATTTTTTGCATTTCACCTAGATTATAGGACTTGCACTTCATATATGATAGCTAAGCATCTCTTAAGAGGTGATTGTTCATCCAGACATTTGGTACTTAATCGATATGAAGAAAGTAGTTGAATCTGTAGGGCATTAGTCTCACAAAAATGATCCAATCTAATCGAGTAACTTGCTAAAATCAACCAAGTGGCTAGGCCATTCAATCATGTCCCCCGAAATTGTTGTTTACCAACAAGTCTCACATTCTCACATTCCTTAGGGACTACCCCCCTTAGCTTGTTGTTGGGAGACAACTAGAATGGAGAGGGCGGAGATTAGAATGACAACCCTTGCCTTGAGTCGTTGTCGCACCATGCCTATACAATTTGAGCGACATCATGACCAAATCAAAATCATTGAGCGATTTGAAATCAAAAATTTGGATACTTCTATAATTCAATTGGCTTTCTCAATTTTTTAAACACAATAGAGGCCCTAGGTTATAGGAAAAATCCCCTTGACATTCACAGTGTTATTGGTTTCAACAATGAGGCATATATGTGTTGTAATCATAAGGCAGACATTGCTCAACTTGCAGAGAAGCTTGACAAATTGTAATTAGATGTCTTTAACTTAAAATTGAAGCACAATGAGCATATAGTACCCACTTCATGTGTTATGGATAATATTCAAGAGGTGAAAGAAAAATTAGAGAAAAATGAAGACAAAATGAACACACTTCGGCAATAGATAGAAGAGCTCAAAGCTTTGAAAATCATTCTAACCCTCAACATTAATGATATGGTCCATTCAAGCAATCCAACTACAGTCAATTGTCCTGATTTAAATGAACTTGCCCAAGGCATGGGAAAGTTCATTTTTATGAGATTATATTATAATTTAATAGCTAAACGTTATGTAAATTTTCTTTTTGGCGGGGCAATTTTATAAGGCTTGACCTAAAAAACCTCCTTTTTGTATGCTCAAAGTCATGTCCCTCTGGAAAAGATTGTAATGATCTTAGATAGGAGGGAACATACTAAAATTTTGTTGATATTAATATGTAATACCTAAAATATTTATTGGCACATACTTGAATATAAATATAAAAATTCTCATTCTAGTGAAAAAACACAATAAAGAAAAAGAAAGAAAGAAAAGAATTAAGATGTAAATGAAATAATAAGAAAAAAAGTTGTAGTTTAATTATTCTAAATTTTGGAGGTTGTTTAGGTATATTTTCTAGTTAGATTTGCCCTAAATCTGGTAGGAATTTGCTGAAATTACAATTTTGATATGTTAATTTTGGACAATTCAAGTGCACTAAGGTTTTTCAAGGATTTGAATCCATTTATATATTAAAAAACTAATTTAAAAGAAAAAAAAAAAGACCAAATATTGTTTCTTGGGAAAAAACTCCAAAATGTAAAAATAATGCTAAGAAAAACAATTATCTTAAAATTTCTATATATATACTATGGTTAATTAATTATATTTAATTTATAAAAAAATTGAGATTATTAAGAATCAAATAAACTTGAAATAATTATATATATAGATATATATATATATAATCAATTATTTTGTTAATTAATTATATATATAGGTGTAGTCTAATTGCTTAATGATTTTTCTTGGAATCGGTAAAAACAATTTCAAGAAACCATCGTTTTTTGCGTATTTAAAATCTATTTTTTATTGCATAAATAGATTCAACACTCTGAAAACCCCCCTAGGACACTCAAATTGATCCAGATTTATGCAAGAACGCAATAGAATACACATATAACCATAAATACAAAGATGCAGTGGAAATAACACTTCATTTCATTAATATCAAAGAACTGAAATTTGCTTACAGACAAAATGGAAATAAGCTAGCTAGGGCTTATTTGGTAGTTTGTCTCTAAGAAGAAGATTAGCGACTACGGGCTACGGGAGACGAGTTACAATGAGGATCGAGGGCCTATTTATTATTGAGAAACAATGGAGGATCCTAAACATCCAAAAACCTAACCCTAGGAGATGAAGCGCCAAAACTATGGGCCCCGTTTGGGTAAATTGGTGTTTCAACTTCCCAGGGACGTAACTTTGGCATACTATCTCCGTTTGACACACATGATAAATCATTAGAAAGCTCTATCCGAGGAATACAAATTTCGCCATGAATATAATTCTGGAATGGAATGATATTCTCTTGAGGCGTGATGCCCAAAAAACGTTGTTTAGGGCCTCAAAACGGCTCCGGAAGTTCAGGACCCGAAAAACTGCTAAAAATAGTAAATTATGCTGAAACTGAAAAACTGAAAGAGACAATGGTGGGGTCCCAAGTGGAATAGGCGGGTGGCCACCAATATCCACCTGGATCATTCCTCCCCCCTTAGGAAGCAATGGTCCCCATTGCGTTAAGTTCCTCCATGAGATGAAGAAATTTCTGCTGAACTTGGTCCCTGGTGAACCACTTTCCTTGGTGCAGGAGTTGGCCAGCTTTGACAACCCGATATAGTTGGATCTTCTGCTGGCGAGTGTTCTTGATTTACATGTCCATGATGCAATCTGTGGTGGCCTGTTCCATGCATTCTGGATTTAACTCAGTTGGTGTGAGTTGTTATGCAATATCTGAGGTGTCCAGTAGAGGTGGGAAGTAGGGACAAAGGCGATCCACATTGAAGACTGGGTGCAGACCAAGGAATGGTGGAATACTAAGCTCGAATGCATTGTTCCCTACAGCCTTGGTGATGGTGTACGACCCGTATCGGAGCGAGCGAAGCTTGCGGTGGGGTCCAGTGAGGCGCTCCTACCTTAAATGTAGCCATACTTTGTCGCCCACCTGGAAGTGGTGTGGCACCCGGTGTTGATCATGGCGCTGTTTGTACTTCGCATTGGCACTGTCCAATATATCATGAACCTGTTGGCGGATGTGTTGAATGCGCTCGATGAAGCTACTTGCTTTGTCAACTTCAGACTGGACATGAGCTGAATCGGCCTGAGCAGCTGCAAACGGCATGGCTATGTCAATGGGACATAGTGGCTGGAATCCCAAGCCCACCTGAAAGGGGCTATGGCCAATTGAACTGTGGAGAGACCGGTTATAACTGTGTTGTACATAGGGGAGGCTCTCGTCCCATGTGCGTGGATGCTTTGAGTTGTACATGCGCAGAATGTGTACAATCATTCTGTTGACGACCTCTGTCTGGCCATCTGTTTGGGGATGGAAAGTTGTGGACTTGGTGAGCTTAGTGTCCAACATTGACCAGGGATGGACCAAAATGAGCTGAGGAACCTATTGTCACAATCTGATATGAGAGATTGTGGGATCCCAAAGTACACCCACACTCGTTCAAAGAAGAGTTTAGCAGTGGCTTCTGCTGTGATATCCTTCTTACAGGCAACCATAATGGCCATCTTCAAGAATCTGTCGAAGACCACAAAAACACAGTCGTTTCCATGCTTAGTAGAAGGAAGGCCTGACATGTAATATTTGGAGATGGATTCCCAAGGTCGACTAGGGGTAGGTAGCAGAGTATAGATCCCTTGCTTCTTGATGGTCAGTTTGGAAATGGCGCAAGCAGTGCAGGATCTGATGTACTTCCAAACATCCCGTCGAAGGTTTAGCCAACAGAAATACTTCTGCAATACTGCCACTATTTTCTCGACCCCAAAATGCCCAACGACTCGACTGTAGTGCGCTTCCCATATCATCTTAGCATGCTCTCTTAAAGGAACACGAAGGTGTCCCACATGACATAACAATGCATTTTGCAGGTGAAAATTTGAAACTTGCGTACCCCCCAAGAGTGACTTGTATGTGTGGCTGAATTCTGGATCGCTCTTGCAGAGAAGCGGACAATCAGAAGTCTTGTGCCCACAAGAGTTGAGAATAGTGGTTATGGCCACGATCGGTGGTTGGTTGAGGCAGTTTACAACAATATTGGTGCTACCCATCTTGTACTTGATGTTCAAATGAAACTGTTGCAGATATGTGGACCACTTCTGATGGCAATCATTCTGCAACTTCCCTTGTGTCTGTATGAACTGC
The DNA here is from genome assembly GCA_034641835.2 of Pinus albicaulis. Lineage (NCBI taxonomy): Eukaryota > Viridiplantae > Streptophyta > Pinopsida > Pinales > Pinaceae > Pinus > Pinus albicaulis. Next base: position 959,520,756 of record CM076572.1, read on the forward strand.
AGGGGCTGGTGGTCTGTGTGGATGATTGTTTCCTTCCCCAAAATGTAATTCTTCCATTTTCGACAGGCTTGCACAATGGAATACATTTCTTTGTCATAGGTGGGATACTTGCGAACTGTCTCAGACAATGTCTCACTGTGATATGCCACTGGATGTCCCTGTTGAGTAAGAACTGCCCCAATAGCATAGTCAGAGGCATCTGTCTCGATCTCAAATGACTGCTGCAAGTCTGGTAAGGTGAGCACTGGGGCAGAACAGAGGCGATTTTTCAATTCTAGATACTACTTTGAGATTCCGACCAAAGAATTTTCTCTCACTCCTCCCTTGGTGACTTGACTCAAGGGCCAAGTGATATGAGAGAATCCCAACACGAATCTACGGTAGAAATTAGCAAGACCCAGAAAGTTGTGAAGCTCTGTTATAGTGGTTGGGGCTGGCCAATCCTGAATGACTTGGATCTTGGCTGGATCCACATGCACCCCCCTTTCATCAATAATGTATCCCAGATATTGAACTGGGTCATGCCAAAAGTGCACTTCTCCAAATTGGCACACAACTTGTGTTGCCGCAGTGTTTGGAGGACTTGTCGGATGTGGTGAAGGTGCTCTTCCCAAGTTTGGCTGAAGATCAGAATATCATCCAAGTACACCACTACAAATGAGTTGGTGAATGGACGCAAGATGTAATCCATCAACCTCATGAAGGTTGCCGAAGCATTCATCAACCCAAAAGGAATGATGAGCCATTCGAAAAGGCCCTCCTCGAGAAATATTTTGATAGGATCTGCTCCCTCATCTTTCTTTTTGTCCCCCATGGGCATCTGTCGGGGTTTGCGAGGCTGATATTGAAAAGGTTCCACCAAATCGAGCCCTAACTCCTTATACCCCGACCTCGTTGGGGACATGCAAAGAAGGGTCGAGAAAAAAACAAACAGTTATGATACCACTGATCCGGATTTATGCAAGAACGCAAAAGAATACACATATAACCATAAATACAAAGATGCAATGGAAATAACACTTCATTTCATTAATATCAAAGAACTGAAATTTGCTTACAGACATAATGGAAATAAACTATCTAGGGCGTTGGTAGCCTATCTTTGAGAAGAGATGTGGTGGCTACAGGCCTCTGAATTGAGTTAAAATGAGGCTTGAGGGCCTATTTATTATTTAGAAACAGTGGAAAACCCTAAACGTACAAAAACCTAACCCTAGGAGATGAAGCACCAAAACTATGGGCCCCGTTTGGGTAAATTGGTGTTTCAACTTCCCAGGGACGTAACTTTGGCATACTATCTCTGTTTGATGCACATGATACATCATTAAAAGGATCTATCTGAGGAATACAACTGTTTCCATAAATATCAGTTCCAAAATAAAATCATATGCGCCAAAAAAACGATGCCCAAAAAACGTCGTTTAGGGCCTCAAAACGGCTCCGGAAGTTTAGGACCCGAAAAAATGCTAAAAATAGTAAGTTGTGTCGAAACTGAAAAAATGAAAGAGACAATGGTGGGGCCCCAAGTGGAATAGGCGGGTGGCCACCAATATCCACCTGGATCATTCCTCCCCCCTTAGGAAGCAATGGTCCCCATTGCATTGAGTTCCTCCATGAGATGAGGAAAATTCTGCTGAACTTGGTCCCTGGTGAACCACTTGCCTTGGTGCAGGAGTTGGGCAGCTTTGACAACCCGATACAGTTGGATCTTCTGTTAGCGAGTGTTCTTTATTTACATGTCCATGATGCAAAATGTGGTGGCCTGTTCCATGCAATCTGGATTTAACTCTTTTGGTGTGAGTTCTTCTGCAATGTCAGAGGTGTCCAGTAGAGGTGGGAAGTAGGTACGAAGGCGGTCTACCATGAATACTGGGTGCAGACCAAGGAATGGTGGAATACTGAGCTCGTAGGAATTGTTCCCTACAGCCTTGGTGATGGTGTACGACCCATATCGTAGCTGGCGAAGCTTGCGATGGGGTCCAGTGAGGCGCTCCTTCTGCAAATGTAGCCATAGTTTTTTTCCCACCTGGAAGTTGTGTGGCACCCGATGTTGATCATGTCATTGCTTGTACTTAGCATTGGCTCTCTCCAATATTTCATGAACCTATTGGTGGATGTGCTGAATGCGCTCGATGAAGTCGTTCACGTTTTCAGCTTCAGACTCGACATGAGCCGAATCGGCCTAAGTAGTCGCAAATGGCATGGCTATGCCGATGGGACATAGTGGCTGGAATCCCAAGCCCACCTAAAAGGGGCTGTGGCAAGTTGAGTTGTGGAGAGCCCGGTTATAACTATGTTGTACATAAGGGAAGCTCTCATCCTATGTGCATGGATGCTTTGAATTGTACATGCGCAGAATGTGTACAATCATCCTGTTGACAACCTCTGTCTGGCCATTAGTTTGGGGATGGAAAGCTGTAGACTAGGTGAGCTTGGTGTCCAACATTGACCAAAGGCTAGACGAAAATGTGTTTGAGGAACTAGATGTCGCGATCTGATATGATAGACTGTGGGATCCCAAAGTGCACCCACACTCGTTCAAATAAGAGTTTAGCAGTGGCTTCTGCTCTGATATTCTTCTTGCAGGCCGCCATAATGGCCATCTTCGAGAATCCATTGACGACCATGAAAACACAGTCGTTTCCATGCTTATTGGAAGGAAGGCCTGACATGTAATCCATGGAGATGTATTCCCAAGGTCAACTAGGGTTAGGTAGCGGAGTATAGAGCCCTTGATTCTTGATGGTCGATTTGGCAATGGCCAAGAATTGCAGGATCTGATGTACTTCCCGACATGCTATCGAAGGTTCGGTCAATAGAAATACTCTTGTAGAGAAGTGGACAATCAGAAGTCTCGTGCCCATAAGAGTTGAGAACGGTGGTTATGGCCACGATCGATGGTCAGTTGAGGCAGTCTGCAACATTATTGGTTCTACCCTTCTTGTACTTGATGTTCAAATGAAATTGTCGCAGATATGTGGACCACTTCTGATGGCAATCAATCTGCAACTTCCCTTGTGTATGTATGAACTACAGGGATCGGTGGTCTGTGTGGATGATTGTCTACTTCCCCAAAATATAATGCTTCCATTGTCGACAAGCCTGCACAATGGAATAAATTTATTTGTCATAAGTGGGATACTTTCGAACTATGTCGGACAATGTCTCACTATGATATGCCACTGGATGCCCCTGTTGAGTAAAAACTACCCCAATAGCATAGTCAGAGGCATATGTCTCGATCTCAAATGGTTGTTGCAAGTCTGGTAATGTGAGCACTAGGGAAGAACGAAGGCAATGTTTCAATTCTACGAATACCTTCTATTGAGATTCCGACCAAAATAATTTTTCTTTCGCTCCTCCCTTAGTGACTTGACTCAAGGGCCAAGTGATATGAGAGAATCCCAACATGAACCTGCGGTAGAAATTAGAAAGACCCAGAAAGCTATGAAGCTCTGCTAGAGTGGTTGGGGCTGTTCAATCCCGAATGACTTGGATCTTGGGTGGATCCATATGCACCCCCCTTTCATCAATAATGTATCCTAGATATTGAACCTGGGTCATGCCAAAAGTGCACTTCTCCAAATTGTCACACAACTTGTGTTGCCGTAGTGTTTGGAGGTCTTCTCGGATGTGGTGGAGGTGCTCTTCCCAAGTCTAGATGAAGATCAGAATGTCATCCAAGTACACCACTACAAATGAGTTGGTGAATGGACGCAAGATGTAATCCATAAACCTCATGAAGGTTGCGGGAGCATTCATCAACCCAAAAGGCATGATGAGCCATTCGAAAAGGCCCTCCTCGAGAAATATTTTGATAGGATCTCCTGCTCCCTCATCTTTCTTTTTGTCCCCCATGGGCGTTCGTCGAGGTTTGCGAGGCTAAGATTGAAAAGGTTCCACCAAATCGAGCCCTAACTCCTTATACCCCGACCTTGTTGGGGACATGCAAAGAAGGGTCGAGAAAAAAACAAACCGCTCTGATACCACTGATCCGGATTTATGCAAGAACGCAACAAAATACACATATAACCATAAATACAAATATGCAACGTAAATAACACTTCATTTCATTAATATCAAAGAACTGAAATTTGCTTATAGACATAATGGAAATAAACTATCTAGGGCGCTGGTAGCTTATCTCTGAGAAGAGATGTGGTGGCTACAGGCCTTTGAACTGAGTTACAATGAGGCTCGAGGGCCTATTTATTATTTAGAAACAAACCCTAAACGTACAAAAACCTAACCTTAGGAGATGAAGCACCAAAACTATGGGCCCCGTTTGGGTAAATTAGTGTTTCAACTTCCCGGGGACGTAACTTTGGCATACTATCTCTGTTTGATGCACATGATACATCGTTAGAAGGGCCTCATGATACATTGTTACAAAATGATACATGATACGTTGTTTAGGGCCTCAAAACAGCTCCGAAAGTTCAAGACCCGAAAAACTGCTAAAAATAGTAAGTTGTGCCGAAACTGAAAAAATGAAAGAGACAATGGTGGGGCCCCAAGTGGAATAGGCGCGTGGCCACCAATATCCACCTGGATCATTCCTCCCCCCTTAGGAAGCAATGGTCCCCATTGCTTTGAGTTCCTCCATGAGATGAGGAAAATTCTGCTGAACTTGGTCCCTGGTGAACCACTTACCTTGGTGCAGGAGTTGGCCAGCTTTGACAACCCGATACATTTGGATCTTCTGTTAGCGAGTGTTCTTTATTTACATGTCAGGGATACCAAATGTGGTGGCATGTTCCATGCAATATGGATTTAACTCTTTTGGTGTGAGTTCTTCTGCAATGTCAGAGGTGTCCAGTAGAGGTGGGAAGTAGGTACGAAGGCAGTCTACCATGAATACTGGGTGCAGACCAAGGAATGGTGGAATATTGAGCTCATAGGAATTTTTCCCTACAACCTTGGTGATGGTGTACGGCCCATATCGTAGCTAGCGAAGCTTGCGGTGGGGTCTAGTGAGGGGTTCCTTCTGCAAATGTAGCCACAGTTTTTCACCCACCTGGAAGTTGTGTGGCACCCGATGTTGATCATGTCGTTTCTTGTACTTAGCATTGGCTCTCTCCAATATGTCATGAACCTATTGGTGGATGTGTTGAATGCGCTCGATGAATTTTTTCGCTTTTTCAGCTTCAGACTTGACATGAGCCGAATCGGCCTAAGTAGCCGCAAATGGCATGGCTATGCCAATGGGACATAGTGGCTGGAATCCCAAGCCCACCTAAAAGGGGTTGTGGCCAGTTGAGTTGTGGAGAGCCCGGTTATAACTATGTTGTACATAAGGGAGGCTCTCATCCTATGTGAATGGATGCTTTGAATTGTACATGCACAGAATGTGTACAATCATCCTGTTGACAACCTCTGTCTGGCCATTAGTTTGGGGATGGAAAGCTATAGACTAGGTGAGCTTGGTGTCCAACATTGACCAGAGGCTAGACCAAAATGTGTTTGAGGAACTAGCTGTCGCGATCTGATATGATAGACTGTGGGATCCCAAAGTGCACCCACACTCATTCAAATAAGAGTTTAGCAGTGGCTTCTGCTATGATATTATTCTTGCAGGCCGCCATAATGGCCATCTTCGAGAATCCGTTGACGACCATGAAAACACAGTCGTTTCCATGCTTAGTAGAAGGAAGGCCTGACATGTAATCCATGGATATGGATTCCCAAGGTCAACTAGGGTTAGGTAGCGGAGTATAGAGCCCTTGATTCTTGATGGTCGGTTTGGCAATGGTGCAAGAATTGTAGGATCTGATGTACTTCCTGACATCCTATCGCAAGTTCGGCCAATAGAAATACTCTTGTAGAGAAACGGACAATCAGAAGTCTCGTGCCCATAAGAGTTGAGAACGGTGGTTATGGCCACGATCGGTGGTCGGCTGAGGCATTCTGCAACATTATTGGTGCTACCCTTCTTGTACTTGATGTTCAAATGAAATTGTCGCAAATATGTGGACCACTTCTGATGGCGATCAATCTGCAACTTCCCTTGTGTCTGTATGAACTGCAGGGGTCGGTGGTATGTGTGGATGATTGTCTACTTCCCCAAAATGTAATGCTTCCATTGTCGACAAGCCTGCACAATGGAATAAATTTCTTTGTCATAAGTGGGATACTTTCGAACTATGTCGGACAATGTCTCACTATGATATGCCACTCGATGCCCCTGTTGAGTAAGAACTGCCCCAATAGCATAGTCAGAGGCATCTGTCTCGATCTCAAATGGTTGTTGCAAGTCTGCTAATGTGAGCACTAGGGCAGAACAGAGGCAATGTTTCAATTCTACGAACACCTTCTATTGAGATTCCGACCAAAATAATTTTTCTTTCGCTCCTCCCTTAGTGACTTGACTCAAGGGCCAAGTGATATGAGAGAATCCCAACACGAAACTGTGGTACAAATTAGAAAGACCCAGAAAGCTGTGAAGCTCTGTTAGAGTGGTTGGAGCTGGTCAATCCCGAATGACTTGGATCTTGGTTGGATCCACATGCACCCCCCCTTTCATCAATAATGTATCCCAGATATTGAACCTGGGTCATGCCAAAAGTGCACTTCTCCAAATTGGCACACAACTTGTGTTGCCGTAGTGTTTGGAGGACTTCTTGGATGTGGTGGAGGTTCTCTTCCCAAGTCTGGCTGAAGATCAGAATGCCATCCAAGTACACCACTACAAATGAGTTGGTGAATGGACGCAAGATGTCATCCATCAACCTCATGAAGGTTGCAGGAGCATTCGTCAACCCAAAAGGCATGACGAACCATTCGAAAAGGCCCTCCTCAAGCAATATTTTGATAGGATCTCCTGCTCCGTCATCTTTCTTTTCATCCCCATAGGCATCTGTCGAGGTTTGCGAGGCTGATCTTGCAAAGGTTCCACTAGATGAAGCCCTAACTCCTTATACCCCGACCTCGTTGGGGACATGCAAAGAAGGATCGAGAAAAAAACATACCGCTCTGATACCATTGGTCCGGATTTATGCAGGAACGCAACAGAATACACATATAACCATAAATACAAAGATGCAATGGAAATAACACTTCATTTCATAAATATCAAAGAACTGAAATTTGCTTACAGACAAAATGGAAATAAACTAGCTAGGGTGATGGTAGCTTATCTCTAAGTAGATATGTGGCGGCTACAGGCCTTTGAACTGAGTTACAATGAGGCTCAAGGGCCTATTTGTTATTTAGAAACAATGGAAAACCCTAAACATCCAAAAACCTAACCCTAGGAGATGAAGCACCAAAACTATGGGCCCCGTTTGGGTAAATTGGTGTTTCAACTTCCAATGGACGTAACTTTGGCATATTATCTCCATTTGACACACATGATACATCATTAGAAAGATCTATCAGAGGACTAAAAATTTTGTCGTGGATAACAATTTTGGGATGAAATCGTATTTTTTGAACAAATGATGCCCAAAAAACGTCATTTAGGGTCTCAAAACGGCTCCGGAAGTTCACGACCCGAAAAACTACTAAAAATTGTAAGTTGTGCCGAAACTGAAAAACTGAAAGAGACAGTGGTGGGACCCCAAGTGGAATAGGTGGGTGACCACCAATATCCACCTAGATCATTCCTCCCCCATTAGGAAGCAATGGTCCCAATTGCGTTGAGTTCCTCCATGAGATGAGGAAACTTCTGCTGAACTTGGTCCCTGGTGAACCACTTGCCTTGGTGCAGGAGTTGGCCAGCTTTGACAACCCGATACAGTTGGATTTTTTTTGGCTAGTGTTCTTGATTTGCATGTCCATGATGCAATCTATGGTGGTCTATTCCATGCAGTCTGGGTTTAACTCTTTTGGTGTGAGTTCTTCTGCAATGTTAGAGGTGGGAAGTAGGGACAAAGGAAATCTACATTGAATACTGGGTGCAGACCAAGGAATGGTGTAATACTAAGCTCGAAGGCATTGTTCCCTACAACCTTGGTGATGGTGTACGACCCATATCGAAGCAGGTGAAGCTTGCGGTGGGGTCCAATGAGGCGCTCCTTCTAGAAATGTAGCCACACTTTTTCGCCCACCTGGAAGTTGTGTGGCACCCAATGTTGATCATGTCATTTCTTGTACTTAGCATTGGCTCTGTCCATTATGTAATGAACCTATTGGTGGATGTGCTGAATGCGCTCTATGAAGTTGTTCGCTTTGTCAGCTTCAGACTGGACATGAGCTGAATCGGCCTGAGTAGCCGCAAATGGCATGGCTACATCAATGGGACATAGTGGCTGGAATCCCAAGCCCACCTAAAAGGGGTTGTGGCCGGTTGAACATGGAGAGCCTAGTTATAACTATTTTTTACATAGGGGAGGCTCTCATCCCATGTGCGTGGATGCTTTGAATTGTACATGCGCAAAATGTGTACAATCATCCAGTTGACGACTTATGTCTGGCCATCAGTTTGGGGATGGAAAGTTGTGGACTTGGTGAGCTTGGTGTCCAACATTGACCAGAGGCTGGACCAAAATGTGCTGAGGAACCTGCTATTGCGATTTGATATGATAGATTTTGGGATCCCAAAGTGCACCCACACTCGTTCAAAGAAGAGTTTAGCAGTGGCTTCTGCTGTGATATTCTTCTTGTAGGCCACCATAATGGCCATCTTCGAGAATCTGTTGATGACCATGAAAACACAATAATTTCCATGCTTAGTAGAAGGAAGGCCTGACATGTAATCCATGGAGATGGATTCCCAAGGTTGACCAGGGGTAGATAGCGGAGTATAGATCCCTTGCTTCTTGATGGTCGTTTTGGCAATGGCACAAGCAGTGCAGGATTTGATGTACTTCTCGACATCCTGTCGAAGGTTTGGCCAAAATAAATACTTCTACAGTACTACCACTATTTTCTCGACCCAAAAATTCCCAACAACTCGACTGTAGTGCGCTTCCCATATCATCTTGCCACGCTCGCTTGAAGGAACACAAAGGTGTCCTAGGTGACATAACAGTGCATCTTGGAGGTGAAAATTTGGAACTTGCATACCCCCCAAGAGTGCCTTGTATGTGTGGCTGAATTCTAGATCGCTATTGTAGATAAGTGCACAATTAGAAGATTTGTGCCCATAAGAGTTGAGAACGGTGGTTATGGCCACGATCGGTGGACGACTGAGGTAGTCTGCGACATTATTGGTGCTACCCTTCTTGTACTTGATGTTCTAATGAAATTGTTGCAGATATGTGGACCATTTCTAATGGCGATCATTCTACAACTTCCCTTGTGTCTGTATGAACTGCAGGGGTCGGTGGTCTATGTGGATTATTGTCTCCATCCCAAAAATGTAATGCTTCCATTGTCGACAAGCCTGCACAATGGAATACATTTTTTTGTCATAAGTGGGATACTTTCGAACTGTGTCAGACAATGTCTCACTGTGATATGCCACTAGATGCCCCTATTGAGTAAGAACTACCCCAATAGCATAGTCAGAGGCATCTGTCTCGATCTCAAATGGTTGTTGCAAGTCTGGTTATGTGAGCACTGGGGCAGAACAGAGGCGATGATTCAATTCTACGAAAGCCTTCTGTTGATATTCTGACCAAAATAATTTTTCTTTCGCTCCTCCCTTGGTGACTTGACTCAAGGGCCAAGTGATATGAGAGAATCCCAACATGAACCTGCGGTAGAAATTAGCAAGACCCAAAATGCTACGAAGCTCTGTTAGAGTGATTGGGGCTGGGCAATCCCGAATGACTTGGATCTTGGCTGGATCCACATGCACCCCCCTTTCATCAATAATGTATCCCAGATATTGAACTTGGGTCATGCCAAAAGTGAACTTCCCAAAATTGGCACACAACTTGTGTTGTCGTAGTGTTTGGAGGACTTCTCGAATGTGGTGGAGGTGCTCTTCCCAAGTCTGGCTGAAGATTAGAATGTCATCCAAGTACACCACTACAAATGAGTTGGTGAATGGATGCAAGATGTCATCCATCAACCTCATGAAGGTTGCAGGAGCATTCGTCAACCCAAAAGGCATGACAAGCCATTCGAAAAGGCCCTCCTCGAGCAATATTTTGATAGGATATCCTACTCCCCCATCTGTCTTTTCGTCCCCCATGGGTGTCCGTCGGGGTTTGTGAGGCTGATCTTGCAAATTTTCCACCAGATCGAGCCCTAACTCCTTATACCCCGACCTCGTTGGGGAAATGCAAAGTAGGATTGAGAACAAAATAGACCGCTCTGATACCACTGATCCGGATTTAAGTAGGAACGCAACATAATACACATATAACCATAAATACAAAGATGCAGCGGAAAAAGCACTTCATTTCATTAATATCAAAGAACTAAATTTTGCTTACAGACAGAACGGAAATAAACTAGCGAGTGCGCTGGTAGATTATCTCTGAGAAGAGATGTGGCAGCTATAGGCCTCTGAACTGAGTTACAATTAGGCTCGATGGCCAATTTATTATTTAGAAACAATGGAAAACCCTAAACGTCCAAAAAACTAACCCTAGGAGATGAAGCACCAAAATTATTGGCCCCGTTTGGGTAAATTGTTGTTTCAACTTCCTGGGGACATAACTTTGGCATACTATCTCCATTTGATGCACATGATACATCGTTAGAAAGATCTAACCGAGGACTACAACTTTCGCCACATATATTAATTTTGGATAGAAATCATTTTCACTTAACATACCATGCCCAAAAAACGTCATTTAGGGCCTCAAAATGGCTCCAGAAGTTTAAGAACCAAAAAATTGCTAAAAATAGTAAGTTGTGCTGAAACTGAAAAATTCAAAGAGATAAAGGCGGGGCCCCAAGTGGAATAGGCAGGTGGCCACCAATATCCACTTGGATCATTCCTCCTCCCTTAGGAAGCAATGGTCCCCATTGCTTTGAGTTACTCCATGAGATGAAGAAACTTCTGCTGAACTTGGTCCCTGGTGAACCACTTACCTTGGTGCAGGAGTTGGACAACTTTGACAACCCAATATAGTTGGATCTTATGTTGGACATTGTTCTTGATTTTCATGCCCATGATGCAATCTGCGGTGGCTTGTTCCATGCAGTCTGGGTTTAACTCTTTTGGTGTGAGTTCTTCTGCAATGTTAGAGGTGTCCAGTAGAGGTGGGAAGTAGGGACGAAGGTGGTCTACATTGAATACTAGGTGCAGACCAAGGAATGGTGGAATACTGAGCTCGAAGGCATTGTTCCCTACAGCCTTGGTGATGGTGTACGGCCCATATCAGAGTGGGCGAAGCTTGCGGTGGGGTCCAGTGAGGCGCTCCTTCTACAAATGTAGCCACACTTTTTCGCCCACTTGGAAGTTGTGTGGCACCCGATGTTGATCATGTCATTGCTTGTACTTAGCATTGGCTCTGTCCAATATGTCATGAACCTGTTGGCAGATGTGTTGAATGCGCTCGATGAAGTTGTTCGCTTTGTCAGCTTCAGACTCGACATGAGCCGAATCGGCCTGAGTAGCCGTAAATGGCATGGCTATGTCAATGGGACATAGTGGCTGGAATCCCAAGCCCACCTGAAAGGGGTTGTGGCTAGTTGAGATGTGGAGAGCCCAGTGTGTTGTACATAGGGGAGGCTCTCATCCCATGTGCGTGGATGCTTTGAATTGTACATGCACAAAATTTGTACAATCATCCTGTTGACGACCTCTGTATGGCCATCAGTTTGGGGATGGAAAGCTGTGGACTTGGTGAGCTTGGTGTCCAACATTGTCCAGAGGCTGGACCAAAATGTGCTGAGGAACCTGTTGTCGTGATCTGATACGATAGACTATGGGATCCCAAAGTGCACCCACACTCATTCAAAGAAGAGTTTAGTAGTGGCTTCTGTTGTGATATTCTTCTTGTAGACCGCCATAATGGTCATCTTCGAGAATCTGTTGACGACCATGAAAACATAGTCGTTTCCATGCTTAGTAGAAGGAAGGCCTGACATGTAATCCATGGAGATGGATTCCCAAGGTCGACTAGGGGTAGATAGCGGAGTATAGAGCCCTTGCTTCTTGATGGTCAATTTGGTAATGGCGCAAGCAGTGCAGGATCTTATGTACTTCCTGACATCCTGTCGAAGGTTCGACCAATAGAAATAATTTTGTAGTACTGCCACTGTTTTCTCGACTGCAAAATTCCCAGCGACTCGAGTGTAGTGTGCTTCCCATATCATCTTGGTACGCTCGCTTGAAGGAACAAAAAGGTGTCCTAGGTGACATAACAGTGCATCTTGGAGGTGAAAATTTGGAACTTGCGTACCCCCAAGAGTGCCTTGTATGTGTGGCTGAATTCTGGATCGCTCTTGTAGAGAAGTGGACAATCAGAAGTCTCATGCCCATAAGAGTTGAGAATGGTGGTTATGTCCACGATCGGTGGTAGATTGAGGCAGTTTACAACAATATTGGTGCTACCCATATTGTACTTGATGTTCAAACGAAATTGTTGCAGATATGTGGACCACTTCTAATGGCGATCATTCTGCAACTTCCCTTGTGTCTGTATGAACTGCAGGGATTGGTGGTATGTGTGGATGATTGTCTCCTTCCCCAAAATGTAATTCTTCCATTGTCGACAAGCTTGCACAATGGAATACATTTCTTTGTCATAAGTGGGATACTTTCGAACTGTGTCGGACAATGTCTCACTGTGATATGCCACTGGATGCCCCTGTTGAGTAAGAACTACTCCAATAGCATAGTCAGAGGAATATGTCTCGATCTCAAATGGTTGTTGCAAGTCTGGTAATGTGAGCACTGGGGCAGAACAAAGGAGATGTTTCAATTCTACGAATGCCTTCTGTTGAGATTCCGACCAAAATAATTTTGCTTTCGCTCCTCCCTTGGTGACTTGACTCAAGGGCCAAGTGATATGAGAGAATCCCAAAACGAACTTGCGGTATAAATTAGAAAAACCCAGAAAGCTATGAAGCTCTGTTAGAGTGGTTGGGGTTGGCCAATCCCGAATGACTTGGATCTTGGCTTGATCCACATGCACCCCCCTTTCATCAATAATGTATCCCAGATATTGAACCTGAGTCATGCCAAAAGTGCACTTCTCCAAATTGGCACACAACTTGTGTTGCCGTAGTGTTTGGAGTACTTCTCAGATGTGGTGGAGGTGCTCTTCCCAAGTCTGGCTGAAGATTAAAATGTCATCCAAGTACACCACTACAAATGAGTTGGTGAATGGACGCAATATGTCATCCATCAACCTCATGAAGGTTGCGGGAGCATTCATCAACCCAAAAGGCATGACGAGGCATTTGAAAAGGCCCTCCTTGAGCAATATTTTGATAGGATCTCCTGCTCTCTCATATTTATTTTCGTCCCCCATGGGCATCCTCCGGGGTTTGTGAGGCTGATCTTGCAAAGGATCCACCAGATCGAGCCCTAACTCCTTATACCTCGACCTAGTTGGGGACATGCAAAGAAGGATGGAGAAAAAATAGACCGCTCTGATACCACTAATCCGGATTTATGCAGGAACGCAACAGAATACACATATAACCATAAATACAAAGATGCAGCGAAAATAACACTTCATTTCATTAATATCAAAGAACTGAAATTTGCTTACAGACAGAATGGAAATAAACTAGCTAGGGCGCTGGTAGCTTATCTCTGAGAAGAGATGTGGCGGTACAGGCATCTGAACTAAGTTACAATGAGGCTCGAGGGCCTATTTATTATTTAGAAACAATAGAAAACCCTAAACGTCCAAAAAACTAACCCTAGGAGATGAAGCGCCAAAACTATGGACCCCGTTTGGGTAAATTGGTGTTTCAACTGCCTGGGCACGTAACTTTGGCATACTATCTCCATTTGACGCACATGATACATCGTTAGAAATATCTATCCAAGGAATACAACTATTTTTGCGAATATAAATTTCGGAACGAAATTATATTAGCCGAAAAAACGATGCCCAAAAAACGTCGTTTAGAGCCTCAAAATGGCTCCAAAAGTTCAGGACTCGAAAAACTGCTAAAAAAAGTAAGTTGTGCCGAAACTGAAAAACTGAAAGAGACAATGGTGGGGCCCCAAGTGGAATAGGCGGGTGGCCACCAATATCCACCTGGATCATTGCTCCCCCCTTAGGAAGCAACGATGATGAAACTTCTTGGTGAACTTGGTCCCTGGTGAACCACTTGCCTTGGTGCAGGAGTTGGCCAGCTTTGAAAACCCGATACAGTTGGATCTTCTGTTGGTGAGTGTTCTTGATTTGCATGTCCATGATGCAATCTATGGTGGCTTGTTCCATGCAGTCTGGGTTTAACTCTTTTGGTGTGAGTTCTTCTGCAATGTTAGAGGTGTCCAGTAGAGGTGGGAAGTAGGGACCAAGGCGGTCTACATTGAATACTGGGTGCAGACCAAGGAATGGTGGAATACTGAGCTCGAATGCATTGTTCACTACAGCCTTCGTGATGGTGTACGGCCCATATCGGAGTGGGCGAAGCTTGCGGTGGGGTCCAATGAGGCACTCCTTCTACAAATGTAGCCACACTTTTTCGCCCACCTGGAAGTTGTGTGGTGCCCGATGTTGATCATGTCGTTGCTTGTACTTAGCATTGGTTCTGTCCAATATGTCATGAACCTATTAGTGGATGTGCTGAATGCGCTTTATGAAGTTGTTCGCTTTGTCAGCTTCAGACTCGACACGAGCCGAATCAGTCTGAGTAGTCGCAAATGGCATGGCTACGTCAATGGGACATAGTGGCTGGAATCCCAAGCCCACCTGAAAGGGACTGTGGCCGGTTGAGCTATGGAGAGCTTGGTTATAACTGTGTTGTACATAGGGGAGGCTCTCATCCCATGTGCGTGGATTCTTTGAATTGTACATGCGCAGAATGTGTACAATCATCCCGTTGACGACCTCTATCTGGCCATCAGTTTGGGGATGGAAAGCTATGGACTTGGTGAGCTTGGTGTCCAACATTGACCAGAGGCTAGACCAAAATGTGCTAAGGAACCTGCTGTCGCGATCTGATATGATAGGCTGTGGGATCCCAAAGTGCACCCACACTTGTTCAAAGAAGAGTTTAGCAGTGGCTTATACTGTGATATTCTTCTTGCAGGCCGCCATAATGGCCATCTTTGAGAATCTGTCGATGACCATGAAAACACAGTTGTTTCCATGCTTAGTAGAAGGAAGGCCTAACATATAATCCATGGATATGGATTCCCAAGGTCGACTAGGGGTAGGTAGCGGAGTATAGAGCCCTTGCTTCTTGATGGTCGGTTTGGAAATGGTGCAAGAAGTGCAGGATCTGATGTACTTCCCGACATCCTGTTGAAGGTTCAGCCAATAGAAATACTTCTGCAATACTACCACTGTTTTCTCGACCCAAAAATGCCCAGCGACTCAACTGTAGTGCACTTTGCATATCATCTTGGCACACTCGCTTGAAGGAACACAAAGGTGTCCCAGGTGACATAACAGTGCATCTTGGAGGTGAAATTTTGGAACTTGCGTACCCCCCAAGAGTGCCTTGTATGTGTGGCTGAATTCTGGATCACCCTTGTAGAGAAGCGGACAATCAGAAGTCTCTTGCCCATAAGAGTTAAGAACAGTGGTTATGGCCACAATCGGTGGTCGGCTGAGGCAGTTTGCAACATTATTGGTGCTACCCTTCTTGTACTTGATGTTCAAATGAAACTGTTGCAGATATGTGGACCACTTCTGATAGCGATCATTCTACAACTTCCCTTGTGTCTGTATGAACTGCAGGGGTCGGTGGTCTGTGTGGATGATTGTCTCCTTCCCTAAAATGTAATGCTTCCATTGTCGACAAGCCTGCACAATGGAATGCATTTCTTTATCATAAGTGGGATACTTTCGAACTGTGTCGGACAATGTCTCACTGTGATATGCCACTGGATGCCCCTGTTGAGTAATAACTACCCCAATAGCATAGTCAGAGGCATCTGTCTCGATCTCAAATGGTTGTTGCAAGTCTGGTAATGCGAGCACTGGAATAGAATAGAGGCGATGTTTCAATTCTACGAACGCCTTCTATTGAGATTCCGACCAAAAGAATTTTTATTTTTCTCCTCCCTTAGTGACTTGACTCAATGGCCAAGTGATATGAGAGAATCCCAACACGAACCTGCAGTAGAATTAGCAAGACCCAGAAAGCTACGAAGCTCTGTTAGAGTGGTTGGGGCTGGCCAATCCCGAATGACTTGGGTCTTGGATGGATCCACATGCACCCCCCTTTTATAAATAATGTATCCCAGATATTGAACCTGGGTCATGCCAAAAGTGCACATCTCAAAATTGGGACACAACTTGTGTTGTCATAGTGTTTGGAGGACTTCTCGGATGTGGTGGAGGTGCTCTTCCCAAGTCTGGCTGAAGACCAAAATTTCATCCAAGTACACCACTACAAATGAGTTGGTGAATGGACGCAAGATGTCATCCATCAACCTCATGAAGGTTGCGGGAGCATTCGTCAACCCAAAAGGCATGACGAGCCATTCGAAAAGGCCCTCCTCGAGCAATATTTTGATAGGATCTCCTGCTCCCTCATCTTTCTTTTCTTCCCCCATGGGCGTCCGTCCGGGTTTGCGAGGCTGATCTTGCAAAGGTTCCACCAAATCAAGCCCTAACTCCTTATACCCCGACCTCATTGGGGACATGCAAAGAAGGATCGAGAAAAAAACAGACCGCTCTGATACCACTGATCCGGATTTATGCAGGAACGCAACAGAATACACATATAACCATAAATACAAATATGCAACGGAAATAACACTTCATTTCATTAATATCAAAGAACTGAAATTTTCTTACAGACAGAATGGAAATAAACTAGCTAGGGCGCTGGTAGCTTATCTCTGAGAAGAGATGTGGCGGCTACAGGCCTCTGAAATGAGTTACAATGATGCTCGAGGGCCTATTTATTATTTAGAAACAATGGAAAACCCTAAACTCCAAAAACCTAACCTTAGGAGATGAAGCGCCAAAACTATGGGCCCCGTTTGGGTAAATTGGTGTTTCAACTTCCCAAGGACGTAACTTTGGCATACTATGTCCGTTTGACGCATATGATACATCGTTAGAAATATCTATCCGATGACTACAATTATTTTCACAAATAGCAATTCCCAAACGGAACCATGTTCTTCGGACAAACGATGCCCAAAAAACGTCATTTAGGGCCTCAAAATGGCTCCGGAAGTTCAGGACCCGAAAAAACTGCTAAAATTAGTAAGTTGTGCCGAAACTGAAAAACTAAAAGAGACAATGGTGGGGCCCCAAGTGGAATAGGCGAGTGGTCACAAATATCCACCTGGATCACAAATTCTACAGATTAAACAACTTAAACTCAAGTTTATATATATGAAATGATATTTTCACTGAAATCCCCAGATATAATCTCAAGTAAGATTGTGATTTTTTGTTGTTTAAAATACATTTTTGAGGCATAAATAGATTCATCATCCTAAAAATCCCGTGGGGCACTTGTATTTTAAAGATTAAACAGCTTAAACTCAAGTTTTTAAAAATCTCAACCATATTTTGATTAAAATTAACCAAAGTAAGATTGGATTTTTTTTGTTTAAAATACATTTTTGAGGCATAAATACATTAAAATTTACACGAGGCACCTATATTTTAAAGATTAAACAACTTAAACTCAAGTTTTTAAAAATCTCAACCATAATTTGATTAAAATTAACCAAAAAAAAGATCGGGAAAAAATAAAAATAAAAACAAAATAATAAAAGCAAAAAAACATTTAATGTGTGTGTGTATGTGTGTTAAAAGTACACTTTACCATTCATTTGTTTTGTTATTGAAATGGGAAAAATAATGGCATTGCTCCAATGAATGTATACATTTATTCTTTAAATTTATTTTCAAATTAGTCTAGAAAACCCACAAATTAGCGCGGAAAATAATGGAAATTCTTGCAAGATTATGATAAAATCCCACAATAAATTTTGAAAATCTAAGTTACAATTGTCAAAATTCAAGATTTTTAGTACCTCAAATTTTTGATAGTGCAAATCCATTTCCACCATTAAAAATAAATAATTCAAAAACTCTAACTTTCTAATTTTGAAAACAAAATTACCAAACTCCTCCCAAAAAAACTACTATCCAAACTTATGGCATGAATAGACAACGCCTTTGCTTTCACCTATCCCGCTTTATTTTCTTTTGAGTAAAACAATGCGCCATCTTGTTCCATGTAGTCTAAACAGAATCTTTAGTACAATTAATACCAATACCCTCCCGATAAGGAAAACTATTTTGAAAGCAAAGGCAATGTCTCGCCAATTTTAGGAATATTATGTGGAAGTTGGCATCTGTCCAGACATGGACTTCTGACGAAAAATTTAAAAAAACTCACGGGTATACGTGCATAGTCAAATTTTAGAATTTCAAATCACATAACAGTAAATTCAAATTCTAGTCCATGGGTATACGTGCACAGTCAAAGTTAAGAATTTCAAATCACATAACAGTAAATTCAAATTCTAGTCCATGGATATACGTGCAGTCAAAGTTAAGAATTTCAAATCACATAATAGTAAATTCAAATTATAAGGTTGGTGAACTGCAGAACATTTAATACAATTATACATATATATTTATATAATTTCTTTAAACAAGCTTCTTTAATGGCAATGTTGGTGGTTTTGATTTTTGGACATTGTTATTGGAGTTGTCTTTCTAGGGAACATAATAGCTCAGACGGCAGGTTTTTATTGGAATCCGGCTCAGTAAAATTCAAAAAATGAGGTAATTGCAGTGTTTGGAATCCATTTTTGAGAGTGGAAATGGATTCAACACTATCAAAAACCCTTAGGACACCCAAAATACTGAAGTTTAACAACTATAAACAAGATTCTGATAAAATATTTGCCGGATTTTTTCAAAATCTCTGCCGCATTCCGGGCCATTCTGTTAGTTTTTTAGACTACGGCATTGTTATTAGGTGGTTTTTAGTGTGATTTTTTGGAGTTTTTGGTGCTGGAATTTGGTGAAAAAAATTGAGGTGAAATTTTGATTTTAGTTATTTAATTGGTTTTTTTTACTCTATATGGATTTAACACCCTAAAAAACTTATAGGGCACTTCTATTGTGCAAGGTTACCCATCAAACTTCTGTTTTCAATGAATTCCGGCTAGATTGTAGAGAAATTAGACTAGAAAAACCCACCAGAAAGCCTTCAAAAAGTCTCACTAAAGACAAGTCGGTTTTTATTTATTGTGCTAGAATAATTAACATTTCAAAAAAATCTAAAAAAATATTTATTAAAAAAAACAAAATTAACACTTAATATAAATCTTCAATTTAATAACAAAAAATTAAAATATATTTAATACCAAAATTAAAATGTAATTTTATATAAAAATTACAATGAAATGAAATGATATTTTAACATCTACGAGACTAAAAATAGTCTATGGGACCATGAGTTCCTTATTTTTTGCCTGTTGCATTTCAGTGTTTTTCTTATTCAAATTGATGTTGAGCTAGCCCAACCTTCCAACAATCCCATCCCTGAAAAGACAATGCCAAGAAACCGATGCTAACATATTCCCATTACTTTCTCTGATGTCTTTGAATGCATCACATTCCAAAATGAAATGTTTTTCCGATTCCACTGCCCAGACGTGCAAAATGTACGCACTCTTTCTTCCCAAGCTTCTTTAGGCCTTTTCCACCGTCCTGTTTCACACCGAAGTTGATGCAAGTTGGTTCTTAATTGAGCAATAAGAACCTTTGCCCTCCACGGAATATTAGCTCCACTCCTTTTTTTGGAGTTCATACGTAGGGTTGAATTCTTCAATTTAGTGGTGTTGCTAGCCCACAATTCAAACCCATATAGCATCACTAGACAAACTAGGTGTCCAAAAAGAACTTTAATCGTTTTCCAATCCCATAACTCTGCCTCTCTACATCTGTTTTGAAGAGCATATAATGCTTTCTACCCTCCTAAGATTCTCTTCTATCTGCGGTCCTACCAATTAAGTTTGTTGTTGAAATCAATCCCGAGGTATTTGTACTCATTTACTTCTTCAAGAATGTTTCCTTCAAAGAAGAACGTATGTTGACTCTGCTTCCTTTTATTAGATAAAATCAATATTTTGGTCTTGCTAGTATTGACTTGCATCCCCATTGCTCTACAAAAATTCTCAAGGGCATATAGGTGCATCTGCAATGCATGGGTCGATTTAGAAATCAAAATAAGATCATCAACAGATAAAAGAAGCTTTTCATTTTATCAATATATAAACCAAAAAGAGTAGGGGATAGAGGGAAACCTTACGTGACTCCAATGTCACTTCTAAAGCTTTCTGAAATACCCGTTGAGGTTCTAATGTTGACTTTCACCTCTTCATAAAGTCTATGGACAACAACTCTATAATGCAAAGGAATTTCAAGTTCTTCCATTCTACGTCACAACTTATCTCTAGGGACTGTGTCAAATGCCTTTTTGAAGTCAACAAAACAGCAAAATACTTCTTCTTTATCCCCCAAACCTTTTTAATAATGTGTTTCAATGTGATGCCATGATCCATTGTAGAATACTTCGGCCTAAAACCGGCTTGTCCTTTTGTCTTCTTTTCTTTTACTTCTGCCCATTTACTAATTCTATTTTCTACCATGTTGCCGTAAATTTTTGGAAAGAAACGATTGATCATAATGGTTATATAATTGGAAGGATTATTAATGTCTCCACTTTTAAAAAGGGGTATTGCTAGACTAGTTGTCCAATCTCTTGGGAATCCTTGTTGAATGAGGTTGTTGAATATTTCCATGATGTGCGATGTAAGAGTGGTCATTCCCCATTTTAGATACTCTGCTTGAAGTTCAACCAAGTCTTTTTTCTTTCATGTTTTCAACTTCTTAATTCCAATCTCCACTTCATGTAACATGAAGAGCTTTGTAGTTGTGTTGATTCCCGAGGGAGGCTTAACCTCTGATACTTTATCATAGAGTTTTCTTCCATATTCAAACCATTGATTGGCTATAATATTATTTTCAATTTGCTTCTTCCTCGGCTGAAGTTCGTGCCAGAAAATCTTTGGGTTATTCTTGCATATATATAATAATAATATATAAGAATTACTACACAAAACAAAATTTTACTAGTCTAGATCTCTCTTAACTCCTAAAGGATCAAATATTTTTATTATTATTATTTTTATTTTTGTGTAATTTGACGAATTCAAAACATTTATATAACACAACACGATAGGACATACAACACTTTCTAATGACTTACAAATTTCATATTTTTAATAAACTAGTCTAGATCTCCTCTCGACCCCTTGATAGATCTAAAGTTAAATGGATCTAGACTAGTTTAATTATTAATAATTGATAATTATGATTGTTAATTTTATGAATTTTATTTTAATTTTATGCAATTTGACCTGGTCAAAATGTTTTAATTAATAATTTTGTTTTTCCAATTTATTCATTTTTTAATTGTAGTTTATTTATATTTTCATTGTTATGTAATTTGACTAATGCAAAATGTTTATATAACATAACCTTACAACATCTCTTCCATATTGGTTGAAGAGACTTAATAAATTAATGTATTATCAAATTAAATAATGTAAATATAGAAGTAATATCCAAACAATTAATAGAGTCAAATATTTAAACTCAAAGACTAAAATATATTTTATTCCCAAATCTGATATATTTACCATAACTACATAAAAAAAATCAAGTTGAATAATATTAACCACATAAATATATTTATTATAAATATTTATGATAGCTTACACATGTCAAATATATTTACATTACTTTAAACATTCTTGATTATATACCAAAATTACACATTAATTTAAACATTTTTTTAACTGTACAAAAAGGTTACACATAGATGTTAGAAAACATTTATCACTAAAATTCCACATTTAATACAATGTGAATATACACATGAATTAATGTCAAACCATTTATAACAGAATAATCAAACACAATGCTTAAAAATGTGATAAACTCTTATCAACACACAAATGACTAGGACTTCAACATAGCATCGAGAGACTTAATTAAAGTAACCACAAAGTTGTACTTGCCTCCATTAATACATTTACACCCATCATATTAAGATTTTTACTAAAAATAAAATTTACCTAGTGTTTTGCTTTTCATCTTGTGGTTTTCATCACCCCATGGAATAGATCACTTTGATGGTCTTACTCGCAAGATCACTAAATTAATATTAATTCAATAGTGTGGTTAGCATGATAATTTAACAAACTACGAAAAGATTTAAAACAACTTAAAACTCAAAAAAGGGAATTTTGTTGTGCTTCTTCAAGATCGGTTATATGTTCATATCATCACAATGGCAATTGTATTGTTACTAAAATAAACGACAGTTTGAATATTGTTACCATGCCTCCCTATAATTTATATCTTATAGTAAATGATCCACTTTCACTCCGCATCCAAATCTTGCATTCTTTCAACTTTTCCAAATTAAGTAACGGTGCCAAATTAATATGAAAACCTAATCGCTATATGTCACTTACCAATGACATAATGTTGGAAATGTTGTCATTGATGGCAAAGGATGGCAGCAAAGAGGCAACAGAGGCAGCAAAAAGAGAAGTAAGGAGCATCATCAGTCAAGGAGCAGAGGATAGCAAAGAAGCAGAGAGCTATTCAAGGTGCAGAGTAGTGAGGACAAAAGGAGGGCCATTGGATTTTGAAAAAGGGGCAGAGATAAGAGAAGAAGAAGTTCTGCCAAGACAAGAAGAAGTGTTTGCAGGTGGATTCATTTGTATCTATGGAGGAATTGTTCAGCATTACATGAGTATGATGAGACTCTGTAATTGGGAGTATAAATGGCTCCTATGTGCAATTGTTTGTGCATGGATGATTGTGAGTTTATCAGGGTTTATAAACAGAGTTGAATAAACCTGTGGCAAAGGAGGAGTACCTGAACCAACAATAAGGCAAAGTAGCAGACATGAAGCAGAGGCAATTGTGGTGTACATGCTGTGTAGAAATCAATTGAACTAGTTCTGTATAGAAACTCAAGAGGCCGAATCTGTTCATTTGGCATAGCAGAGTAAACCTCTATCACTTGAAGAAAAAGGCGATTTTAGTAGTTCGGATTAAGCAGCAGGATGCAAGGGTTCGATTTACATAATTCGATACCCATTCTTGTGAGAAAGTCGCATACAGAATTAAGTGGGATAGTTTGATTACATGCTCCACTGTGTAATGAATAGCGAAGGAAGATTGGAAATCTGAAGTCATTTGAGGGCCTTACTGCAATAGAAACCGATTAGAAAAAGTTGGCTAGCCAAGGCACAGAGGAAGTATGAATCAGATGCAAAGGAACTGCGAGAACAAAGGTGAATGAAACAAAAATAGAGGTAGTATCTCTGTCTGTCAAAGGGGAGCTTCAACGAACACGTGAAGGGAATTCATATAAGTCGAACAACAATTTAACCATGCGTTGGTTAAATGTTGGAATTCAGTTAAATTCGGAATATTGAAGACATAGCAAAACTATTAAGAATATTTGAAGCGGAGATGAAATAGAATCGAAAGCGGAACTATGAGCTAAGATATGGATGGAGCCCGAGAGGTTATATAAATGTATATATACATTAATGCTGGGTTTAAGTCTGAGCGAAAGACTTAATACTATGTTGACTGAAGACAATGTGTGTGTAGGGTGGGACCCCCCCATACATAAAATTTCGAGAATCATTAACCC
Source organism: Pinus albicaulis (assembly GCA_034641835.2). Classification (NCBI taxonomy): domain Eukaryota; kingdom Viridiplantae; phylum Streptophyta; class Pinopsida; order Pinales; family Pinaceae; genus Pinus; species Pinus albicaulis. Next base: position 959,544,459 of record CM076572.1, read on the forward strand.
AGCTGGAGGATATACTAAAGCGGAAGCGGAAGCTTATACATATATAGCACGGTACATATGTTGTGCTTTATATTCAAAGGCTCAAAGCATATACATTTATATGTAGCACTCTATTGTTCAAGTTAATATATTGTGGGACCCTCACCCAATCGCATCGGAGAAACTTGGCAGCAGAACATGTAAACAAAAAGTTGCGATTGCGATTGAGTTCCGGACCCGATATGGTTTAAACAATGATTCATATATGTTTGAGTTCTGGAGATTTGATAGCTAGTGGGACCCTTTGTTAATCGCACCAAAATGTTAAAGGATGCGATTGCAATTAATCGCATCGGACCCATCGCATTGGCACATCCAAATGAACAGTGTTACATCGCATCGGAGAAAAGTGTGGCAACGAAGCATGACAATAGAAATTGCGATTGCGATGAAGTTCCAGAACCGATGGGCTTATAAACTATGATTCATATATGGTTGAGTTCCGGTAAACAGTGTTTCATCGCATCGAAGAAGGAGCAGGGCATCGGAACATGCAAATTCAAGTTGCGATTGTGATTAATCGCAATTGGAAGTGTTCGAAAAGGGATTCATCGCATCGGCATTTGATCGCAATCGGAAGAATTCAATTGTGATTAATCACATCGGCTTTTGAAGGTGTCGTATATGTTAACATATGTGAAAAGCGAAGATTTATTGTTGGTTTGTCATGTATAGACCAACATATACTATGAATAATTGTGATATGCGTTGAATAACCCTGTGGGCCCGAGTTATTCAATTAAGTGATTTATTCAAATGTTAAATGGGTCGGAGTTCAATAGAGAAAAGAAATAACTAGACCGGTGCACTCGATGATGGATATGCCGTAGAGCATTATATAAAAGGGTTGATTCTAAGGTTCGAATATCAAAATAATAATGCCGAGAAAGAACATTAATTGCTTGAAATAATAGAAGGAGAGAACCTTGAATAGAGGACATGTATTGGGTTTATAACCATGGCGATATTAAAGCCTCCACATTCAGTTATTTAAACTAGCAGTAAAGGAAACCAAAGCGTTGGAATTTGCCTAGATTTAAAGTCAGCAGTTATATATATTGTAACGCAGCTATATGTATACATCATACACACAATCACGGTGAACAGGAATATGCATAGGAATGAACTTGACAAGTGTACATGTGCAAGTGCACAGAGTAGCAGTAAATAGAGTATGCAGAACAATTTCTTAACAGCAGCAGAAAAAGACAAAACCAGCAAAGCCAAAGGCCAGAAAATGGGTTGAGTGAAATTGTTTTTATGTAACTGAAAAGGTGAAATGTAAATGTTTTAATTGATTTATATTGTTGTGATGCATTGGAAAGTCTCCGGAAGAGAACAAATATCCCACTGTAATGTTAAATTGGTACCTACAGTTATATTTTCTGAATGGGCGGATAAAAGAGATGAGAAGGCAGAAGGCAAAGAGACATGGTTGTCCATTTCGAATTCCCAATAGAATACAAACAGCCATGAAGCTATTTTGTATAAAACAGGGTAATATCCAAGGGGAGAAGGTTACGAAAATAGAGTGAGAGAAGAAGAGAGTGTGCAACAGAATTGAAGAGGGTTGAAGAAAATAAGAAAGCTGCAAGAGGTTAGAGAGAGTGAGTATAGAGAATGCAGAGTATGGAATTAAGGCAGAGAAGATAAGAAGAAGGAGGAGCAGAACAAGATGCTGTGAAAAGTCAGAGAATGCAGAAATGAAGCAATGAGGCAGAGTAGAAGGAGGAGCTGAGCAAAGAAGAAGGAGAAGCTGATAGTGAATCTGAGAAGATGCAGAAATGATATAAGGACAGATATGAGGACTGTTGAACAACATAAGAGAAGGTACAGAACATAGTTGATATCCAAGGTAAATCAGCAAGTGTTTTTCTTTTGAAAGAGTAAGGAAGTTGGAGCTTCCCTATCAAGTTGTAGCTTGATAAAATGTCAGTTGTAGTTGACTGAGGTTGGAGCCTCCTGTAGGTTGGTGCCTGCAGAAAATTGATGGGATTTAGAGCTTCCTTGCAAGTTGTAACTTGCAGAATTGAGGTAGGAGCCTCCTGTAGGTTGGTGCCTACAGAAAATCAGTGGTGAGAGGGATTTGGAGCTTGCCTTTGCATCACAACAATAATAAGATGTGGTTTTTCTCCCTTTAAGGTTTTCCACTTATATCTGGTGTCTCTATGCATGATGTTTACGTGTTGAATCAGGGTTATATCATCTGCTTAATACTTGCTGCTCTCATATTAAGTCTACTGTTACCTTATATTAATTCTTGCTGCTCACATTCTAAGATTACTCACATGTTAAGTTGAACATGAAATGAAGGTGTAAACAAGTGTTAATAAAAAAGTTTTAAAAGTCCATGAATGTGTTAAACTGATTCACCCCCCTCTCAGTTTAACTAAGGGTTCAACACATAATAATAACAATTCTATAGGAAAGCCAAATATTCTATAGTTGGATAACAATCACTAGGTTTGATTATAAGATTATTGTTCTTAAATACTTACAAAACAATTATAGTGCATGTGAACTATTTAAATCTATACATTACATAATCCATCTTGAAATTAGATTATATATTAAAATATTACATAATCATCTCAAAGTTCGAATATAAAATAAATTAAGAATCTGTCAAAGCATAGGGCCCGTGTCTCATTGTGGGATTGAATTAATTTGGAGGCAAGCATGACTACTTCAAAATCCCAACGTGTATTTTTTTTTTTAAATTTTTGTTAAAGAAAAATGATGAAACATATAATTCGGTAGGCAATATCATTATGGTGACGTTATTGTAGGGACTCTGCATTGAGTGTTATATCAAACTCCATTATATCAATGTCACCACATTACCGTTGGACATGAGTTGGCAAACTCCATTATATCAGTGTCACCACATTACCGTTGGCCACTATATATGCTTTAGCAAAATGTAATAATAATAATAATAATAAAAATTGATTGGAGAACCTTTCTTAGAGTTTTTCTTTTTAGCATCATACAGACTCTCTTTTTCAAAGGTCTCATTTTTGCACAGTCATTATTAGTAAACTTATTACAACGTTTGTAATAGCATCAAAAGTTGTCTATCGAAAAAAAAAAAAATAGAAGTGATCCACTAAGATTATTTATAAGAATAATAATCCTGTGGGGACACTTTCATCTTCAGGATTTTTTTTGAGCTGGTCCATTTGGGAATGCACTTCATCCAAATGGGGGAGTAGAACATTCACTTGATTTCTCATATTGTAAGTGAAGGTTTGATTGGGTTGAATTCATGCAATAAAATATCACATCTATTGGGCAATATTGTTGAGATTTTCATTATAATTTCTCCTATAAATCTTGTTCCTCTAAGTTGCTATTGAGATTTGTATACAATACATTGAGAGCACACAAAGTCCAGTGTCTTGGAACTTATCTAAGAGGTTATCAGCCCTGTTGGAATTAAAACTTGAGTTCATAAGGGAGATCGTCGTTAATCCTTCTCCATCCATAAGAATATAAAACAATAGAAGCAATGTCTTTAATGAGACCAAGATGCAACTTATTCCAATATGACTAACAACAAGAGAAACAAAAAGATCAAGTAGGCGAGACATAGTCTGAAGAGAGCTCAACCCAAGTAATATGGGACCTGTGGAGACATTAAACAAACCATCGAGGGGAAATTACAAACAACAACAAAATAGTGATATAGGCGACCTCAAAATGTAGGGAAGGGAAAGAGATATACATGTAAGAGAAAGTTCAGGACCAAGGTTGAAGGTTCACACTACAGAGCATCGAACAACTGAGGCTTTACAGGTCAGGTTGGGAAACCAAGTGGAGTTTTTGGCCATCAAACACCACTCATTAATATAATTTGCACCACTATGGTCCCCTATGTTTAGGATTATGGATTGAACTCATCGATGCCAAAGGTGTTCCCCCCAAATCTCCTGATGATTTAAACACTTCCCTTGGACTACCATTTGTTGATGCTTCTTCTTAGGGTTCTTCTAGTCATCCATCATCACTTTGAGTGGAGGAATGATGAGACATAAACCACCACTTACTCTGAATTGAAAATGTCCTCTTGGATTAACTCTGGAGGCTCTAGAAGCCATCATATGTGAAGGACAAGTGTAATCCATGTGTATACATTTGGAATTCTTGCAGAGGGTGTTATCCATGTTTAGATCATTAGAATATTTATAACTTATGGTGCCTTTCGTATAGATATTCGGGGAGAGGGTCCTTTGTAATTTGACCTTGGCTCACTAGGTCTCCCTTGGGGAGAGAAGAACCCATATTTTCCATTTCATCTACTTATGGGTTGTTTTCCCTTAAAACATGGAAGAATTTGTTTCTGGGGATGAGATAGAGGAGATTAAGATTGTGCTTGATAATTTGAGCAAGCTTAAGGTCCTTGGGGGAGGTTTACCTTATAATTTTGGATAGGACGAGGAAGGAGTCTCCTATCATTGTTATCTCTTGTACATTCAATTGAACAACTTACTTTATTCCCTGGTATAAAGCATAAGCTTCCGAAAGGTTATTGGTCTCCTCTCCCAGTCCCCAAGCAAATTTGATTTCATGTTGTTCTTAGAGTGTATGATCACACCCGCTCTTATCGCCCCTAATTATAAATATTACTTGTTATTGTTAATATTGTGTAATATAACAATAAGAGGGTGTTAAATTTATTTTGATATTTTGAGATCTTATTCTCCATTCCTCCTCCTCTCTTGTAAATCAAGTGCAATTTAAGGTCATGTTTTTTTTTTCTTTTTGAATTAAAGCCTCCATGACTTCGCCTACTTCCATTTCTTTATTAATTTTTCCAAAGAATATTGAAGTGTATTTATTTCTTGATTTGAATTTACATATTATTTGGATGTCCATTCTTTATTTCTTTTTACCAATTTTAATTTATATTCCCATATAAAAGAAGGAGAACACCTTATGTTAGTCTTCTAGGCTTTTGTGACTATTTTTTCTACCTCATTATTATGCAACTAGACTGAATTGAATCTAAAGGGAATTAGCTTGTAGTTATTAGGGGCATCCATAGAAAGATAAATTAGTTTATCATTCTGAGATAGCTAAAGGAATTATTTTTGAAGAAATTATGTAATCTTCAAGTAAGAGGCTATTGTGGATCATAAATCTATCTAATATCATTGTTATATGGTCTAGTCCAGTTCTTATATTAATCCATGAGTATTTTTCATTCAATGACTTAATATCCACAAGATCTCAATCATTGATTAAATCCTTCATTTTCTCATGCATAGAATCCTTTACTATGCTCCATCCTTTCTTTCTTGATGTGGAAATGGTAGTTTTGAAGTCCCCTCCAATGATGATATGCTCTAAACTATAATTTCCCTTCATCGTCTATAGTGAGTCCCAAAATCCAATATTTGTCAGATAACAAACAAGAGAATAAACATTAATTAAATTGAAAATTTTCCCTAAACCAAGGTGTTGGAATCTTTGTAATGTCCAGTTATTTAAAACAATAGAAAAGTGTACCTCAAAATTAGTGTGGTCCTAAACTGTGAGTATTCCATCTGAGGCTCCATTGGATCCTATTGCTAACTCTGAATTGTGTTTCCAAATTTTTTACTTTGAGAATGCTTCCTCTTATGTTAACTTGCTATCTTGGATTAAAATTGAAGTAGGCTTTTACGATTTTAATAACTCTCTTATTGCTTCTTCTTTGGTTTTGTTTCCATGCCCATGTAATTCCACAATACAATTTTCATTTTAATTCATAGTTGGGGGAGGATCACCTCCCAATGCTCCTACCATCACATTTTCTTCTTGACATTTTCCTTTTTTTGGACCATATACTTTTTGTAGTGATTATTTATCTCTCATCATTTTGTTGAAGTTTATTGCCTCTTCCATTTTATCTTTATTCGTTCTTCTGGCCATTTTATTTTGTGACCTATCTTCAATAGTTTCTCTTTCTTTTATAGTTTGGTGAGTTACTATAATTTTTTACTCTGAGGGGAAGGATTGCTTATTAAGATTAAGAGAGGGATTTGGATTTTCCACAAGAAAATTGGCGAAGATTTTGGAGCAGGGGGGAGCTACATGATAATAAGGATAAGATCATGTGTGTAATAGGATGGCAATTAACTTCATGGTAAGGATCAAGTCCCATATTTTTGAACTTATTGGGGAGGCGGGAATGACATCTAAGGAAGGGCTTTGAGAAAGGGGAGGAGCATAGTTGGAGGGGATCAAAAGGGCATGATTCAACGAAAGGTTTTGAGGGAAACAAGACCTTTTTAGCCTTTATTCTTAACTTGTTTCCAACCATTTTATTTCTCCTGGTTTGTTTTAGGGTTATTTGTCTCCTCGATTTTCTTAGGACAATTTCTAACAATTTTTTTCTCTTCATGGAAAAAGTAGATTTAAATAGAATATGCTCATAATCTATCTGTTGAATGTAAGTCCAGCTGTCTAGAGTTATTAACTGCTTCGGCAACCCCATTTTCCAAGTCTATTTTAACACATATCCTTACACAAGAAAAAGTAGGTCATTTTCAATCTAATTTATCTACGTATTTTCTAATAGATCCCCAATGTATTTCAAAGCATCATGATCACCCCAATGGATATTGAGGAAGACGAACCCAAATTGGAACAAAAAAAAGAATGTCAAACTCAGGATCAAAATCAAGAGTCCACTAATTTAAATACATAACTATGAAACCATAGAAATATGGGCCACTTCAAAATATTAGGGATTTTCCTCCCTTCAACTCAAACTTAACCACATAATACCCTTTTCGATAGAAGAAAATATTTATTTGGCCTTTTATTAGTAATTTCTAGTTGCAGAAGGTCCATTATTCCATCGGATGAAGAGAGGGAAAAAATTCTATGAATTGGCCTATCAAACCCTTCTATGTGAAATTCAATGCTTTGCATCTAGTTGAAACTTTTGGAAGCCAAACTTCAGGGATTAAATCCAACTTCTTGACGAATCATTCCATCATGATTCATGGAACTAGATAGATTGTTTACACTAACAGTTGTTTAAAGGCTATAGAAATGGAAAATAAGTCAAGGGGAGGAGTAGATTCCCTCTACTACCATGGTAAGGCTAAATTTCAATCAAAGAATTAATGCCAAGCTAGGGTTTACAAAACGAAATTACATATAATTTGTTTTCACATAACAAACAGGGAATACATAGCAGTGAGTGTCTGTCACTTAGCTTAAATATAGTTTAGTTAAACTAAAAAACAATAAAGACATAAAAAATTCATCACAAAAATAAAACAACTAATAAAACACTACATTGTTGAATTTCATCACCAAAAACTATCATTAGCTAATATTGTTTATATTAACAGATATACACATAATACATATGTTTATATATATATATGTGTGTGTGTGTGTGTGTGTTTTATTTTTTATTAATATATATTATTTGTTATAATTAAATTTATTAAAATATGTTTTTCATATAATAATAAGGCATTTTAAATTGAAAATATGGAGAAAAAACTAAAATTTATGAAAATGGAAATAATAGAAAAAGGGAAAGAAAACAAAAGTTAAATAAAAATGAAATAAAACTAAAAACAAAAAATTAGTAATTAATAGACACGAAATTAGTAACTAATAAAAATGGTAGTTACTAAAGAGTCCATAATAAGACCTCAACTAATCACATTACAAAAAAAATAGAAATTTAAATAATAATAACAAAAATTGAATTCTCAATGTTAAACTATTGATAAGCAGCATAATTTTTTTGTCAAAAACAAATTAATACTAGTCAAAGGCAAAATACCATGTCATAAGAAAACATAATTTATTAAAGTATTGGAGATAGGTAGGGAGTATATAAAATGGTTGAAATTTTTTAATGGTAAATGAATAATTAAATCTAAGATGAAAGGGTTAATTTAATATATTAACAATTATGCAAATTGGAGCCTTATATTTATTTGTATAGATAGAGGTCTTAAAATGGCATGAATTATATATATACTAATAATTTTTTTTAACAACCATAACATAAATATTTGTATTAATAAAATAAATGTTTGAAGACCCAATATTACATTAGATAAACTAGAATTCTCATATGCAAGCTTACAACTTTTGGTTATTCAATACGCCTAGTGCCATAATTAAATTCCAATAATTGAATTACTATGGCATATATCCTAGCAATATAGACATGCCAAAACAACCCTAAAATCAAGAAAAATTTGACTTCCATAGAATCTAAGTTTAGTTACTATGATGTTATTTTGCATGTAAACCCTTTAGCTCAATTTCTAGAGTTGTTGCATTCAAATTTGGAACATGGTAACCAAAAGCACTAATAGAAATAACTAAAGAGAGAGAAGGATGAGAACCTTTAGCAAAAAATTGTTCTAATACCTCAATTTGTCCTCTGAGGTACCCTATATCATTCTCATCCTATTGAATGTACATCCAACAATCAAATTTGAATATGATAGCTGACAATGTTGATGTTGATAGTCATAATGACTTTTAACACTAGTTGGTTGTAGTGAAGTTGTAGTTGAATGATGGATTTCTAAAATTCCTTGATTTCTTGCTCCATTGTAGAAAAATGGCTCCTACTTATCCCATTCTCTCCAAAGTCATGCTCCCATAGTATCTAAATAAGAGGGCTCACTATAAATTTTTCCACGTTCCTAGTGAAGAGGATTCAAACTCCACTCTGCACTAAGGGTAAATCAACTAAACATGTCCAATGAACCCAATTTAGGCAAGTTCTAATTTCCTTGGTCACATCATAAATCTACCATTACAATATATCCCTTCCACAAGGAACAACATCACAAGATCCAAAATGAGGTGACTTGGCCCAGCAGTTCCCATACTTGACCAATTTCCAACCTAATATGAGGAGCCTACCACATATATTTGAGATCTTGCAAAAATTTAGAAACTTATAGTGTTCAATACGTTGGTCATCCTTAATTAGAACAAGGGCTTGTATGTGAACCTTTGTGTTTTTCTTTTTTTCTTTCATTGGTGCTAATCCCATTTCTAGTGTGAGGCGATTTTGCAATGTCTTTTCATCCTTCTCATTCCCTAATTGCTTATTTGTTAAAGTGTACATGTTCAGAGTTACCAATGTGCTCTAAGTGAAAATTCCCATAAGCTTCAAATAGGAAATCACATGGCCTTACATAACAACATCTCATGCTTCAAACTTATTAAATCATACCCTAGCCCACACACATGAATACCTCCACTTGGCATTAATTCATGGTATGGGGAGGTGACCCACCCATTTATTGACATGAAGGGTGCCAATGTCCAACCAAGTTTCTCGATTTACTAATTGGTCAACTTCTAGATTGTTATGCCTAAGAACATGGAACCCCTTGACCTCAACCATAGAATTCAACAGGGTTCTAATCCTTTTGAAATGGATTTTCAGTTTAAGGTCTAACAGGGAAGAGCCCATGTGGAGATGTCGAACGATGACCATGGAGTCCCCTAAAATGATTGATTTATTGATATTAAACATGATTCATTAGAAAATTCCTTGTAAAAAAACATATTCCTCTACCCGATTATTAGTGACTTATCTCAAACCCCAATAAAAGGATAATTTAATTTGTCCATTGATGCATACTAACACCACCATCACCGTTGCACCTACCACCCCAAACATATATACTAATAATATAACTCAAATTATGCATATATTTTCAGATATTTAGGCTATGAATTTGTATAAATAAATTTATTGCAATTACATAGATCATAAATATATATTAACAATGAAATTCATATTGTACCTATATTTTGTAATAGTTTAGGGTTAAATTTCCTAAATAATGAAGATTAAATATTCAATTGTAAATTTTGGCATTGTAGTGTTAGCATTGATGTCAATAGGTTGGAGTTGTTGCTGGTCACATGCATGTGTGATGCGTGATGAGTGCTTGGTGATGGTCTTGTCAGTTGGCATTAATGTTAACACACTTATGACTAGACCTAGTGGAGGCTCAATAAATATGGATTCTACATGTGATGATTGGTTTGAGGTTGGCATGTTGTGTTGGTTGGATATGTTGTTGTTGCAGGAGGTTGGAGAGTGTCTCTAGATGTTGCATATGTCTTTACATGTCTTAGAGACATTAGATTGTTGCTACATGTGTTTAGTTGTGGTTTCTTGTGTTGGAGGTGCTTCTACCAATGATGGAGGCATTTGTATGACTTGATGTTGTTGTTGTAGGAGTTGGTGATGGTTTTACAAGTGTTGGAGATGTTGCTACAGATGTTAAAGATGTTATGGTTATTTCTTAAGGAGCTGGAGGTGTTGGTCTTGATGTTAAAGTTGGAATAATAGGTATTTCATGTTATAGACTTGTCCCTAGAATATTTCATCAGTTTCAGACTTTAAACAAAATTTTGGAGGAGTTTCTAGGAGTTGAGGAAGATGTTCCAACAAGTGGTAGAGGTTCTGGATTGAAGAAATTATGCTTTTATTGATTTTTAGCCCCAGCCACATGCATGTTGAGTCAAGGGAGTGGTTGAGATTCTAAAGTCACATGGAGACATGCTTAAGGGAGCAGTTATAGCCCCAATATGCTAAAGTCGCATGGATGGAAGTGCTAAGGGAGCGACTATGGAATTTTCACTAAAATTCCTCGCGTTATTGAGATAATTTTTGTGTTGTGGAGACATCATTGATTAAAAATTTTAAGTTTATGGTCGGAAAAGTTTGTGGGGCCTCCAAAATTTGATTAAAGTTTAAAATATCAAGAAGGTTAATGGAGTTAGTGGTTGATTGAGTCAATGAGTTGAATCCAGATCTAATCAAGCATATGAATAAAGTTGTGATTCCCAACATTTCTGAGTAATTATTGAGTTGAGCACTTGCGTTCATCTACATGTTAGAGGAAGCTCATTGTAAGATGATTGATGGTATAGTGATGTTGTGAGAGTGTGTTTGTGGAGAAGAGCCTACACGCTACATGTGTTCTCTAGTACAAAATTTCTGAAGTAGATTGCAGTTGTAGCAGCAGTGAGCTAAAGCTTATTTCAACCAGATATTCATCCATGAGTGAAGTTTTGAAGTGTGTGTTGGTGTAGTGTCTTAGAGAGATTTTGGAGATTGTTGTTGGACATTGGGTTCAACGCTCGTTGTGTGTTTCACAACATGGACTAACCTCCTCTCATGGATCCTAAATTTGGCGATTGTAGCGGAGACTAATGCCTGCGAGTTTTGGTCTAACGACAACCGTGATTCCAATAAGTGGTATCAGAGAGACAGGTCTCGAGTTCGAAACTCACCTGGCTCGTGTTGGGGGGAGATTATTGGACATTGGGTTCAATGCTCCCCGTGTGTTTCGCGACATGGACTAACTGCCTCTCGTGGATCCTAACTCTGGCGATTGTAGCAGAGACTAATGCCTGCGGGTTTTGGTCTAACGACAATCATGATTCCAACAATTGTAGTGTGATTGGAGGTTGGATATTTGCGCTTTCATTATGCGCTTTGATGTTATATTTCTCACTGCTCATGTTGAGTAGTTCTCGGTTCCAGTTTGAAATATTTTTAAATGAGAACAATATAGAGGAAAAGTGTCGGAGGGCTCAAGCGAAATCAATATAAGAGAGTAGATTTCTCAAATCCAATAGTGGTTGGATAGTTCGACAGAAACTAGGCAAGGCTCATTGGTCATGGTAGCTTTCAACAGATTGGAGTTTGTAGAGACTTTGATAGTTTAGGACTAACTAGGCGAGGACCGTTGATCATGGTGGCCTTCCGTAGATGGTAGTTCGTAGATATGCTTGAGAAACAGTCTCCATTTGATAGTAGCCATGTGTATAAATCTATGTAAAAAATTTGCTTGACATAATAGAATTTGAGCAGCCCAACAACAACGAGTGGTTTTTTTCCCTAGAGAGGGTTTTCCACCAGACATCTTTGTGTCCTTTGTGTGATTGCTTTTGATGGTTGCACATTTATTTTTGGTGACTTTATCTATGGTTTGTGATTCAATTTATGCATGGTGTAAAATATTAAGAGATTGTGTTGGAGTTCCCACGTTTTGACCAGATTGGCAAGACCAAAAGATGAGACAACATCAGAACCACTTTCAAACCTCAGGATTTAGCCCTCCTGGGTCCAGAGAGGGATCTCTCTATGATGGGAAAAGGTATATGTATTTGGAGCTCTGTGTTTGAGATGTTAGGCTAGCTATAGGCACGAGTTTGTTCGTTTGATTTTGTTTGGCTGTGGGGAATCCAGAAAGAAGGGTTCAGTATAAGACAAGGTTGTATAAAGAGGATTCTAGACAAAGGAGGAGAAATTTCAGAGAGAACTCAAGACCATTGGGCAATGGAGTCAGGAAAGGGTTTACTTGCTATTTAATATGCAAGCTTTCAGTTGGGCTAGTCATCTAAAGCATTGGATCTTAAAGATGATAGTGAGGTTGGAGTAGGCAAGAAAGAAAGTGAAAGCAAGGAAACCTCCAAGGTGACCTTCAGGGATCAAATCCAGGGACAGGACATGCCGTTGGACAACCTGTGATCCAAAACCTAAAAGGTTAACTCTTCAAACAATGAAACATTAAAGATTTAGAACACAAAGTTGAAGACCTCTGATCAGAGAGAGACTTTGAACTCTCAATGCTTTGGTATCTAGCTTGAGGGAACTTAGAAAGTTTTAATTAATTGAAAAGGGTCGTGGTGAGACAAAGACAAAGTTCTAAACTCCCAGTATCCCAATTCATTCAATTACAGCCTAACAAGAACATCTAAGGAACAGATTTCATTAATTCACACATCAGCTAGTAGTATATATTCGACCACTACACTAGTTAAATTAGCTTAAAATCAATCCTCAGATAACACATACAGTAGAAAACATTGAAGGCAAGGAGAGTAGAAACATAGGGTACCTAACAAGGGTAAATCCTATGCCAGATTTCTGATGCGAGCCAGTAGAAATGAAATGTAATGAACTAAAAGGAAAACATAGACAAAGAACAGAAAAACATCACCGCTGCTTTAAATCAGGATCCAAAGAAATGTGCTTGTCATATTAAGAGCAACACCAGTCATGTACAACATTTCCAACAGCTTGGTATTCAGTCTGAAAACATCTTCCTTAGCCTATCTTACAACTTTACACAAAGAACTATGTCTCAAGAGAAACAGCTTGCAATTCACAGATATCTGATCAACAACCCTTACAATGAGTTTCTTCATGAATTTTATAGCTGAGAGAGAGACAGAGGAGGTAGATGAAATAATAAATGAACATTAAAAATAGAGCAGAAATAGTGGGTCGAAACCCATTCTGTTTTAATGTCTGAGCATTGATCTTCAATACTCTTTGGATGAAAGAGTGGTCTTTGACAGGCTGCAATTTACTCCAAGTATGTCTTTGATGTACTTTGTTGTAGCGCCACTGCAGTAATCTGGCGAATAAAAAAAAAGGTAGATAAGTGACTGTGAGGACTGCCATACTGTGCAACAAATTCTCTGGTAGCATTAGGACCGTTGTCAGGGAGGAAAAATTCTCATGGGCACAATGTAGACTTAAAACAGTACGAGTACTGTGTCTGTTGAGCCCTAAAGATGTCCTTTCCTTTCACCAAATTTCACTTCATTCCAATTGTCCTTTATCAGCTATAGACTTAAAATATCAATAGGAATAATTAAAATCACTTTAAGAATTCATGCAATGACTGACTTATTATACTTTTGTGGTTTTTTTGTCATAGTGATTTTTTATTAGACTTAGCTATAGAATGCAACCATTCTATAGCTAGTCGCATATTCCGCAGCCATCTTTATGTTCACACAGGTTACATGTGTCACTTGAGGGAAAAATGCATATGGTTAAATGATAGAACTCTCCTACATCATTCCTTGTCCTCCACAAAGGTTGAGCAAAAATCTGCAAGTGGTTATGCACGTGGAGAAAACCAAAACTAAGAAGTAGACTTCTACAAGGATAAGGACTCTGTAGGTGTCTTCAGCAAAATACGAGTCCTCAACAGGAGTTCTGGTTCGATTTTGATTGTAAAAGACACCTATGCCTATTTCTACTCAATGACAGTTATGTATTTGCTTATAAGAATAACTCGGTGAACCGAGAAACAGTTAGTTAGTTGATGTTTTGTTGTTAGTTCTCAAAGATTGTGATACTCTGTTTCTGAGCGTTTTTTTCCTTTAATGAAAGAAGTACAACTTTGAGGCATGATCTGAAACAACTTTGAGGAGTTAAGGATTCATGTGCCAATCTGATGGTAGAGGGCCCCTACTGTCCGAAAGGCTTTGTGCATATTTTCTAGATAAGTGACCTTTAGATCTGTTTTGTTCTTAAATTAGGCAGTTTTCTGAGTTTATCCTCTTTCATCATGCTTATGTCATTTACTTATATTGAATATTACAGTCAATCTTGTTCTCATGAGCTGTTCCAATATATCACTAATGCGTGAATGAGATATAGTTGTAGTACTCTTGAGTTAATTGCACTTTAGTTCAGTTCCGTTCATTGCATTTCAGTTTTATTAGTTAATTGCATTCTAGTCCTGTTAATTAGACTTTAAAAACCCTCATTATTTTATAAGTTGCTCTTGTTCTTAACTTCTTCTAACACATCATTATCATATGAACAAGAATTAGTTATATCATTTTGAGCTCTTGACTGTTCTGCAATTTCTCATAATTTTACAAACAACCTTTTTCCCAAGTTGTTCCAAGAAATCTCTAACCTTTGAATGAGGCTTAATAGTAACATTTTGAGTTGCAGAATGAGTTAATTCTAGTGTCATAAGTTATTTTAGCATAGGGTTCCTTACTATGTTGCAGATAATCTTTTCTCAAAATGTTCCAACAAATTTCTAATAATGGATGAGATTTTCTCTGTGATATTTTAAGTTGTTGTTTACTAAAGAGAACCTCATTACATCAAACTTATCATTTTCTCAAGTTGTTCTAACATACCTCTAATAAAATGAATTGGACTGAGTTTAGTGTTATGAGTTACTTTTCTTATCAGTTTTACAATCTGTGGATTAGCATTTTCTGTTCTTAGGTGCCATTCATAGTTTAGAGTAGATTTTGTTATGTTTTAGTGTGATCAGTAACTTCTCTTTGCCAACAATTTAGTTCTTTTCCTCCTAGCATAAAAACACAAAACCAAAAACACTAGAAAAACACTAAACACAACGAAGTAGGAAGAAGATACCTAGGCACATATAGTGCACTTCACTTCAACAGTTTACTAGCCCTGGTTGACAATTTATGACATCAATTTAGAAACACTAAAATTGATTAAAAATTTTGGCGCCGTTGTCGGGGAAGTGTATCTAGGTAGCCTTGTTTCTTACCTCCCAAAAACAATGATATGCGTAGAGAAAGAGACTCAAGGGGTAGATTTATAAGAAGCAGAAGCTTGATTCCTAGAACACCACTTGTTCCACCAAGACCAAGAGGTAGCACACCTCCAACTCAAACCCAAATCCCATATTTTACTAATCATAGACTTCCAGAAGACTTAAGATTAGATATTCCATCAGAAAGACCTTCCACTTCATCCACTGAACCTGTCTTAGAAGAAGATTCAAGGACCCCTGCTAGAGACATAAACGTTTCCACTTCCACAGGAGAATCAACCATGGCAGAAGAAGGGGGAGGAGGATTCTTTAATGGAGAACATACACTATTTGGAGGGGGTAGAGGTAGAGGTAGAGGAGAAGGAGGTAGAGGTGCAGAAGGAGAAGGAGGCAGAGGAAGAGGTAGAAGGGAAATGGGAAGCTCTTTTGGGTTTCCTATAGTAGATGAAGAAACCAATGCAACTATGAAAAATATTTCACCCTCTGTACTTCCAAAATTTTATGGACTCAAAAGTGAAGATCCTGAAACCTTCCTATTTGAATTTGAAGTCCTATGTAGAACCTATGATTACTTACAAGATGCCCAAAAACTTAAACTATTTCCTTCAAGATTGAAAGGAGCAGCATTAAAATGGTTTATGAGTTTGATCAACATTTCTATTAGGACATGGGAAGACATGAAACATGCATTTCTAGAGAGGTATTTGGATTACTGTATGCCAGTCAATCATAAGGAGGAAGTGTTTAAAATGCTACAAAAAGAGGATGAAAACCTGGAAGATTTGTTGGAAAGGTTTAACTATAACATCAAGAGAGAAAAAATGGAAACTTAGACCAAGATACTTTGAAAGCTCTCTTGTTGAAGAAAATTAGGGATGAATGGCTATATATCCTTAATATGATGGGAAAATGGGATATATCTCAGCTCACATTACCTAAAATAGCTGAATTGTGTATCAACCTTTCAAGAGGGAAATCTAAAACTGTAAAAGGACCAAGAGACCTTGCTCTTGCAAGGGAAAGTAAGTATGCTTCTGGGATAGTAAGTAGGGTAGAAATAGGACATATGCTTGATGAATTAAAATTTGATATTTTAGGGAGTCTTAGTGAACAAATAGACACCCTTAAGTTACAAAACAAGCAAAAAGCTGAATCTGATGCCTTAGCAATCTTTTGTCCCAAATGTAGAAAGAAACATGCCTTGAGAGAGTGCCCTTTGGATGCAAAAATAGTATAGACTTGTGTAATTTGTTCAGAAAAACATGAGACCAAGAGTTTCCCTTCACTTCCTGGCCTTAAAGCTGTCTTTCAAGAAGAAACCCTACAAATTCCACAGAATCTCTCAATTTTGTCTCTAGGAGGCCTTGGAAAGGACCTCAAACACAAATATTCCATGATCAGCTGTATAACCAACCCCCACCAAATTGGAATTCTTGGCAGCAACCTTGGCCCCAATTCCAAAATCAATCTCAAACTTGGACATAAGGAGCACAAAATCCCTATGGAAGATACTCTCAGTACTATCAATATCCACCATATTATCCAACATATCCAAATTTCCCTCCTCAACAGAATCCTCAACAAAATCCTCTTCAAAATCCACAACATCAAAATCCACCACTTCCATTACCATTTCCTCAGAAAGCAAATGAGTTACCTGCCTAACCCATACCAAACCCCAACAACAAAAATCCTCAGAACACATACATGATAGAAGGCCAAAAGTTCCCAACTTATTTGATTACTCCTTTAGACCTTAATGATGTTAAACTTAGGTCTGGAAGAATACTTGAAAAGAAGAAACCTTCTGTAATCATACAAGAGCAAAACAACTTTGAGGAAGATTCTCTACGGGTAAATAAAAGTCTTGAAGAGAACACATATTTTCAAGACCCTAACATTGAAAAATCAAAACAAAAAGAACCAATAATTTCAACTCCTATATTAGAGCAGCCATCAACATCCACTTCTACACCTCCCTTTCCAGAAAGATTACAAATTGATAATGGTGCAGAAAAACAAATTATGGTGCCTAATTATGATTTCCTAGATGAGCTAAGGAATGTTTGTATTAAGATCCCATTATTACAAGCTATCAAGGAAATTCCAATCTTAGCAAAGACAATAAAGGAGTTGAGCATGAAAAAAACAGGAAAAATAATAAAAGAGACAAAGAAAATTCAACTGGCAGGAAAAATAGTAGACATCATGATGGGTAAGATTTCTATTCCAAAGTATCTAGACCCAGGAAATCCAGTTGTTAAAATACACATCAATGGAACTGAGATCCAAAACACACTTATTTATTTAGGAGCAACAATCAATATCATGAGTAGACAAATCATGGATAAACTAAAACTTTCTAATATTCTTTTTACACCCACATTATTACAATTAGTAGAATCTGTGATCAAACCTGATGGGGTAATAGAAGACATTCCAGTGTCCCTAGATTCTTGGGAGTATCCTGTGGATTTTATGATCCTAACTCCTAAAAATAATCTAGGAGGGCATCCTATTATATTAGGAAGACCTTGGTTAGCTACAACTGATGCTTTCATTAGCTATAGATCCGGTGATATGTACATCTTTGATGGTAGTTCAACCAAGAAATTTACCTTGTATCCTCCAGCAAAAACAATTACAGAATTAGATGATACTCAATGGATTGAGGATGAAGAAGACATACAACCTCTCTTCACAATTTTAGAAATTAGTGAAGATAGCCAGATTCTAAATACCTTAGAAAATTTTGAATCCTCTTCGGAATACAAGCATGAACAATTTCAAGAAGAATCCAACATTGAGTTTTTATCATCAAGACAGATGTCTCTTTACTCCATGGATAAATTTGGCAGCTCTACAATTGAGATATTTCTAGGTAAAACTTTAAACATAAACAAGAACCTAGAGAAATCTCAACAAGAAAAGATAGTCAAGATATTACAGAGACATTCTTCTGCATATGCATGGGAGTACACTGATATGAAAGGGATAAGCCCTAAGACTTGCACTCATCACATCTACATAGAGGAAAATTTTAAACCAATCAGACAACCTCAGAGACGGATAAATCCAAATCTTAGGGAGATTGTTAAAGAAGAATTGTAGAAATTTTTAAATGTCAACTTCATCTATCCCATTTCAGATAGTCAGTGGGTTTCTCCTTTGGTAATTGTGCCAAAGAAAAATGGTAAATGGAGGGTATGTATTGACTACCGGGAATTAAACAAAGCTACTCTTAAATATCATTTTCCCCTACCTTTCATAGATCAGGTGTTAGATACATTAGCTGGAAAAAAGTACTTCTCATTTTTAGATGGGTTTAGTGGTTATAATAAAATTCAAGTAGCACTTGAAGATCAAGACAAAACCACATTTACCTGTCCTTGGGGTACCTATGCTTACCAAGTATTGCCATTTGGACTATGCAATGCACCTGCAACATTTCAAAGGGCAGTACTAGGAATATTTTCAGATCTAATACATGATTGTGTAGAGGTATATATGGATGATTTCATAGTCTATGGAAACACATTTGAAGAAGCCTTAGCAAACTTGAAATTTTTTTTAAAGAGATATAAAGAAGCAAATATTTCACTAAGTCATGAGAAGTGTTTTATGATGTTTACTGAAGGAATTGTTTTGGGGCATCACATTTCAGGGGATGGGATTAGAGTTGATGAGTCAAAAGTTGAAGTCATCTCTAACTTATCTGTTCCAAGTTGTCAAAAATATGTTAGGATTTTTCTAGGATTTACAGGATATTATCGAAGGTTTATAGAAAACTTCACCAAGATAGCATCTCCACTTTTCAAATTACTCACCAAGGACTGTGAATTCAAGTGGAATCCTGATTGCCAGTTAGCCTTTGAGACCCTGAAAAAAAAAATCTCTGAAGCACCTATTTTATGGGACCTAATTGGAAATTACCTTTTCATATTTCAACAGATGCCTCAGATACAGCTTTAGGAGCTGTATTGGGACAAAAAGACCTGATTCCTTATGCCATCTACTATACAAGTAAAAATTTGACTCCTTCAGAGTTAAATTATACTGTAACTGAAAAAGAGTTCTTAGCTGTTGTTCATGCCATGAATAAATTCAGACACTATATAACAGGCTATGAAAATTTTGTTCACACATATCACTCTGCAATTAAATATCTAATGAACAAATCAATTACCAATGGCAGAGTTATAAGATGGTTATTGCTTTTACAGGAATTCAACATCACCATTCTAGATAGGCCTAGGAAACAAAATACAGTAGCTGATTTCCTATCTAGACTTCAAAACATTAAAGACAATACTCCAGTTGAAGATCAATTCCCTGATGAATATCTTTTTGCAATTTCTACTCAAACTCCTTGGTTTGCTGACATTGCTAATTATCTAGTTTCAGGGAAATTTTCTTCAATAATGAATGCAAGAGACAAAAGAAAGATCATTTATGACAGTGCAAAATATTCATGGGTTGCTAATGTGTTATACAAAACAGGTCCAGAATTTATCATTAGGAGATGTGTTCGAGAAGATGAGATGCCTGAGATTCTCAAGGCATGTCATGATGAACCTTGTGGTGGACACATTGCTAATAAAAAGACAGCTTATAAGATCCTTCATTTAGGATACTATTGGCCATCCCTTTTTAAAGATGCTAAAGAGTATGTCAAAAGGTGTGACAACTTCCAAAGGGTAGGGAAACCTTCTCCTTCAGGTGAGATGCCATTGCAGCCTCAGGTACATATTGAACCTTTTGAGAAATGGGCTTTAGATTTTGTAGGACCTATTAGTCCTCCATCAAGACAAAAGAAAGATATATTAGTTTGCACTGATTATGTTACCAAATGGGTAGAGGCCAAGCCATTACTTTCTTCTACTGAAGTATCTATAGCTAATTTTCTTTTTGAGGATATTTTTACTCGTTTTGGTGTCCCAAGAGAAATTGTTACAGATCAAGGAGCTCAATTCACATCAAAGCTAGTGGAACAAATGGTGGAGAGGTACAAAATCAGACACAGAAAATCTACTCCCTATCATCCACAAGAAAATGGCCAAGTGGAATCTACTAATAAGGTCATTGAAGGGATCCTATCAAATACTGTTCATTTACATAGAAGAGATTGGGTAGACAGGCTTCCTGAAGCCTTGTGGGCCTATAGAACTACATGGAGAAGCACAACAGGTCATACCCCTTATGAACTTGTTTATGGAAAACAATTCTTGTTTCCCATAGAGTTTCAGATTCAAACTTTTAAAATGACAGTCCATCTAGGACTTGATCTAACAAAAGCACAAAAGCACAAATTGGAGCAGATTAATGAATTGGATGAGATCAGATAGGGTGCAGTCCAGAGGACAAATATAGTCTAACAACAAAGGACTAGATGGCATGATAAATACATTAAGGAAAAGAAATTCAGAAGGTGACTGGGCCCTCTTGTTTGATTCAAAGTTCAAATATTTCCAAGGTAACTTCCAAACACATTGGCTTGGGCCATATGAAATAGTGAATTTTTTTGACAATGGAGCAATAAAAATCAGGACAATAGATGAAGATAAGGTCACTTTTCTTGTAAATGGTCATAGATTGAAACTGTATCATAAGCCACTTTCAAGAGAAGAATTTGTCAAGAGATTCCAAGAGAACAGTGATGTGAAGTTAATGAAGAAGAATCCTTCTTCTTCATCAATTTAATTGTGTTTTCTGAAATCAGATGCTAAAAAAAATAAAAATAAAAAATAAAGTATAAACATGAAAACTAATCATTGATTAGCATGTTTATACATAAAAGATAAGGTGAAAATCATAATCCTTTTGACACTTTAGCTTTTCAAAATTGTTCTTTTCTTGCAAACAACTATCATAAAATCATAAATGCAGGCTCACTTCACATATCACATTCCACTTATGAACCATTTCACTTTGTCATATCTCACTTCATTCATATTTCATTCACTCCATTCATCCATACTTCATTCACTCCATTTCATGATCCATCTCATTTTCATTTCAGATTTTCAAAATTGATCCTTTTCTGCAATTGAATATTATAAATCATAAGTTGCAGGCCACTTTTCATATTTCATTCCACTCCACATTTATGATTCATTTCATTCCATCATATTTCACTTCATTCGTGCTTCATTCCACTATATTTCATGATCCACTTTATTTCATACTTCATTCCATCCATATTTCAAATCATTCCATTCCATATCTCAAAGTTTTTACAGGTATATTTTGCAGCTAGACATTTTGCAGCCAAACATTCTGCAGCCAACTATCCAGCAACCACTTGTTCAACAGCAAATTGATCCTGCACACCTATTTCAACAAGAAAAATCAAAGAGATTATGAAGACTGAAAGATCAATGATTTTCAAAGGAAATACAAAGCATATTAAAACAACAAAAATCAAAAGAAGGGCTAAGGTAAAATTGTGAAATTATTATGATAACAGATTATGAAAGTTATAGTATGGTTAAGTCATATGTATGTTTCATAAGGTTATTTTGATTATTCATATTGATCAAGCCCATCATAAAATCCTTGGACAAATCCCTTCCATTCCGCCATATCAAATCATCATTTATTAAAAGTTAACGGTGAGTACTTGAAGTGACCTATTAGGTCACGTCACTAACCCGAAATATTCAGTGATGATTTTGAAATCCTCATGGGATTTCTCCGCGGTCTTTTACTCCATGACAACTCTCAAACTCATTTATTCGTGTGATTTACCCTCACCGTATTTCACTCATCCCATATCCACTTCATGTCATTTTTCTGTAGCCAATTCCTGTCTGCAGAAACAGAGAGGTCATCTTTAAGGTGAAAACAACCCTCTACAGCCATTTTTACCTTGAATAGGAGAGCAGTAATAGAGCAGTAAGTTGAAGTTGAGGAGAAGAAGCCATGGGACTTATTGTAAGGTCCGAACTAGTTGGAACCAAATATCTAGAAGGTTACCCACAAATTAAAGAGATGTTACAGCAGGTTGGATGGCTACAGTTTTTGGAGAAGTTCAATGGATTTCATAAGGAGGTCACTAAGTCATTTTCCCGGTCATTCAACGGGTTAGAAGTTGAAATAGGTGATGTCAAGTTCATTATCACAGAATCCTTCATAGCAGAAGCAGCAGAGTTACCAAGGCAAGGTGAACAATGGTTCAAAAACAAAGAATTTCACAATGAAGCATGGAGACAGATGCTAAAAACACCAGGTATGGATATTTCAGTTTTCAAGAAAGGCATTCCTAGTTCAGCCTTAAAGAATAAATGGCGAAATATGTTGCTAATTCTGCAAAATTTTATAACTTGTGAACGAAGGTTTGGCACCTTATATGTTTATCACATTCGACTTATGATGAATTTCCTAGATGAAGAGATAAATTTACCCTTTTTCTTACTCCATAGCCTAAAGAGGATGGCTTCTAATGTCTAAAAAGGGGTTCAGTTCTTAGAAACCACTTTATATCATCATGGTCTAGTTAAAATTCTAATTGGGCATCACTTGAAAAAGGTAGGAGATAGTTGGGATGAGTTCCTCTTGAGAAATCATTTTGAAGAACCTAAAGAAACTCCATCTAAAGGAAAACTTGTAAGAAGGAGCAGGAGGGGAAAAGATGCCAAATATGTTGAAATTAAAACTGATAAATCCATACAAGAAGACAGTGAGGAGATTATCTCTGAAAAATTGGCCAAAATCAAGAAACAACTCAAAAAGGAAAAGATAATAACAAAGTATGCTAAGGAGAGAGGTGAGGGACCATCTAAACTGAGAAGAAGTCATAGGCTCAGAGGCATATTGAAGAAGGAGTTAAGCAAACAGGAATCATAGATATTGAAGATGAAGAGACACCAACTGACAGACCTCCTGAGTACCAGTACGAAGAGGATCTTGATAGAGGAACTCCGGAGGTAGACCCAGCCCAACAACAGATCTATAATTATGTTGAGTCATTAGAAAAGAGAGCCTCAGAAAACAGAGAGAGAACTCCTAGCCCACAAGAATCTTCATTTGAAGTGCTGAGAAGAGAAAAATATGAATTGGAAGTACTCAATAGGCATATAAAAAATGAAAATGAAATTTTAAGGGAACAAGTCAAACTGAAAAGTGACATGAACACAACTCTCTCTCTGCAAATGGAAAAATTGTACAAGGCTAGTGAGAAGCTGAAGAAGAAAAACAAGAAGTTGAGCAGGGAAATTATAAATTTTAGGTTCAAATTGGTCATAAGGAAGCCTAGGATGCCATTGAAAACCAAGCAAAGCAGAAAAAGGAAGTTAGATGTCTTGGCATAAGTTTCAAAATACATGGATTGATTGCATGAGGACATGCAAAAGCTTTGCAGTGGGGGTATGTTGAGCCCTAAAGATGTCCTTTCATTTCACCAAATTTCACTTCATTCCAATTGTCCTTTATCAGCTATAGGCTTAAAAGATCAATAGGAATAATTAAAATCACTTTAAGAATGCATGCAGTGATTGACTTATTATACTTTTGTGGTTTTGTTGTCATAGTGATTTTTTATCAGACTTAACTACAGAATGCAGCCATTTTGTAGCTAGTCGCATATTCTGCAGCCATCTTTATGTTCACACAGGTTATAGGTGTCACTTGAGGGAAAAACACATATGGTTAAATTCTAGAACTCTCCTACATCATTCCTTGTCCTCCACGAAGGTTGAGCAAAAATCTGCAAGTGGTTATGCACGTGGAGAAAACCAAAACTAAGAAGTAGACTTCTATAAGGATAAGGACTCTGCAGGTGTCTTCAGCAAAATACGAGTCCTCAATAGGAGTTCTGGTTCGATTTTGATTGTAAAAGACACCTATGCCTATTTCTACTCAATGACAGTTATGTATTTGCTTATAAGAATAACTCGGTGAACCAAGAAACAGTTAGTTAGTTGATGTTTTGTTGTTATTTCTCAAAGACTGTGATACTTGTTGAGAATGCAGCAAGATGATGGAGCTTAGTGAAATGAAGTCGCCTTCACTAAGTGGGCCCGCAGGCAAATTCTGGCGCAAAGTCTATTTTTAGACTATGTCTATTTTTAGACATACGGAGCATAATTTGGGAATTCTACTTGGAGATTCTTGATGGATGCGACATGTCGGTAAAAATAGATGAGACCCTATTTTTTAGGACCCAGGCTATTTTTAGGCTGATCTCCTAAAAATATGGAAGTCAAATATTATTTACCCTTAATAATATTTTGACTATAAACAACAGTTTACTCTCTTGGCGCACTTCAGTTTGAGTCATGGAGGTGGCTCATGCAACTGACAAAAGGAATCACGTGGTTCCTAGGGTTTGATGGCATCTTGCATGGTTGGCTTCAGTTAGACTTCAGTGGCAGGAGTTTTGGAGGAGTTAACGGGACAAGTAGTGGAGTTGTGTTCTGTTTGTTTTAGTTGAACTAGTTGGGATTAGTTAACTAAATAATCAACTAGATATGAGTGGAGTAAATTAAATAATATTTAATTTACTAAATATTAACTCATTAGTCAACTCAAGAACACTTCAGTTCACTACAGTGCATGATCAGTTCAGTGGAGACCAGTGGAAGAGGTAGATGAAAGGGTGAGTAAAGCTATCGGTTGGTAGATTTGTTTTGCATGAGATTTGCATTACACTTGGAGGAATTGTCCATGACAATTACGCAATCAAGGGAAGGGGATTCGAACCTTGAACCTCTTCATATACGGGCCATGATTGCGCAATAGAGGCAAGGCAATTGGCGGGGAGTTTTGAACCTCAGACTTGTTCAAAACTGAGTCAGATTGTGAGTAACTTCATGAGAGAGTACTGAGTACTTGTGAGGAGTATTGTACTTGTTTGGTTACTTGATTTCTCCATTATAATATACACAATAACTGCGGGGTTTTCAGCTATAGGCTTTCCCCATACATACTGAGTTAATGTGTGATTGATTTGATGTGAGATTGCTTCTGTTATTTCCGCATGTGACAATTAATTGTAGAAGGAGGTTATGTGTTATGTATGCAATTCGAAATTGATATATGACCAGGTTAATCTTCAGTGAATAAGTGATTTATTCAGCTAATTTCTACATGGTATCAAAGCAGATTAATTGTCGAGATCTATTACGGTGATTGCAAACTTATTTCCTCGGACAGAGTCTGCATGCGGGCCAGGTAGCCTCCGGAATATTCATCCTTCTTTGTAAGGTGAAAGATCTGGTGAATGCCCTTGCAGTCAATCTCTGATTTGGAAATAATTTGTTTTTCAAGTGTAGATCGGAAGCGATAGAGCTTGGAGTTTGGAATTCGAATTTTGCAGAAGGTTGTTCTTCTTGGTGCCGGTGTTGAAAGATGTCTTCTTTCAATGGTTTGCAACTCGAATATGCTCTTGAAGGCAGTTCGAACTATATTGCATGGAAAGATCGAATGGAAGCAGTGTTAGAAGATAATGGTCTGAAGGAGTTCGTGGATGCGAATGTCCCAAAGCCCACTGATGCAGCTTTGGTCGATGCATGGCAAAAGAAGATCGCGAAATGTCGAAGGATCCTGTTGGAGGGCGTCAAGGATCATATTGTATCCGGCCTTCATGGTAAGGCTACTCCATATTTAATGTGGAAAGCTTTGACGGATCTATTCCAGAGTAAGAGTGACCAAAGGAAGCTGGCGCTCAAAGATAAGCTCGGGAACATCAAGATGGAGAAAGGCGACAGTATCGCCAAATACCTCACGAAGTTCACTCAATGCAGAGATGAGCTGGGAAGTGTGGGGGTGACTGTCGAAGACGAGGACATGGTCGACCTGGCTCTCCTTGGTCTTCCGAAGGCTTGGCACTCATATCGAGATAGTGTCAATGGTCGGGAGAAGCTGCCGGGATGGGAGCGCCTTTGGGCGGGTCTCATGCAGGAGGAGATAAGGAGGACTACTCGAGATGGATCTTCATGAAAGGGAGCTGATGAAGAAAACTGCGCTTTGGTTGCCAAAGAAAAGAAGGGGAAGGGTAAGAAAACCTCTCATTCTGGTGCAAAGGGCAAGAAGCAGGATATGGCGAAAGTGAAGTGTTTTCACTGCCATGATCACGGACATTATGCTACCAATTGTCAAAAGAAGAAGAAGAACAAGCAAGCGGGAAGATCTGCAGATGGAGAAGCTTTGGCTTCACAGTTCGAGCTTGACTTTTCACTGATTGCATGCTTGGTTTCAAGTGTGATGGGATCAGTGTGGTTCTTGGACAGCGGTGCGTCATTTCATATGACGGGAGATCGGGAGTTGTTCTCAGATCTGGAGGACAAAGATTTGGGTATGCACATCGAGATGGGCGATGACAGTAGATACAGTGCGACTGGTATCGGTACCGTATCCTTTCAGAGGGAGTCTGGTAAACCCTTTGTCTTAAAGGATGTCATGCATGTACCTGGATTGAAGAAGAACCTGATTTCGGTAGCGATGTTGGAGGATAAGGGGTATGATGTGGTCTTCAGGGAAGGAAAAGCCTTCCTGCGCAGTAAGACTACTGGAGAGACCCGGAAGATAGGGGTTCGAACTCAGAACCTTTATCAGTTGCAGGTAGATGACTGCGCAGCTATGGCATGCAAGGCGGGAGAAGTGGTGAGCCGGGATGATGAGGGCGAACTATGGCACGGGAGATTGGGCCATCTTCACCATGGAGCTTTGAAGATTCTGCAGCAGATTTCTACTGGACTTCCTAAGGGCACTCTTGCGCAGTCAGATCAGTGCAAGGGGTGTACTTTAGGGAAGTATGTGAAAGCCACCTTTCACGAGAAGGATAGTCGCGCCACGACGATCCTTGAGAGAGTTCACAGAGACGTGTGTGGTCCTTTCTCAGTTGCTTCGACAGCAAAGCACAGGTATTATGTGATCTTTGTTGATGATTTCTCTCGAAAGTGCTGGATCTTCTTCATGCAGAAGAAGAGGGATACATTCGCGAAGTTCTGTGAGTTTAAAGCACTGGTCGAGAAGGAGTCGGGGAAGAAGGTGATTGCTCTAAGGAGTGATAACGGTGGTGAATTCATCTCGGCTGAATTCAGGGAGTTCTGCAGCGCAGAAGGGATTCGGAGAGAGCTCATCGCACCCCATAACCCACAGCAGAACGGGGTGGCTGAGCGGAAGAACAGAACGATCGTGGGTGCTGCACGGGCGATGTTGCATGATCGGGGCCTACCCCTTCACTTGTGGGCTGAGGCATGCAATACAGCAGTGTATGTGCAGAACCGTTGTCCTCACAAGGTTCTTGGCATGAGTACACCAGAGGAGGCTTATTCTGGCAAGAGGCCTGATATTTCCCATTTGCGGATTTCCGGATCTCCTGTCTACATGCATGTGACGAAGGATGCAAGAAGGAAGCTGGATCCAACTGCTGAAGTTGGAATATTTGTGGGGTACACTGATACACCTCACAACTATCGGGTGTATGTGCCAGACAGTCGCAAGACTGTTGTGCGACGGGATATAAAATTTCAGGAGGAGAAAGCCATGCGGTGTTCGCTTGAGAGGGAGCTACACTTGCATGCAGATGAGGAGCTGTTAGTTCCTAAGGAGGAGCTTCCGGATGTGGATCAGCCACAAGAGGAGGTTCAGGAGGTGGAAGAAACCACCCAGGCAGCGCCAACCATCAGAGGGCGCATGCGCACTACGGAAGCTGAGCGACTGGCTCGGGATGCAGAGAAGGTTGTAGGACCACCTACAGCACAGCGCAGACAGAGACAGTCACCGGATCGGTACACTGGATACATGGCTCTTTTGAGTCAATGTGTTGTGACAGAGCCATCCTCTTTTGAGGAAGCTGTGGAGGAACCCGCATGGGTTGATGCCATGATCGAAGAATATGATTCGATCATCAGGAACAGTGCAGGGGAGATTGTCCCAAGACCGGTTGGGAAATCAGTTGTAGGTTCGCGATGGATCTACAAGGTGAAGCAGGCGGCTGACGGGAGTGTGGAGAAGTACAAGGCGAGGTTTGTCGCCCGTGGCTTCTCACAGATCGAGGGGATTGACTATGAGGAGACTTTTGCACCTGTCGCAAGGTACTCTTCCATACGGACGATCCTTGCTCTCTCAGCGCAGATGGGGTGGCACATTCATCGGATGGATGTGAAGACTGCGTTCCTCAATGGAGTTATTGAGGAAGAAGTGTACATAGAGCAGCCTGAAGGTTTTGAGATCTTCAGCAGTGAGTCGCATGTGTGCCGACTCAAGAGAGCACTGTATGGGCTGAAGCAAGCACCTCGTGCTTGGTACACTCGGATAGACAGCTACTTCACAGGGCTTGGATTCTCCAAGAGTGAGGCGGATCCAAACCTGTACCAGATTGTGGTGGAGGGGAAGCTGTTGATCATCGTACTGTATGTAGATGATCTGATTTTGACTGGCGACGAGCAGTTGATACTTTCATGCAAGGAGGATCTTGCACGGGAGTTTGAGATGAAGGACCTGGGCATCCTTCATTATTTTCTGGGATTGGAGATTTGGCAGCGCAGTGGAGGACTGTTTGTTTCTCAGGGCAAGTATGCCCGGGAGATTCTAGAGAGGTTCAACATGCAGGGCTGCAAGCCTGTTGATACCCCTCTTCTTGGAGGATGGAGGAAGGGAGATGCTACTTCGGAGGAGGTAGTGGATGCCACTGTCTATCGACAGTTGGTGGGGTCGTTGATGTATCTGGTCAATACTCGACCCGATATATGCTATGCAGTTAACCAGCTTTCGCAAGGTATGGTTAAGCCTACCAAGCTCTTTTGGAAGGCGGGCAAGCATGTATTGCGCTATATCAGAGGCACATCGGGATATGGTTCATGGTACAGACAGGAGGATGAGTTGAGGCGACAGTGCTTCAGGCATCGGTATCATCACATCAGAGATTGTGTTCAGCGGAGGATCATGATGCTTTCATATGTTCCCACGGAGGATCAGGATGCCGACATCCTGACGAAGGCGCTCACCAGGAGCAAGTTCGAATTCCACAGAGGCAGGATAGGGATTGCGGATAATCCATATCTTGCTGAGAGGGAGTGTTGAGAATGCAGCAAGATGATGGAGCTTAGTGAAATGAAGTCGCCTTCACTAAGTGGGCCCGCAGGCAAATTCTGGCGCAAAGTCTATTTTTAGACTATGTCTATTTTTAGACATACGGAGCATAATTTGGGAATTCTACTTGGAGATTCTTGGAATATGCGACATGTCGGTAAAAATAGATGAGACCCTAATTTTTAGGACCCAGGCTATTTTTAGACTGATCTCCTAAAAATATGGAAGTCAAATATTATTTACCCTTAATAATATTTTGACTATAAACAGCAGTTTACTCTCTTGGCGCACTTCGGTTTGAGTCATGGAGGTGACTCATGCAACTGACACAAGGAATCACGTGGTTCCTAGGGTTTGATGGCATCTTGCATGGTTGGCTTCAGTTAGACTTCAGTGGCAGGGGTTTTGGAGGAGTTAACGGGACAAGTAGTGGAGTTGTGTTATGTTTGTTTTAGTTGAACTAGTTGGGATTAGTTAACTAACTAATCAACTAGATATGAGTGGAGTAAATTAAATAATATTTAATTTACTAAATATTAACTCATTAGTCAACTCAGGAACACTTCAGTTCACTACAGTGCATGATCAGTTCAGTGGAGACCAGTGGAAGAGGTAGATGAAAGGGTGAGTAAAGCTATCAGTTGGTAGATTTGTTTTGCATGAGAGTTGCATTACACTTGGAGGAATTGTCCATGACAATTACGCAATCAAGGGAAGGGGATTCGAACCTTGAACCTCTTCATATACAGGCCATGATTGCGCAATAGAGGCAAGGCAATTGGCGGGGAGTTTTGAACCTCAGACTTGTTCAAAACTGAGTCGGATTGTGAGTAACTTCATGAGAGAGTACTGAGTACTTGTGAGGAGTATTGTACTTGTTTGGTTACTTGATTTCTCCATTATAATATACACAATAGCTGCGGGGTTTTCAGCTATAGGCTTTCCCCATACATACTGAGTTAATGTGTGATTGAATTGATGTGAGATTGCTTCTGTTATTTCCGCATGTGACAATTAATTGTAGAAGGAGGTTATGTGTTATGTATGCAATTCGAAATTGATATATGACCAGGTTAATCTTCAGTGAATAAGTGATTTATTCAGCTAATTTCTACAATACTCTGTTTCTGAGCGTTTTTTTCCTTTAATGAAAGAAGTACAACTTTGATGCATGATCTGAAACAACTTTGAGGAGTTAAGGATTCATGTGCCAATCTGATGGTAGAGGGCCCCTACTATCTGAAAGGCTTTGTTCATATTTTCTAGATAAGTGACCTTTAGCTCTGTTTTGTTCTTAACTTAGGCAGTTTTCTGAGTTTATCCTCTTTCATCATGCTTATGTCATTTACTTATATTGAATATTACAGTCAATCTTGTTCTCATGAGCTTTTCCAATATATCACTAATGCGTGAATGAGATATAGTTGTAGTACTCTTGAGTTAATTGCACTTTAGTTCAGTTCTGTTCATTGCATTTCAGTTTTATTAGTTAATTGCATTCTAGTCCTGTTAATTAGACTTTAAAAACCCTCATTATTTTATAAGCTGCTCTTGTTCTTAACTTCTTCTAACACATCATTATCATATGAACAACAATTAGTTATATCATTTTGAGCTCTTGACTGTTCTGCAATTTCTCATAATTTTACAAACAACCTTTTTCCAAAGTTATTCCAAGAAATTTCTAACCCTTGAATGAGGCTTAATAGTAACATTTTGAGTTGCAGAATGAGTTAATTCTAGTGTCATAAGTTATTTTAGCATAGGGTTCCTTACTATGTTGCAGATAATCTTTTCTCAAAATGTTCCAACAAATTTCTAACAATGGATGAGATTTTCTCTGTGATATTTTAAGTTGTTGTTTACTAAAGAGAACCTCATTACATCAAACTTATCATTTTCTCAAGTTGTTCTAACATACCTCTAATAAAATGAATTGCACTGAGTTTAATATTATGAGTTACTTTTCTTATCAATTTTACAATCCGTGGATTAGCATTTTCTGTTCTTAGGTGCCATTCATAGTTTAGAGTAGATTTTCTTCTGTTTTAGTGTGATCAGTAACTTCTCTTTGCCAACAATTTAGTTCTTTTCCTCCTAGCATAAAAACACAAAACCAAAAACACTAGAAAAACACTAAACACAATGAAGTAGGAAGAAGATACCTAGGCACATATAGTGCACTTCACTTCAACAGTTTACTAGCTCTGGTTGACAATTTATGACATCAATTTAGAAACACTAAAATTGATTAAACAGTGTCTTTTCTTGGGAGGAGACTTCTGCTGATGTGTAACCATTGATGATATTGTTTCTGCACGCTAGGCCTTTTGTGTGATTTATGAGGTCTTCAATATGGTACCTGGCCTTTAAAACTCTGAATTAAGGCTTCATATCTTCAATAATGTGCATTAGAACTCCTTAACTCTGTACTGATACTCTTTGCCGTTTCGACTGTCTCTGTCAATGAAATATGAGTTTTGATGGTGTTGGAAAGGTTTCACATGGTAAAACTCTATATTTTTAATGAAAATCACACTCCAGCACCTTGCCAGGCTCTTCTCCGTGATTTCAAGCTCTAAAAATGGTCTTTCTTTCGTTCTGTGCCACTGTAACAGTGACTGTGAACCATGGCGATGTTCACCGCTTGTATCCTGCAAAACTCGCAACTTTGTTAAGAAATCCATGCACGGGAGGATGGATGTAGTGGAGAGTCATGAAGATGGCAGCGCAGCGGTGAGTGAAAACGACGGTTTCAGATGAAGCAACGGTGGAAAATGCAGAAATATGGTGTAAATTGCGACTGATGGGGTTTTGGTGGAGAAATGCATAAACTTTAATGTAAAAAATTCAACCTTTAATGTAAACCGTGGAAGTTTGGACTTAGGTGGAATGCAAAGAAATGAACGAAAATGCAATGGAACTGGTTGTGCATGGTGGGACCCAGCATGGGTGGAGGGCGATTCATTTAGGACCGTCGGATCTCAGGAGGAGATCGACGGCTGCGATCCAATCGGAGGGGAGAAAAGGGAGGGTCGACACTCCGATGAACGATGGTGCGATTGGTTTATGATAGTTGGATCTTATGTGAGATCAACAGCCGAGACTACGTCGGGGGATCGCAATCGCTACGGGAAGAGGGTGGCACTACTTAAGATTTGCGATTGTGATTGGAGCGATAATGCGATGGCCGTTGGATCAGAGTAACAGATCAACGGTTAAGATTCAATCGGAAGGAAGACATGCAGGCACAAAGGAGTGGAGCAGGATGGATCTGGGCCATTGGATCTCATGAGGTCAACGGCTGCGATCTAATCGCATCGGAGCAGAGCAGGGGTCGAAACTCCGATGGTTTGAGTTGCGATTAGCGCTGGGCCGTCGGATCAGAGCGTTGGATCAACGACAGAGACTGCAATCGGAGGGGTAAGATGGCGGTACATCAATACTTTTGCGATTGCGATTGGAGCGGCGATGCGATGGAGTGACTGTCGTCCAATCTGGAGGCAGATCGATGGCTCTGATGAAATTGGAGGAGTGGATGAAATCGAGCGATGGGCACACTGCGATTAGCGTTGGGTCATCGGATCCGAACAGATAGACGGCTCAGATCGCGGCGGGGTTGAACATAACAAATACACTATCGCACCGGGGGTTTCGACTTTGCAAAGAAACTGCGCTCCGCTCCACACTTCCGATTGCGACTAGCGCCTTATGGGCTAGCGCTTGGTCTTAGTGCTGGGGTCATGTGGGGAAGTGGTTAGGAGGGCTGGCCAGAAAGGGCTAAGCCTCATAAAGTGAAAAGTGGGTCTTTTGGCCTATTTTTAATGCTTTTAAAGGCCAGGAAAGGGATTCGGTAGGGAGAAAAAGGTGTTTTCACGCCAAACAAATGGTATTTGTAAGGTTCAAAGGGGTGTTAGGATGATTTAGAGGGTTAAATGGGGAAATAGAGAGGAGTAAAAGGGAAGTAAACTGAGGTTAAATGGGGATGAGATAAGAGGAAAAAAGCCTTTGGGAATTTCTTCTTCACAAACTGAGAGGCCTTTTTAACTGGAAACAACAGTTAGAATCTCTTCAAAGGTAAAGGGTACACAGAGGCTTCAAGGATGAGAGATTTTCATAGGAAATGTGTCTCTTGAAGGCTCAAAAACAATTTAGTCCCCTATTTGCTTGTCAAAAAATTCATAGGGGGCTAAAAGTGGCTCCACATGGGGATGGCTTCTCCTTGAAGGAGTCGAGAATTCAGAGAATGATCTTTGGTGTAGGCCAGATGCCTGGTGCTTGAACCATCCATTTTATTTCTTGGATCAGCTACCACAAATCATGAAGACATTACATCAGCAGAAACATTACCCAAACAATCTACCTACCCATCCTACAGTCCTAACATTTTTTCTTCAAGGTGCATTTGAATTGGCAGACCTTCTTCATCATTTTTATTGAAAAACAGAAAACACACTAATATAATTCTACCCTTATCACTCCATGAGACCAGATTTGCTGGTTCAGATTTTGGGCATGTTAGAACTAGCCGTCTTTACTAACTTTGGCTCAGGTTTTGATCGTGTTGGAGCCAATCCTTGCACATCAGAGGTTCATGTTTTAAGCATGTCTGAACCTCTCTCTCTCTTTTTTTGAAGAATTTTCTCTTTTTCTTTGAAAAAAAAACACAACAATGGTATTTACAATGGAAATGGAAACTGGAAATTGGAAATCAACAGTAATAATGTTTGAGCATCCTGCCATTGACAGGACTCCCAAATAGCTCTGTACCATCTAGCTCTTGTAGAAAAAATGCATTTGGACCCATAGCGGCCTGGATGATGTATGGACCTTCCCACAAACTGTCAAACTTGTCGTGCTTTCCTTTGTCCTCCCTCCTTGAGTCCCACTTTATAACTTTGTCTCTAATTTTGAAGTCAGAAGCTTTGGTTCTCTTGTCGAACAACTTCTTTATATTTTCCTGGACCTTCAGGACTCTGCTATAGACCTCTTCCCTTGTTTGTTGGAGATGAATTGTTTGGTTTATCCTCCTCACCATGCTGTCTTCTTCTGTCTGGATTTCTTGGACAAGTTTAATCACTGGTACCCCAAGGCTGGTAGGAAACACTTCTTCTGTTCCATAGACAAGTTGGTATGGTGACATGCCAATGGATTTCTTTGTTGTTAGCCTGTCAGCCCACAAAGCATGCACTAACTTGTTATGCCATGAATTCTTGTTCTTTTCAAGCAACTTTTTTATGATGGTCACCAAGCTTTTGTTTGATGATTCAGCTAACTCATTACCTTGGGGGTAATAAGCAGTTGAATGATCGAGTGCTATCTGATACTTGTGACAAAAATCAATCATTTTCTTGGATCCAAAAGCAGTGGCATTATCAGTGATTATTTTTCTTGGGCAGCCAAATCGAGAGAGGATGTGGTCTTCTAGGAACCTAATGATGACAGAGTCTGTGGCGTTCCTAGAAGGTATGGCCTCTATCCACTTAGTGAAGTAGTTTGTGGCCGTTAGGATCCACTTGTGTTGTGTAGAAGAAGCGGGGTGTATTTCTCCTATGAAATCTAGACCCCATTGCATAAAGGGAGCCTCAACAGTGATGGGTTGTAAAGGAAGGGGGAGGAGTTTTCTTTTGCCTTAAAAAATCTAGCATTTATGGCAGGAAATTATCATCTTATGGATGTCAGTGAAAAGTGTAGACCAATAATAGCCATCTCTGAGTATTTTATTAGCAGTGGCTTTCCAGTTCAGGTGGCCTCCACACTCTCCTGCATGGAACTCCTGTTTAATCCTCTCTGCTTCAGTTTCAGGCAAGCATTTAACCAATAGGACATTTGTATTTTTCCAGTATAAGCATTCATTTAGTAAGCAATAGTTTTTGGCTTTTAGCTTTAGGAATCTGGCCTTGGTCTTAGATAGTTCAGGAGGGGCATTAAGGTTTGTGAACATGTACAGAATGTCAGAATACCAAGGAGAGCTCTGAAACTTCTCCCCAACAGTAGGGTCAGGAAATCCCTCCTGCTCATCCAAGGCATCTACCATGTTTATGTCAAGCGCTTGCAGATTTGATTCATCCATTAGTTGAGCTAAGCTCTGACCTTTGATTAGTTTTGTGGGTTTTATTTTCAGGTCGTATTCCAATATTACAGAAATCCATTTGCCCCTCTTTCCATCCGGATCTTGGGACAAAATGTCTTTAACCACTATGTTAGGCACGTAGGCCGTGGTGTGGGAATGCAGTATGTACACCCTAAAGTCTTTCAAGGCCTTTACCAGGGCATAGGCATATTTTTCCATTATGTTATATTTCAAGGGTGCATCCCTCAGAGCTTTGCTGAAGAAATAAATGGGTTGTTCCATTCCCTCTAGATTTTTCTGCAGCAAAACTGCAGCTACTGTATGCTCGGAGGAAAATGAAAAGATTAAGAAATATTTTGAGAAATAAGGGCTAATTAGGACAGGAGCAGGGGTGAGTGCAAGTTTAACTGATTCAAAAGATTTTTTAGCCTCAACAGTCCATTTAACTCCTACAACTTCTTCAACATGTTTGTCATATTCCTGAGGTATTCAACTAAGTTGGGAATAAACCTTCTTAAAAAGTTAATTTTCCCAATGAAGGATTGTAACTCTTTAATGTTTCTCGAGTGTCTGATTTGTATTATTCCCTCAACTCTTTGTGGGTCTATCTTAATCCCCTTCTCAGATATGATGTGGCCGAGAAGCTTTCCTTCCTGCAGCCCGAATATAGTCTTTTTGGGATTTAATGACAGACCGAACTTCCTACATTTTTCGAAAACCCTTCTCAGATGTTTTATGTGTTCCTCATCAGTCTTAGAGTAGACTTCTATGTCATCCAGGTAGATGACAATGAAGTGCCCTATTTCTTCTGAAAAGGCTATGTCCATCGCTCGTTGGAAGGTTGCACCAGCGTTCATCAGTCCAAAGGGCATTTTTACATACATAAAAGTGCCCCATGGAGTGGTGAAAGCGGTCTTGAGTTGGTCTTATGGGAGTACCAAAACTTGGTTGTAACCTGAAAAACCGTCTAACAGGGAGATCCTTTTTGAGCCTACTACTCTCTAGAGAATGTGTTCCATTTTTGGAAAAGGGTAGTTGTATTTAAGTGAGGCTCTGTTAAGGTTCCTGAAATCTATGCACAGTCTGATCTCACCTGTTTTCTTTCTCACAGCTACAAGGTTTGAGACCCAATCAGAGAACCTCACAGGCACTATTATTCCTACTTTGTACATATTTTTGATCTCTTTTTCAACTGCAGGCAATTGTTTTGGGTTTATTCTGCGAAGTTTTTGTCTGAAGGGTTTCTGATTCTCTTTCAAAGGTATTTTGTGTTGTATAATGTTTGTGTCGTAGGCCTTTAAGTCCTCATATCTCCAGGAAAACACATCAATGAATTCCTTGAATAAGTCAATATATTTCTTTTTCATGTCTACAGGTAGGGACTTAGCTAGTTTAATCATCTTGGGTTTGTCTTCAGTGCCTATGTTGCATTCTTCGACATCAGAGTCTAAGTGCTCTATAGTGGGCCTTTTCGCTACATCATCAAAGTCAAAAAGATCCTCTAGAGGTGCCAGCCCCCTGGGTATATTCTTATCTTTCGACTGCAGCACCTCTACTTCCTCTTTATCTATGTTTTCACAATCTTCGTTTGGATTTCCAAGTTGTTCAGTTAAAGTGTTTATTTCTACATTACAGGGTGTTTATTACTCGTCTGAGGGTTCTTCACTTAGGCAGCTATCCTCGGATTTAGAGTCTGAATCAAAGAATTCGAACTCATTCCTGCCTGCCAGGAAATCCTTAATCTGCTTATCGCCTTCAAAGACCTGCCAATATTTTTCGTTATCTGGCACCGAAGGCCTAAATTTGGTCTGAATGATGATTTTTTGGTTACCGGGAGGCTTGTGATATGAACTATCTATACAGGCTAACCCATTTGCAATTACGTTTCGACTCCTAGGAACAAACACCAGTTCGTATTCTACAAAGGTTTTCAATAAATCCATAGCGTCATTCTTGTACGCTCTCAACCTAGGGTGCTTCGCTGCGTATTCACCATTCACTTGTTTTATGACCAATTCAGAGTCTCCATGCATAGTTATCCTACGGGCTCCTAGTTTCTTCAACAGATTCAGGCCTAGGATAAGAGCCTCGTACTCTGCGATATTATTTGTACATTTGAAGTTCAGATTGCAGGTGTGGCTCTCTGCATAGTCACTCTTTGTGTTATGTACCCACATTCCTGCTCCTGCAGTTCTCCTGGTGCATGACCCATCGAATTTCATTTCCCACAAGGGGTCATGTTCGCGTTTATCATCGTTTTCTTCCCTAATGGGGGTTTCAGTGGTATGTTGTGTTACGGGGTCTGCATTGGGCTGTGGATGGTTTTTCTCTCCCTGATGTGTATGGAATTCAAAGAGGTGACTATTTAGCTGATTGCATTCTATTTCTTGTTTACTCGGCGTTTCGGTTTCAATGCACTGTCCAAAGTTTTCTTCTTCATTTTCCTCCAAGTCCAGAGTGGCCATTATGTTAAAATCTATGGGCTCTGTTTCATTGCTTGTATCTCTGTTTTCTAATTCTGGCTCTCCTAAAGACTTATTTTTGCAAAGGATAAACGAGTCCAGATCTGTGTGTATAGAGTACAAAGGTGAATTTTCAGGTTTTTCCGGGCTGCTAACCAGGAATTTCATTTGTGCCTCTCTATACAGCCTCCTAAGTTGGCTAAAGACAGGGATCATGGCATATGCCCCATCCATCTGCATTGTACCTTGCAGCTTGGCTCCCCATGACCTTGACAACAACATGCCATACTTAGGTGGCACATCTGCCACTACAACATCCATGACCATACATTTTGCCGGAATTTGTGTTAAGTTCACACATAGGTCCTTGATCAGGCCAAGACACTTTACCCTGCTAGAATCAAATGAATAGAGGTCTTTATAGGGACGGGTTATCTCTAGGCCTAACCTCTCCATAACTACCTTAGGCATCAGGTTGTGTGAGGCCCCAGAGTCATGCATTGCGTTGTGAAGGATCTTGTCGTGGATATTAACACTGATATAAAAAGGAGGTACTACCCCTTCTTGAAACTTCCCTTCTATCTTTGGACCAAACAGAAGGGCTGGTTGATCATCACTCAGATTGACAATGTCATTGTTTTCACCTAGATTTAAAGTTTTCAAAATTTGGCCTTTATATACATCTTGAGTGGCCAACTCAGAGAGCAGGACAGAGATTTTAATTTTTGCAATCTCACTCTCTAAATTGAAAGTGGACTGACTCTTTGGAATGTTCGACTCTGTTTTGTTAGCCACCACCTTGGTGGCAGAATCAGCGGGCTGATTCTCACTATGTATAGTGTTTGTGGCAGTTCTGTCAGGAGCACTAACTGAATTTCTAGTGCTGCTAGTTGGTTGACTTTGTTTATCAGTGTTTTGGTTGTCTTTTTCTTTGTTCTTCCCAAAACTCTCAGCCGCTGATTTGTTACTTTCAGCAGTTGCTTTAGAAGTTTTCTCAGGCCTTTTCTTGATGGCAATCTCAGAAGCTTTGGGTTTGAAATTTTCTAGGCTCTTTTTGCTTCTAAGTTCATACTGTTCTCTGACTTGCATGATGGCATTTTCAAATCCAAGTCTGTAATCCTCAGATTCTAATCTCTCCTCATCCCAGTATGAGGGTGAGGGCTGATCTTCTTCTGTGGAACAGTGGTGGATTGAGTTTTCTACTTCAAACATGTTTATCGTGGTTCCCTCAGACTCTTCTACGATTCCCTCATCTTCATCAAGAAATTTCTCTTGAAATGGGGGAATGACTTGCTGATCTGAGTCTCTTTGTTTGTTGGGAGGGGTATTGTTTCTCCTAAAGTTCTGGTTCTGGCTATGATTTTGGTTTCTGTTCTGATTACTAACTGTGACAACCATTTTTTCCATCATTTGTTGCAGCCTTTCCACGTTTTTAGATAGACGGTCATAGTTCGGGTCAAATGTGGAGGCTACAGTGTCATCTCTATATGTTACCCTTTTCTCAGCTCTCAATCTCGCTTTCTTCTCAATCAGGTTAGCCTCTACACTCACTGCTCCTTTTTGCATGTCTTCCAAAGTGTTTTAATCTCTCTCACTAAGCTGGTAGGCCATGTCAGCATCAAAACCTTCAGGATATTTCACTAGAGCCATGCCTTGGGGAGGTTTCATATGGGGAGGAAGAGCGTTATAAACATTGTTAAACCTTGTAGAGTAGTCATGGACACTCTCTCCTACGTTTCTTTTTAGGTTCTTGTACTCTGCTAGGATTTGGAGAGGGTTGGATTTAACTTCCCATTTATTTATGAAGGTCTGGTATAAAGCAAGAAGGTCTTGGATACTATTAGGAGGTATGCCTTTAAACCATTTCTTTACATCACCTCCTAATCTCTGGGCAAAGATTCTCATTTTGACTGTATCATCATCTATCTCCATGTAGTCAAAAGAATCCTCCATCTTGTCTATGTGGTGCTGAGCTGTGGTGGACTCCTTTCTAGTGAAGTGTGGGATCTTTGATTGATAATCGTTGGGTAGGGGCACTAGAGGCCGGGGTAAAACCAGAGGTGCATACCAAGCTGCCATGATGGTATTTTGAGGAGGTAAGGGCTTGGCTTGAGCAGCTGGTATATGGATGACAGGGATATTAGGACCAACATAAGTCTGTTGAGCTGATTTAGGTTGATAGAGCCCCAAGTTTTGAATGAAGTGAATATCAGGAGGTGTAGATGGATGGGTCTTTCCATCCCTATTGTGTTGACCACTTTGAGGTGGTGAACCAGGAAACTCAAGGTCTGGATGATCTAGAACACTAAATGACCTAGTTCTAGGTACATTGTTTTGAAAGTCTAGGTCAAAAAGTGGGTCTGATAGAGCTGAAAAATCTTTCGGTGCAGAGTTAGCTCTATGGATATGACTGGAAATAGTTGTTCTTTTAGGTGTAGGATACCTCTTTAGGATGCTCTCAGGGTTATCAACTATTCCAGGTGAGTTTGGGTTGGGATAAGCTCTTGTGTGAATGGTTCTTGAAGCCAGAATTTTGTTTACCCACAAGGCAGCTTAACCCTACTTGTTACTTGTATTATGGCTGATGTTGTTATGGAGGCTGGTCTCCCAGTGGAGTCTTTGATCTTTAAGGAACTATGGAGTCACCAGGTGGGAGGTTTAGGATGTTTCTAGGAGGTACACTGTCCACCACAGTGCTTATGTAATGTCCCTTTTCAAGGATATCCTGAAAACACAACAAACTCCAACCAGAGATGGACTGGGAGGGCTTTTACCAGATATTTCACCTCTGAAAGAGAGTGAGATCTGGAGGCTATCTGGCCCTTTCCAGACTCTGTCTAAGAGTGCGGGGAGAAACACAACAAGTGGTGTAGGAAGTGAATTGAAAGTGGAAGTGTTTCGCTGCTAACCTAACCAGAGATGATGGGTTTCTGAGGCTCTTGGGATGTAGTAAGATGGAAAATACTCAGAAAATCCCCAGCGAAGTTGCCATTATGTTGGAGTTCCCATGTTTTGACCAGATTGGCAAGACCAAAAGATGAGACAACATCAGAACCACTTTCAAACCTCAGAATCTAGCCCTCCTGGGTCCAGAGAGGGATCTCTCTATGATGGGAAAAGGTATATGTATTTGGAGCTCTGTGTTTGAGATATTAGACTAGCTATAGGCACGGGTTTGTTCGTTTTATTTTTGTTTGGCTGTGGGGAATCCGGAAAGAAGGGTTCAATATAAGAAAAGGTTGTATAAAGAGGATTCTAGACAAAGGAGGAGAAATTTCAGAGAGCACTCAAGACCATTGAGCAATGGAGTCAGGAAAGGGTTTACTTGCTATTCAATATGCAGGCTTTCAGTTGGGCTAGTCATCTAAAGCATTGGATCTTAAAGATGATAGTGAGGTGTGAGTAGGCAAGAAAGAAAGTGAAAGCAAGGAAACCTCCAAGGTGACCTTCAGGGATCAGATCCAGGGACAAGACATGCCGTTGGACAACCTGTGATCCAAAACCTAAAAGGTTAACTCTTCAGACAAGGAAACATTAAAGATTTAGAACACAAAGTTGAAGACCTGAGATCAGAGAGAGACTTTGAACTCTCAATGCTTTGGTATCCATATTGAGGGAACTTATAAAGGTTTAATTAATTGAAAAGGGTCGTGGTGAGATAGAGACAGAGTTCTAAACTCCCAGTATCCCAATTCATTCAATTACAGCCTAACAAGAACATCTAAGGAACATATTTCATTAATTCACACTTCAGCTAGTAGTATATATTCGACCTCTACATTGGTTAAATTAGCTTAAAATCAATCCTCAGATAACACATACAGTAGAAAACATTGAAGGCAAGGAGAGCAGAAATATAGGGTACCTAACAAGGGTAAATCCTATGCCAGATTTCTGATGCGAGCCAGTAGAAATGAAATGTAATGAACTAAAAGGAAAACATAGACAAAGAACAGAAAAACATCACCACTGCTTTAAATCAGGATCCAAAGAAATGTGCTTGTCATATTAAGAGCAACACCAGTCATGTACAACATTGCCAACATCTTGGTATTCAGTCTGAAAACATCTTCCTCAGCCTATCTTACAACTTTACACAGAGAACTATGTCTCAAGAGAAACAACTTGCAATTCACAGATATCCGATCAACAACCCTTACAATGAGATTCTTCATGAATTTTATAACTGAGAGAGAGGCAAAGGAGGTAGATGAAATACTAAATGAACATTAAAAACAGAGCAGAAATAGTGGGTCGAAACCCATTCTGTTTAAATGTCTGAGCATTGATCTTCAGTACTCTTTGGATGAAAGAGTGGTCTTTGACAGGCTGCAATTTACTCCAGGTATGTCTTTGATGTACTTTATTGTAGCACCACTACATTACTCCGGCGAATAAACAAAAAGGTAGATAAGTGACTGTGAGGACTGCCATACTATGCAACAAATTCTCTGGTAGCATTAGGACCGTTGTCAGGGAGGAAAACTTCTCATGGGCACAATGTAGAATTAAAACAGTATGAGTACTGTGTCCTTTCTTGGGAGGAGACTTCTGTTGATGTGTAACCATTGATGATATTGTTTCTGCGTGCTAGGCCTTCTGTGTGATTTATGAGGTCTTCAATCTGGTACCTGGCCTTTAAAACTCTGAATTAAGGCTTTATATCTTCAATAATGTGCATTATAACTCCTTAACTCTGTACTGATACTCTTTGTCATTTCGATTGTCTTTGTCAGTGAAATATGAGTTTTGATGGCGCTAGAAAGGTTTCACACTGTAAAACTCTGTATTTTTAATGAAAATCGCGCTCCAGCACCTTGCCAGGATCTTCTCCGTGATTTCAGGCTCTATCTTTCTTTCGTTCTGTGCCACTGTAACAGTGACTGTGAACCATGGCGACGTTCACCGCCCGTATCCTGCAAAACACGCAATTTTTTTAAGAAATACATGCACGGGAGGATGGATGTAGTGGAGATTCGTGAAGATGGTAGCGCAGTGGTGAGCGAAAACGGCAGTTTCAGATGAAGCAATGGTGGAAAATGCATAAATATGGTGTAAACTGCGACTGATGGGGTTTCGGTGGAGAAATGCATAAAATTTAATGTAAAACATTAAACCTTTAATTTAAACAGTGGAAGTTTGGACTTAGGTGGAATGCAAAGAAATGAACGAAAATGCAATGGAACTGGTTGTGCATGGTGGGACCCGGCATGGGTGGAGGGCGATTCATTTAGGACTGTCGGATCTCAGGAGGAGATCGACCACTGTGATCCAATCGGAGGGGAGAAAATGGAGGGTTGACACTCCAATGAATGATGGTGCGATTGGTTTATGACAGTTGGATCTTACGTGAGATCAATGGCTGGGACTGCGTCACGGGACCGCAATCGCAACGGGCAGAGGATGGCAATGCTTAAGATTTGCGATTGCGATTGGAGCGATTTTGCGATTATGCGATGGTCATTGGATCAGAGTGACGGATCAACGATTAAGATTCAATCGGAAGGAAGACAGGCGGGCACAAAGGAGCGGAGTGGGATCGATCTGGACCGTCGGATCTCAAGAGGTCAACGGCTGCGATCTAATCGCATCAGAGCAGAGTAGGGGCCAAAACTCCAATGGTTTGAGTTGCAATTAGCGTTGGGCCGTCGGATCAGAGTGGTGGATCAACGGCGGAGACTACAATCGAAGGGGTAAGACGGCGGTACATCAATACTTTTGTGATTGTGATTGGAGCGGCGGTGCGATGGAGCGACTGTCGTCCGATCTAGAGGCAGATTGACGGCTCTGATGAGATCGGAGGAGTGGATGAAATCGTGCGATGGGCGCACTGCGATTAGTGCTGGGCCATCGGATCCGAATGGATAGACGGCTCAGATCGCGGCGGGGTTGAACATAACAAATACGCTATCGCACCGGGGGTTTTGACTTTGCAAAGAAACTGCGCTCCGCTCCGCACTTCTGATTGTGACTAGCGCCTTACGGGCTAGCGCTTGTTCTTAGTGCTGGGGTCATGTGGGGAAGTGGTTAGGGGGGCTGGTCAGAAAGGGCTAAGCCTCATAAAGTGAAAAGTGGGTCTTTTGGCCTATTTTTAATGCTTTTAAAGGCCAGGAAAAGGATTTGGTAGGGAGAAAAAGGTGTTTTCACGCCAAACAAAGGGTATTTGTAAGGTTCAAAGGGGTGTTAGGATGATTTAAAGGGTTAAATGGGGAAATAGAGAGGAGTAAAAGGGAAGTAAAGTGAGGTTAAATGGGGATGAGATAAGAGGAAAAAGGCCTTTGGGCATTTCTTCTTCACAAACTCAGAGGATTTTTTAAATGGAAACAGCAGTGAAGATCTTCAAAGGTAAAGGGTACACAGAGGCTTCAAGGATGAGAGATTTTC
Organism: Pinus albicaulis; assembly: GCA_034641835.2. Classification (NCBI taxonomy): domain Eukaryota; kingdom Viridiplantae; phylum Streptophyta; class Pinopsida; order Pinales; family Pinaceae; genus Pinus; species Pinus albicaulis. The sequence goes on from CM076572.1 coordinate 959,588,807, forward strand.
ATAGGAAATGTGTCTCTTGAAGGCTCAAAAACAATTTAGTCCCCTGTTTTCTTGTCAAAAAATTCATAGGGGGCTAACAGATTGCAAAAAAAGTTTAAAAATGCCTCACTACCGATTCACCCTCTCTCAGTGATAATCTAATTTCCAACAGTAAATTTATGTTCCTGAGTTATATTTACATTAATTTATAATAACTTGGGATTTGATTTACTTAATAACAAAACTTAAAATTTTCAATGTGTAAATTTTATATCGATGAATTATCTTTATATTAATTTACATTGAAAAATAAGATGAATATTTTAGAAATATTTTTTTTGAATTTGACCCAACATTCTTGATGAATTATATTTATATTAATTTACATTGAAAAATAAGAGGAAGAGGAAGGGAAATGGTCTGTGAAAGAAATTGGGTATGGATCTTCCCTTGTGGGTTTCAGGTAACGACCAATATGAAGGAACTATCTTTACTTCCATGAATAACCTCGTCGATATTTCCATCGTTTGATTTGTCAGAGAGCTTTGTGTGTTCTCTCTTGAACGGTTGCCACAACCATATGAATGAAAGGGGAACCCTTATCCCTTTTACATTAGATGGAGTCCCAACAAAATTAAATGATAGTTTATTGTTGGCTAGGGCACTGCTGAGATTTGTGCCAGTTGTAGCGAACGACGAATCTCAACAGTGTCACCAAAAAAACCCTCATAATAAAATTCTATAGACATAATTATTATTATTATTTTATTTTTTAGAAATATATAGATTATTTAGAAGTTTTAGAAACATTTTTTACATTGAGATTAGGATGAATGTGACCACATCCAAAATTAAAATAGTAGTATTTTGTAATTAAAGGGAACAAATATTGGCTTTGAAGGTGGTCATTAGATATAACACACAAGGGATTGGATTTTAATGAGAAGAAAAAATAGGTTTTTTGTCTGAGAAAATTGCTAAAAGAAAGTAGGAAAACATTATTCTTACTGCAAAATAAAGATAAACAAAGATTTGGAATTAGTATATATTTCTCTACTTTATAGATGTGATTTATAAGGACTAATTATATTTCAAAACATATATAATTAGATTGAGCTAGAAGAAAACACACGATAAAAAGTTGATGAAGAGTAAAATAGGGATACTTTTAGTTGAATTAAGACTATATCCAATAGAATTGGATGGATCATAAAATTGGTTTGGTATAGACATAAAATGGTAGCCATGGATAATGGTTTGGCTATACTCATACACGGAGCTAAAAATGAAAAATAAAATATGAAATCAACAATCCATAAAATAGTTTAATGAGTGAAATATAAATGAAATAAATAAGTAACAAACAAAGGAGTTGAAAAGTCATGTACAAGATTGCTACAATGAGAGAAATTTTACGAGGCATAACAAAAGAAAATAATAACAGTACATAGAGAACTTCCACTAAGATGAAGATATCAAAGTGCATAAATATTTGAATCTTGACAACCTATGACATGAAATATATGTGACAATGCAAATAAGAACCAACTCACATAGGGTGAAGTGTGAAACAAGAAGGTGGGTATGGTCCAAATAGTAGTGGGAGTAAAGGTTACACTAAGTATATAGAGAAAAGGAGATGGAAATTGAGTGATTCATTCCCCTACATCACATGACATACTTGCAACTAAAGAAGAGAGTGAGTTTCCACAATAAGAGAGGAGAATTAATAATTTAGAATGGTAAAGTGAGAGGTACAACAAAGTTGGCTAAGAAATGAGTTGGGCTATATATATATATATATATATATATATATAAATTTGTAAACCTTTTTAAATATAGAAAATTTTGAGAAAAAAATTACAACTATCAAAAAAAAAAATCTTGGCATTTGATAAATCAAGAGTTAATATAGAGAAAGAGAATCTTTTTGCAAATGGACCCTCTTTTCATATACATATTGGATAAGAATTTGGAAAAATTTGAAGTATGCACATAATTTTATTATGATCCAACATTCACACATGGTGGGAACAATGTCTTTAGGTATTTTTCTTAACATTTTTGAATTGACTTAGATCATACAAAATTTATCAAAATTCCAAATCTAGCTAACTCTAAATTTTTGATGTATTACAATAAAAAATTAGATCACACTTCCAAATCAAAGGGTCAACTCTAAATTTTTGTATCCCAAAATGCAACATAAATTTAAAAGTTTGATGGATACAATTAAAAATTTAGAAAATAATGTTATTAATGATATTAGGAATTGTTTTAAGGATCCATACTTCTATTAAAGCGTAAAAACCTTGGCTAACCTTACTACTTCTTAGAATGCCAACCATACAATGTTTGACTATATTTTTGTAAAAATATTGAAAATTATAAGAATTTTAAATAATTTCTAGAAATTTTAATAATTTAAAATACAATACTTTTATGTTATAAAATTTTGAAGAGTAAAATAGAAATTGAATTCTTATTTTGAGGGAAAACTTCCTAATTTTTTCCCAAATATTATTTATCACAGAAAGAAAGAAAGAAAGAAAAAAAGAAAAAAATTCATTTTAATTTGATTCATTTAATATTATACCAAATCCTAAATTCACAAACATAAAATACTCCATGCAATTAATAGTTTACATATTAGGTTCCATGTAATTAATATTTTATATATTAGGTTTTCCTCATGTATTGAAAATTTCAAATTATTATTTTTTAGAGATGTAATTAATATTATATATTTTATTGAAATTAAAAATTTGCAATGTTTTAAAAAACTAGTATATATCCATCTCAATTACTAATTTAGCAAGTTGCGAGAAATCAAATCTCTTGAGGTACAAACCTTTTTTCAAGTGAAAAACTTAAAAAAATGTTTGCACCTAGAGATATTTGATTCCTCTTAGCCACACACATACATACATAGTCTAACTAATAGACGAATGGCTTTTTGAATGGAATCTAGCAATACAATTTTTAGTAAGTTCTTGAGACACTTGATCTTTGAGGATTAAACAACTTAAACCTATGATATATATATATATATATATATATATACACACACGAAAAATAGAAAAATGTAAAATAATGAGACTATTATTTCATGTTTTAACCATAAAATATTTTATTTATTTATTTTTAACACAAATGGTAGGGATTTTCTAATTCTGCTCCTACTTGCAACAAAATTCACATTTTTTTCATAGATACAAAATTTTCAAAAAGGGTTAGAATAAGGAACTCAAAATTTTCTACATTCCTTCTTGGAGCAAAAACAAATACTTCTACTACTATATACTGGACAATACCAACCACTTAACAAAATGCATTTACATGGCTTACTATGGAAGGTCTATGGACATCTTGTCCTTACTGTGGAGGGTCTACAGACATCTTGTTAGTTGGATTATCAGGGGTGCTATTGGCTAGGCTTTTATTGTCCTCAACATTTCGCTATCCCTACAGAATTACAATTTTATTTATTTTTGGACGACATACCATGCAGTTAGGTGGCCAACAGACTTGGTTTCCCTCTACGCAAGTTGAGGCCACCTAACCATCTCTAATCTAGTTGTAATTTGTTGATTTATTAATGAAAAGGGAAGCACTACCAAGCTTACAAAAACAAAAACAAAATCCTCAAAATAAAAATATTCGACGGTGGAGATTAAAAAATGATCGACTATCTATCGACGGTCGATATTATTTTGATGGGGATCAAGCTAACTAGTCATTGTTTTCCACGTGGAGGTATTTCTCTATAAATAGAAGCTATTTCTATTCTCAAGACACACAACAAGAAAATTTTGATCTTGGGCTCAGGGAAAATTTTAATGATGGAAATCTATCTTAAATTTTAGAAACTCTAGTGAATCTTACTAGTCCCTAACATGCAAATTATAAAATGTTTAGAGATATTTTTGTAAAAATATTCAATTTTCTAATGATTATATATATTCTCTATAAAATTTTGGCGAATTTTGAGGTTAAATTATTTTAGGATATAAAATTTGGGCGAATCATTTTTAGGAAAAATGGAAATTGGCGAATATTTTTTTGGATAAAACATAGAAAATTAGCCCATCTGCGAATACTAGCCCCTAAAATTTTCCCTGCTTGGGCTATCTCTGGATGATGTAAATTTGTAACGCTGGTATTGAGCCATTGCTTTGTTAGGAACGTTTTAATATCATAATAGAAATACTTTGGGGTTCAGTTCATGGTGTTCATCATCCATTGATTTGTGGTATGTGTTGTTATATGCTTTCATATATTGTGCTAAAATTTTTAAATGAATTTTTATTTCATTTGTCAGTGATAAGAACATTCTATTGGTGAAAATTGGTTATATATTAGGTGAATAGATTCACAATATGATCTAGTAATTCTACTTGAGAAAATATATAGAGATTTGTAGGTACAATAGCCCTTGGGCTCCAAGTTCACATCATATGGGGATTATCCGACCTTGTTTGGGTTCTAAGAATTTTCATATCGTGTTCTAACTTTGCAAAATGGTGTGGCCAATATTCTAATTTTCGAAGAATACATTCATCCACTGCCATTATTTAGAATTTATTTCTCAAAAATGTTTTATTTACAAACATTGTGTATTTGCAAATATTGTGCATATAATTTGTATAATGATTTTGTAAATTATTTCTAACCCTTGTTTTGCAAGAGTTGGGGTTTTTTGGGTTTATTTTAAATTTTGTACATATTGGGGTTTTGGGAAATTGTATTTCATTTGTGCAGGTGAACTTTAGGTTAATCAAGAAAATTTTGGTGGGGTTTGGATCTAGATCTAGGCCCTTAAGGGTAAGACCTAGTGTCCATTTAACTTGCAAGGCCATCATCCAACAATTTTACAGTGAATTTAGGCATTTTTTAAGCAAATTGCAGGCTTCAAAAAAAATTTGTGCCCCTCAGGCCTAGTCATCCATCCTTCTTTTCCCCTTGTCATCCCTTCTTATTGATCCACTAACCATCTAAGGGCTAGTCACAGACCTTAGAGGTGCTTTTAGGGCCTCATCCCTCTTCCTTGTCCTAGTTGCAGGCCTCCAAGGGCCTTGGCCTCCCTTTTCGTCAACCCTTAAGTGCTTCTAGCCCTATTCTTCCCTATGTGATTCTTCCTCACCCTTGTCACATGCCTAAAAGCCTCCCTCTCCTCCTCGACAACCCTCTTTCTCCTTGTGGAAGCCTCTAGGAGGCTTACCCTAGGTGTCACAAGCCTTAGGTTCTGTCTTTTCCCTCTCGGCATGTCGATTAGGCCTCCTCCCTTAACCGCTACCCTATCTATCCTTAGTGTCCCCTCTTCTAGCCCTCTTCCTGCCCTCTTTACCTCATTTTAGTCATTTCTTTGGTTATCTCTTGATTTTTGTCTCTAATACATTATGGTTGCAACGATTTTCAAGAGGATCTTGAGCTAATACTTGTATTGCAAGTGGGTTGGTCCTTGGAAAAAAAATTGGCAAGAAAACTACTCACTTTCAAGACCTAAATGCCTATTGGTTTGCCTCCCCAAACCCTCACTTCATCTGTATTTTTCTTGCAGCCTTCAATCATTTGTTTGTTGTGGTAAAACATACATAAAAGTGGCATAAAACTAATTGATAAGTCACCATAATACATTGACAAGTCATTTGCATCTATTAGGTAATAATTGTTTGGCGTGTTTCATGAAATTGGATGATTTTCATATTGTTCAGAGAAGCATAATAAGGTATGATCATAATAGTGACATTGGCATCTAAAAAACTCTTCATCTCTTATTTCCCTTGTACCATTGTTTAATTGGGTTGCCTCATTTGCAATTTTGCACTCATATGCATTTCATTTATTACATTCTAAGTTCTCTCATTGAATTTAGCTTAATGTTTTCATAAAATTTGAGCATAAGTTACATAAAGGATCTTGACATTAGTTAATGCTCCATTGTGGAAAGGATTGTTTATTGTTGAAGTGATTTGACAATTTCTTAATTAGTTGAATACTAACGCATCTTTTCCCTTGTGAGTTTCATAATCTAAGAGATTCTAGTTTTGCACTAAATAACTCACTCATAAAAACACTTGACATAATCTCAAGATCTAATATTTTGTTGAATATTTCTTCAATTGGTGTTATATAAAAGAAATACTAAACTTGGGCATATTTGCAATCCTTGGAGATCTAATCATTCTATTTGAAATTGGCATTGTGATAACTTATTGATATAGCTTTGAGAATTGCTAAATCATCTAAATTGTCAATATCTTGAGCAAGTGTTTTCCTTCTTGCATTGTCTCTAAAGAACCTTGGCTAATTGTTCTAAGGAATATTGTGGATAAATGCTCTAATATCTCTTATTACCATTATTTTCATTAGATTTATTGTTTATGGTCAAATCAAAAATCTATTGTTGATAATAATTTTATCCTTGACATATTGGTGATTTATTATAAAGAGAATTAATCTTGTTTTGGCCAATTATCTATTGGTTACATTGGATACATATTTGTGAGAACTATTGAAATTGAGCACTCTATCTTGTGGTGAATATTTTATTTTCTTCAATTAAATTACTCTTCTTTCATAACTAAAGATCAAAGATCAATTATGTACTTAAGATCATAATAAATCTTAACTCAACGACACCCAATCACCCTGCATTTGCATTATATGCCTATTTTTTCATGAATAAATTAACCTACAAGCCTAAGCTTGGTTGATAGACATATAGGGCCACCCTTCTTCTTGTAGCTTATGAAGGATACACCATCTCTAGTGGTTAACATGGTGACCTTTCAGTCATAAAAGCCATAGTCTTTGTAGCGTTAGAGGCACCGGGTGGTTAGATTTCAAGGGGAGGTATCATTAACCAAGCCTTTGCTTGTTTCGCCTTGACTTCTCTCTACATCCTACATTTAGTTAGGCATATAATTAAAATAAACCAATATTTTTTTCATTTCACCTAGATTATAGGACTTTCACTTCATATATGATAGCTAAGCATCTCTTAAGTAGTGATTGTTCATCTAGAAATTTGGTACTTAATCGATATAAATAAAATAGTTGAATCCGTAAGGCACTAGTCTCACTAAAATAATCCAATATATCGAGTAACTTGCTAAAATCAATCAAGTGGCTAGGCCATTTAATCGTGTCTCCCGAAATTTTTGTTTACCAACAAGTCTCACATTCTCACATTCCTTAGGGACTACCCCCCTTAGCTTGTTGTTGGGATACATCTAGAACGGAGAGGGCGGGGATTAGAGTGACAACCCTTGCCTTAAGTCATTGTCATATCGTGCCTCAATTTGAGCGACAACATGACCAAATCAAAATCATTGAGCGTTTTGAAATAAAATTTTTTGATACTTCTATAATTCAATTGCCTTTCTCAATTTGTTAAACACGATAGAGGCTCTAGGTTATAGGAAAAACCCCCTTGACATTCACAGTGTTATTGGTTTCAGCAATGAGGCATATATGGGTTGTAATCATAAGGCAGACATTGCTCAACTTGTAGAGAAGCTTGACAAATTGCAATTAGATGTCTTTAACTTAAAATTGAGGCACAATGAGCATATAGTATCCACTTCATGTGTTATGGATAATATTCAAGAGGTGAAAGCAAAATTAGAGAAAAATGAAGACAAAGTGAACATACTTCGGTAATAGATAGGAGAGCTCAAAGCTTTGAAAATCATTCTAACCCTCAACATTAATGATATGGCTCGTTCAAGCAATCCAACCACAATCAATTGTCCTCATTTAAATGAACTTGCCCAAGGCATGGGAAAGTTCATTGTTTTGAGAGATTATATTATAATTTAATAGCTAAACATTATGTAAATTTTCTTTTTGGTGGGGCAATTTTATAAGGCTTCACCTAAAAAAAACCTCTTTTTTGTATGCTCAAAATCATGTCCCTCGAGAAAGATTGTAATGATCTTAGATAAGAGGGAACATACTAAAATTTTGTTGATATTAATAAGTAATACCTGAAGTATTTATTGGCACATACTTGAATATAAATATAAAAATTCTCATTCTAGTGAAAAAACACAATAAAGAAAAGAATTAAGATGTAAATGAAAGAATAAGAAAAAAGTTGTAGGTTAATTATTCTAAATTTTGGAGGTTGTTTAGGTATATTTTATGGTTAGATTTGCCCTAAATCTGGTAGGAATTTGTTGAAATTACAAGTTTGAAATGTTAATTTTGGACAATTCAAGTGCACTAAAGTTTTTCAAGGATTTGAATCCATTTATATATTAAAAAACTAATTTAAAAGAAAACAAAAAGAAACACCAAATATTGTTTCTTGGGCAAAAACTCCAAAATGTAAAAATAATGCTAAGAAAAACAATTATCCTAAATTGTGAAAAAAAATCTTTCGGTAAAAATCACATCCAAATAAATTTGGTCGATGCTTTTCGAACCAGCCAGTGTGGTTCATCATCAGGACTTGATGAAAAATATGATCAGGAAACCCAATTAAATAGATACGAGAAGCTCCAACTAGCCGTTTGACTAAATCAAGATCATAGTATCAAAAAGTCAAAATATATATATAAAATAATTAAAGATTATAATATGAATATTATTTATTTTTAATTATTATGTAATAAGAATTATTCAATATATTCTAGAAGATTAAATAAATATTGAATTATTTCTATTAATATAATTATAATAAAAATAAAAATAAATAAATAAATAATAATAATAATAATAATAATAATTTAATTTTTAACGATTTTTATTTTAATTTATTTTATTTTTAATTAATTAAAATAGATTTATTAAATTCATTTTATTAATATTTATTTATTTATTTTTTAGAAGAACTTAATAAATCTATATTAGGAATTAAATCTATTTTAATAAAATAAAATAAAATAAAATAAAATAAACTTAAAATAAAAATAAAATAAAATAAAATAAAAATTAATAAACATTAATCCAAAAAAAAAAATTTAGGAATGAAGAGCATGAATCCAACACCTGCTAAATCTGGTAGGAATATATATATATATATATATATATATATATATATATATATATATATATATATATAGGTGTAGTCTATGAAATACATTTTTCACAGAAACTGGTAAAACAATTTCAAGATCCAATGTGATTTTTTGTTGTTTAAAATGTATTTTTGATTACATAAATAGATTAAGCACTCTGAAAAACCCCCTAGGACACTCAAATTCTACAGATTAAACAACTTAAACTCAAGTTTATATATATGAAATTATATTTTCACTGAAATCCCTCAAGTAAAATTGTGATTTTTTGTTGTTTAAAATACATTTTTGAGGCATAAATAGATTCATCACCTTAAAAATCTAGTGGGGCACTTGTATTTTAAAGATTAAACAACTTAAACTCAAGTTTTTAAAAATCTCAACCATATTTTGATTAAAATTAGCCAAAGTAAAATTGTGATTTTTTTTTTTAAATACATTTTTGAGGCATAACTAGATTAAAATTCACATGGGGCACTTGTATTTTAAAGATTAAACAACTTAAACTCAAATTTTTAAAAATCTCAACCATATTTTGATTAAAATTAACCAAAAAAAACTATCTCGAAAAAAAAAAAAAACAACAACAACAACACATCTATTAGTTAGACTACATTTCTCTCTCTCTCCCTATGTGTATTAAAAGTACACTTTAACTTCCAAAAAAAATTTCTAATTTTGAAAACAAAATTAAGAAACTCCACCAAAAAAAACTACCATCCAACCTTATCGCATGAATAGACAACGCCTTTGCTTTCACCTATCCCGCTTTATTTTATTTTGAGTAAAACAATGCGCCATCTTGTTCCATGTAGTCTAAACAGAATCTTTAATACAATTAATACCAATACCCTCCCGATAAGGAAAACTATTTTGAAAGCAAAGGCAATGTCTCGCCAATTTTAGGAATATTATGTGGACGTTGGCATCTGTCCAGACTTCTGACGTTGGCATCTGTGGACTTCTGACGAAAAATTTAAAAAAACTCACGGGTATACGTGCATAGTCAAATTTTAGAATTTCAAATCACATAACAGTAAATTCAAATTCTAGTCCATGGGTATACGTGCACAGTCAAAGTTAAGAATTTCAAATCACATAACAGTAAATTCAAATTCTAGTCCATGGATATACATGCACAGTCAAAGTTAAGAATTTCAAATTATATGGTTGGTTAACTGCAGAACATTATATATATATATATATATATATATATATATATATAATTTTTTTAAACAAGCTTCTTTAATGGCAATGATGGTGGTTTTGTATTTTTACATTGTTATTAGGTGGTTTTTAGTGCAATTTTTTGGAGTTTTTGGTGCAGGAATTTGGTGAAAAAAATTGAGGTGAAATCTTGATTTTTGTTATTTAAATTGGTTTTTTTGACTCTATACCGATTTAGCACCCTAAAAAACTCATAGGGCATTTCCATTGTCCAAGGTTACCCATCAAACTTCTGTTTTCAATGAATTCTGGCCAGATTGTAGAGAAATTAGACCAGAAAAACAAACCCACAGGAAAAGCCTTCAAAAAGTCGCACTAAAGACAACTCGGTTTTTATTTATTGTGCCAGAATAATTAACATTTCAAAAAAATCTAAAAAAATATTTATTAAAAAAAACAAAATTAACACTTAATATAAATCTTCAATTTAATAACAAAAAAATTAAAAATATATTTAATACCAAAATTAAAATGTAATTTTATATAAAAATTACAATGAAATGAAATAATATTTTAACATCTACGAGACTAAAAATAGTCTATGGGACCATGAGTTCCTTGTTTTTCGCCTGTTGCATTTTAGTCCTTTTCTTATTCAAATTGATGATGCGCTGGCCCAACCTTCCAACAATCCCATCACTGAAAAGACAATGCCAAGAAACCGATGCTAACATATTCCCATAACTTTCTCTGATGTCTTTGAATGCATCACATTCCAAAATGAATTTTTTTCCCGATTCCACTGCCCCAGACGTACAAAATATACACACTCGTTCTTCCCAAGCTTCTTTAGGCCTTTTCCACCGTCTTGTTTCACATCGAAGTTGATGCGAGTTGGTTCTTAATTGAGCAATAAGAACCTTTGCCCTCCACGGAATGTTAGCTCCAATACTCCTTTTGTTGGAGTTCATACGTAGGGTTGAATTCTTCAATGTAGTGGTGCTGCTAGCCCATAATTCAAACCCATATAGCATCACTGGACAAACTAGGAGTCCAAAAAGCACTTTAATCGTTTTCCAATCCCATAACTTTGCCTCTCTACATCTGTTTTGAAGAGCATATAATGCTTTCCACCCTCCTAAGATTCTCTTCTTTCTGCAGTCCTCCCAATTAAGTTTGTTGTTGAAATCAATCCCGAGGTATTTGTACTCATTTACTTCTTCAAGAATGTTGCCTTCAAAGAAGAACGTATGTTGACTCTGCTTCCTTTTATTAGATAAAATCAATATTTTGGTCTTGCTAGTATTGACTTGCATCCCCATTGCTCTACAAAAATGCTCAAAGGCATATAGGTATATCTGCAATGCATGGGTCGATTTAGAAACCAAAATAAGATCATCAACAAATAAAAGAAGCTTTATCACAAACTCCCCCAACCGAACACCATCCCCGCCTTGCAAATTTAGCCACTCTTTCAGTTTACCAATATATAAACCAAAAAGGGTAGGGAATAGAGGGCAACCTTACTTGACTCCAATGTCACTTCTAAAGCTTTCTGAAATACCCGCTGAGGTTCTAATGTTGACTTTCACCTCTTCATAAAGTCTATGGACAACAACTCTATAATGCAAAGGAATTTCAAGTTCTTCCATTCTACGCCACAACTTATCTCTAGGGACTGTGTCAAATGCCGTTTTAAAGTCAACAAAACAGCAAAATACTTCTTCTTTATCCCCCCAAACCTTTTCAATAATGTGTCTCAATGTGATGCCATGATCCATTGTAGAATACTTCGGCCTAAAACCCGCTTGTCCTTTTGTCTTCTTTTCTTTTACTTCTTTCCATTTACTAATTCTATTTTCTACCATGTTGCCGAAAAGTTTTGCAAACAAAGGATTGATCATAATGGTTCTATAATTTGAAGGATTATTAATTTCTCCACTTTTAAAAAGGGGTATTGCTAGACTCGTTGTCCAATCTCTTGGGAATCCTTGTTGAATGAGGTTGTTGAATATTTCCATGATGTGCGATGTAAGAGTGGTCATTCCCCATTTTAGATACTCTGCTTGAAGTTCAACCAAGTCTTTTTCCTTTCATGTTTTCAACTTCTTAATTCCAATCTCCACTTCCTGTAACATGAAGAGCTTTGTAGTTGTGTTGATCCCCGAGGGAGGTTTAACATCTGATACTTTATCATAGAGTTTTCTTCCATATTCAAACCATTGATTGGCTATAATATTATTTTCGATTTGCTTCTTCCTCGGTTGAAATTCCTGCCAGAAAATCTTTGGGTTATTCTTGCATATATATAATATTAATATATAAGAATTACTACACAAAACAAAATTTTACTAGTCTAGATCTCTCTTAACTCCTAAAGGATCAAATTTATTATTATTATTATTATTATTATTATTATTTGTGTAATTTGACGAATTCAAAACATGTATATAACACAACATGACAGGACATACAACATTTTCTAATGACTTACAAATTTCATATTTTTAATAAACCAGTGTAGATCTCCTCTCGACCCTTGATAGATCCAAAGTTAAATAGATCTATACTAGTTTAATTATTAATAATTGATAATTATGATTGTTAATTTTATGAATTTTATTTTAATTTTATGTAAATTGACCTAGTCAAAATGTTTTAATTAATAATTTTATTTTTCCAATTTATTTATTTTTTTAATTGTAGTTTATTTGTATTTTCATTATTAAGTAATTTGACTGATTCGAAATGTTTACATAACATAACCTTACAACATCTCTTCCATATTGCGTTGAAGAGACCTAATAAATTAATATATTATCAAATTAAATAATGTAAATATAGAAATAATATCCAAACAATGTATAGAGTCAAATATTTAAACTCAAAAACTAAAATATATTTTATTCTCCAATCTAATATATTTACCATAAATACATAAAAAAATTATGTTGAATAATATTAACCACATAAATATATTTATTATAAATATTTATGATAGCTTACACATATATTTACATTACTTTAAACCTTCTTAATTATATACCAAAATTACACATTAATTTAAACATTTTTTTATTGTACAAAAAGGTTACACATATATGTTAGAAAACATTTATCATCAAAATTCCACATTTAATACAATGTGAATATACACATGAATTAATGTCAAACCATTGATAACAGAATAATCAAACACACAAATGACTAGGACTTCAACATAGGATCGAGAGACTTAATTAAAGTAACCACAAAGTTGTACTTGCTTCCATTAATACATTTACACCCATCATATTAAGATTTTTACTAAAAAGAAAATTTCCGTAGTGTTTTGCTTTTCATCTTGTGGTCTTCATCACCCCAGGGAATAGATTACTTTGGTGGTCTTACTCGCGAGATCACTAAATTAATATTAATTCAATAGTGTGGTTAGCATGATAATTTAACAAATTACGAAAAGATTTAAAACAACTTAAAACTCAAAAAAGGCAATTTTGTTGTGCTTCTTCAAGATCGGTTATATGTTCATATCATCACAATGGCAATTGTATTGTTACTAAAAATAAATGCAAGTTTGAATATTGTTACCATGCCTCCTTATAATTTATATCTTATAGTAAATCCAACTCTTGCATTCTTTCAACTTTGCCAAATTAAGTAACAGTGCCAAATGAATATGAAAACCTAATCGCTATATGTCACTTACCAGTGACATAATAATAACAATTCTATAGGAAAGCCGATAACAATCACTAGGTTTTATTATAAGATTATTGTTCTTAAATAATTAGAAAACAATTATAGTGCATGTGAACTATTTAAAGCTATACATTACATAATCCATCTTGAAATTAGATTATATATTAAAATATTACATAATCATCTCAAAATTCAACAATAAAATAAATTAAGAATCTGTCAAAGCATAGGGCCCGTGTCTCATTGTGGGATTGGATTAATTTGGAGGCAAGCAGGACTACTCCAAATTCCCAACGTGTATTTTTTTTTTCAATTTTTTTTAAAGAAAAATGATGAAACATGTAATTCGGTAGGCAATATCATTATGGTGACGTTAGTGTAGGGACTCTGCATTGAGTGTTATATCAAACTCCATTATATCAATGTCACCACATTACCGTTGGACATGAGTTGTTAAACTCCATTATATCAATGTCACCACATTACCGTTGGCCAATATTCAAATAAATCATTATTGAAATTTTAATATTCTCACACATTTTAAATTGGCATTTACATTTTAAATTGATTACATTAAAAGATCTTGAGTGTAAAGCTTAGATTTAAAAAAAAATAAAAAAAAATTGATTGGAGAACTTTTCTCGGAGTTTCTCTTTTTAGCGTCATACAGAGAGGTCTCATTTTTGCACACTCATTATTAGTAAACTTATTACAACGTTTGTAATAGCATCAAAAGTTGTCTATCAAAAAACAAAAATTAGAAGTGATCCACTAAGATTATTTATAAGACTAATAATCCTGTGGGGACACTTTCATCTTTAGGATTTTTTTTGAGCTGGTCCATTTGGGAATGCACTTCATCCAAATGGGGGAGTGGAACATTCACATGATTTCTCATATTGTAAGTGAAGGTTTGACTGGGTTGAATTCATGCAGTAAAAGATCACATCTATTGGGCAATATTGTTGAGATTTTCATTAGAATTTTTCCTAGAAATCTTGTTCCTCTAAGTTGCTATTGAGATTTGTATACAATACATTGAGAGCACACAAAGTCTAGTGTCTCGGAACTTATCTAAGAGGTTATCAGCCCTGTTGGAATTAAAACTCGAGTTCATAAGGGAGATCGTCGTTAACCCTTCTCCATCCATAAGAATACAAAACAGTAGAAGCAATGTCTTTAATGAGACCAAGATGCAACTTATTCCAATATGACTAACAACAAGAGAAACAGAAAGATCAAGTAGGCGAGACATAGTCTGAAGAGAGCTCAACCCAGATAATATGGGACCTGTGGAGACACTAAACATACCATTGAGGGGAAATTACAAACAACAACAAAATTGCGATATAGGCGACCTCAAAAAGTAGGGAAGGGAAAGAGAGATACCTATAAGAGAAAGTTCAGGACCAAGGTTGAAGGTTCACACCACAAAGCATCGAACAACTGAGGCTTTACAGGTCGGGTTGGGAAACCAAGTGGAGTTTTTGGCCATCAACCACCACTCATTAATATAATTTGCACCACTATAGTCCCCTATGTTTAGGATTATGGATTGAACTCATCGTCGCCAAGGGTGTTCCCCCTAGATCTCCTGATGATTTAAACACTTCCCTTGGACTACCATTTGTTGATGCTTCTTCTTAGGGTTCTTCTAGTCATCCATCATCACTTTGAGTGGAGGAATGATGAGACATAAACCACCATTTAGTCTGAATTGAAAATGTCCTCTTGGATTAACTCTGGAGGCTCTAGAAGCCATCATATGTGAAGGAAAAGTGTAATCCATGTTTATACATTTGGAATTATTGCAGAGGGTGTTATCCATGTTTAGATCATTAGAATATTTATAACTTATGATGCCTTTCGTATAAATATTTGGGAAGAGGGTCCTTTGTAATTTGACCTTGGCTCACTGGGTCTCCCTTGGGGAGAGAAGAACCCATATTTTCCATTTCATCTACTCATGGGTTGCTTTCCCTTAAAACATGAAAGAATTGGTTTCTGGGGATGAGATAGAGGAGATTAAGATTGTGCTTGATAATTTGAGCAAGCTTAAGGTCCTTGGGGGAGGTTTTACTTATAATTTTGGATAGGATGAGGAAGGAGTCTCCTATCATTGTTATCTCTTGTACATTCAATTGAACAACTTACTTTATTCCCTGGTATAAAGCATAAGCTTCCGAAAGATTATTGGTCTCCTCTCCCAGTCCCCAAGCAAATTTGATTTCATGTTTGTTCTCAAAGTGTATGATCACACCCGCTCCTATCGCCCCTAATTATAAATATTACTTGTTATTGTTAATATTTTGTAATATAACAATAAGAGGGTGTTAAATTTATTTTGATATTTCGAGATCTTAGTCTCCATTCCTCCTCCTCTCTTGTAAATCAAGTGCAATTTGAGGTCATGTTTTTTTTTCTTGTTGAATTAAAGCCTCCATGACTTTGCCTACTTCCATTTGTTTATTAATTTTTCCAAAGAATATTGAAGTGTATTTATTTCTTGATTTGAATTTACATATTCTTTGGATGTCCATTCTTTATTTCTTTTTACCAATTTTAATTTATATTCCCATATAAAAGAAGGAGAACACCTTATGTTAGTCTTCTAGGCTTTTGTGACTATTTTTTCTACCTCATTATTATGCAACTAGACTGAATTGAATCTAAAGGGAATTGGCTTGTAGTTATTAGGGGCATCCATAGAAAGATAAATTAGTTTATCATTCTGAGATAGCTAGAGGAATTATTTTTGAAGAAATTATGTAATCTTCAAGGAAGAGGCTATTGTGGATCATAAATCTATCTAATATCATCGTTATATGGTCTAGTCCAGTTCTTATATTAATCCATGAGTATTTTTCATTCAATGACTTAATATCCACAAGATCTCAATCATTGATTAAATCCTTCATTTTCTCATGCATAGAATCCTTTACTATGCTCCATCCTTTCTTTCTTGATGTGGAAATGGTAGTTTTGAAGTCCCCTCCAATGATGATATGCTCTAAACTATAATTTCCCTTCATCATCTATAGTGAGTCCCAAAATCCAATATTTTTCAGATAACGAACAAGAGAATAAACATTAATTAAATTGAAAATTTTCCCTAAACCAAGGTGTTGGAACCTTTGTAATGTTCAGTTATTTAAAACAATAGAAAAGTGTACCTCAAAATTAGTGTGGTCCTAAAGTGTGAGCATTCCATCTAAGGCTCTATTGGATCCTATTGCTAACTCTGAATTGTGTTTCCAAATTTTTTACTTTGAGAATGCTTCCTCTTATGCTAACTTGCTATCTTGGATTAAAATTGAAGTAGGCTTTTACGATTTTAATAACTCTCTTATTGCTTCTTCTTTGGTTTTGTTTCCATGCCCATGTAATTCCACAATATAATTTTTATTTTAATTCATAGTTGAGGGAGGATCACCTCCCAATGCTCCTACCACCACATTTTCTTCTTGACATTTTCCTTTTTTTGGACCATATACTTTCTGTAGTGATTATTTATCTCTCATCATTTTGTTGAAGTTTATTGTCTCTTCCCTTTTATCTTTATTCGTTCTTCTCGCCATTTTATTTTGTGACCTATCTTCAATAATTTCTCTTTATTTTATAGTTTGGTGAGTTACTATAATTTTTTACTCTGAGGGGAAGGATTGCTTATTAAGATTAAGAGAGGGACTTGGATTTTCCACAAGAAAATTGGCGAAGATGTTGGAGCGGGGGGGAGCTACATGATAATAAGGATAAGATCATGTGTGTAATAGGACGGACATTAACTTCACGGTAAGGATCAAGTCCCATATTTTTGAACTTATTGGGGAGACGGGAATGACATCTAAGGAAGGGCTTTGAGAAAGGGGAGGAGCACAGTTGGAGGGGATCAAAAGGGCATGATTCAACGGAGGGTTTTGAGGGAAACAAGACCTTTTTAGCCTTTATTCTTAACTTGTTTCCAACCATTTTATTTCTCCTGGTTTGTTTTAGGGTTATTTGTCTCCTCGATTTTCTTAGGAAAATTTCTAACAATTTTTTTCTCTT
Source organism: Pinus albicaulis (assembly GCA_034641835.2). Lineage (NCBI taxonomy): Eukaryota > Viridiplantae > Streptophyta > Pinopsida > Pinales > Pinaceae > Pinus > Pinus albicaulis. Next base: position 959,606,725 of record CM076572.1, read on the forward strand.
CGTTGAAAAAAGTAGATTTAAATAGAATATGCTCATAATCTATCTGTTGAATGTAAGTCCAGTTGTCCAGAGTTATTAACTGCTTCAACAACCCCATTTTCCAAGTCTATTTTAACACATATCCTTACACAAGAAAAAGTAGGTCATTTGCGATCTAATTTATCTATGTATTTTCCAATAGATCCCCAATGCATTTCAAAGCATCATGATCACCCCAATGGATATTGAGGAAGACGAACCCAAATTGGAACAACAAAAAGAATGTCAAACTCAGGATCAAAATCAAGAGTCCACTAATTTAAATACATAACTATGGAACCATAGAAATATGGGCCACTTCGAAATATTAGGGATTTTCCTCCCTTCAACTCAAACTTAACCACATAATACCCTTTTCGACAAAAGAAAATATTTATTTGGCCTTTTATTAGTAATTTCTAGTTGCAGAAGGTCCATTATACCATTGGATGAAGAGAGGGAAAAAATTCTATGAATTGGCCTATCAAACCCTTCTCTGTGAAATTCAATGCTTTACATCTAGTTGAAACTTTTGGAAGCCAAACTTCAGGGATTAAATCCAACTTCTTGACGAATCATTCCATCATGAGTCATGGAACTAGATAGATTGTTTACACTAACAGTTGTTTAAAGGCTATGGAAATGGAAAATAAGTCAAGGGGAGGAGTAGATTCCCTCTGCTACCATGATAAGGCTAAATTTCAATCAAAGAATTAACGCCAAGCTAGGGTTTACAAAACGAAATTACATATAATTTGTTTTCACATAACAAACAGGGAATACATAGTAGCGAGTGTCTGTCACTTAGCTTAAATATAGTTTAATTAAACTAAAAAACAATAAAAACATAAAAATTCATCACAAAAATAAAACAACTAATAAAACACTACATTGTTGAATGTCATCACCAAAAACTATCATTAGCTAATATTGTTTATATTAACAGATATACACATAATACATATGTTTATTTATATATATATAGATATATTTATGTGTTTTATTTTTTATTAATATATATTATTTGTTATAATTAAATTTATTAAAATATGTTTTTCATATAATAATAAGGCATTTTAAATTGAAAATATGGAGAAAAAACTAAAATTTATGAAAATGGAAATAATAGAAAAAGGGAAAGAAAACAAAGTTAAATAAAAATGAAATAAAACTAAAAACAAAAAATTAGTAATTAATAGACACGAAATTAGTAACTAATAAAAATGGTAGTTACTAAAGAGTCCATAATAAGACCTCAACCAATCACATTACCAAAAAAAAAAAAAAAAAATTAAATAATAATAACAAAAATTGAATTCTCAATGTTAAACTATGGATAAGCAGCATAATTTTTTTGTCAAAAACAAATAAATACTAGTTAAAGGCAAAATACCATGTCATAAGAAAACATAATTATTAAAGTCTTGGAGATAGGTAGGGAGTATATAAAATGGTTGAAATTTTTTAATGGTAAATGAATAATTAAATCTAAGATGAAAGGGTTAATTTAATATATTAACAATTATGCAAATTGGAGCCTTATATTTATTTGTATAGATAGAGGTCTTAAAATGGCATGAATTATATATATATATATACTAATAAATTTTTTTAACAACCATAACATAAATATTTGTATTAATAAAATAAATGTTTGGAGACCCAATATTACATTAGATAAACTAGAATTCTCATATGCAAGCTTACAACTTTTGGTTGTTCAATAGGCCTAGTGCCATAATTAAATTCCAAAAATTGAATTACTATGGTATATATCCTAGCAATATAGACATGCCAAAACAACCCTAAAATCAAGTAAAATTTGACTTCCATAGAATCTAAGTTAAGTTACTATGATGTTATTTTGCATGTAAACCCTTTAGCTCAATTTCTAGAGTAGTTGCATTCAAATTTGGAACATGGTAACCAAAAGCGCTAATAGAAATAACTAAAGAGAGAGAAGGATGAGAACCTTCAGCAAAAAATTGTTCTAATACCTCAATTTGTCCTCTGAGGTACCCTATATCATTCTCATCCTATTGAATGTACATCCAACAATCAAATCTGAATATGATAGCTGACAATGTTGATGTTGATAGTCATAATGACTTTTAACACTAGTTGGTTGTAGTGAAGTTGTAGTTGAATGATGGATTCCTAAAATTCCTTGATTTCTTGCTCCATTGTAGAAAAATGGCTCCTACTTATCCCATTCTCTCCAAAGTCATGCTCCCATAGTATCTAAATAAGAGGGCTCACTATAAATTTTTCCACGTTCCTAGTTAACAAGATTCAAACTCCACTTTGCACTAAGGGTAAATCAACTAAACATGTCCAATGAACCCAATTTAGGCAAGTTCTAATTTCCTTGGTCACATCATAAATCTACCATTACAGTATATCCCTTCCACAAGGAACAACATCACAAGAGCCAAAATGAGGTGACTCGGCCCAGCAGTTCCCATACTTGACCAATTTCCAACCTAATATGAGGAGCCTACCACATATATTTGAGATATTGTGAAAATTTAGAAACTTATAGTGTTCAATACGTTGGTCATCCTTAATTAGAACAAGGGCTTGTATGTGAACCTTTGTGTTTTTATTTTTTTCTTTCATTGGTGCTAATCCCATTCCTAGTGTGAGGCAATTTTGCAATGTCTTGTCATCCTTCTCATTCCCTAATTGCTTATTTGTTAAAGTGTACATGTTCAGAGTTACCAATGTGCTCTAACTGAAAATTCCCACAAGCTTCAAATAGGAAATAACATGGCCTTACATAACAACATCTTATGCTTCAAACTTATTAAATCATACCCTATCCCACACACATGACTACCTCCACTTGGCATTAAGTCATGGTATGGGGAGGTGACCCACCCATTTATTGACATGAAGGGTGCCAATGTCCAACCAAGTTTCTTGATTTACTAATTGGTCAACTTCTAGATTGTTATGCCTAAGAACATGGAACCCCTTTACATCAACCATAGAATTCAACAGGGTTCTAATCCTTTTGAAATGGATTTTCAGTTTAAGGTATAACAGGGAAGAGCCCATGTGGAGATGTCAAACGATGACCATGGAGTCCCCTAAAATGATTGATTTATTGATATTAAACATGATTCATTAGAAAATTCCTTGTAAAAAAATATATTCCTCTACCCGATTATTAGTGACTTATCTCAAACCCCAATAAAAGGATAATTTAATTTGTCCATTGATGCATACTAACACCACCATCACTCTCGCACCTACCACCCCAAACATATATACTAATAATATAACTCAAATTATGCATATATTTTCAGATACTTAGGGTATGAATTTGTATAAATAAATCTATTGCAATTACATAGATCATAAATATATATTAACAATGAAATTCATATTGTACATATATTTTGTAATAGTTTAGGGTTAGATTTCCTAAATAATGAAGATTAAATATTCAATTGTAAATGTTGGCATTGTAGTGTTAGCATTGATGTCAACAGGTTGGAGTTGTTGCTGGTCACATGCATGTGTGATGCGTGATGAGTGCTTGGTGATGGTCTTGTCAGTTGGAATTAATGTTAACGCACTTATGACTAGACCTAGTGGAGGCTCAATAAATATGGATTCTACATGTGATGATTGGTTTGAGGTTGGCATGTTGTGTTGGTTGGATATGTTGTTGTTGCAGAGGTTGGAGAGTGTCTCTAGATGTTGCATATGTCTTTACATGTCTTGGAGACATTAGATTGTTGCTAGATGTGTTCAGTTGTGGTTTCTTGTGTTGGAGGTGCTTCTACCAATGATGGAGGCATTTGTATGACTTGATGTTGTTGTTGTAGGAGTTGGTGATGGTTTTACAGGTGTTGGAGATGTTGCTACAGTTGTTAAATATGTTATGGTTATTTCTTAAGGAATTGGAGGTGTTGGTCTTGATGTTAAAGTTGGCATAATAGGTATTTCATGTTATAGACTTATCCCTAGAATATTTCATCAGTTTAAGACTTTACACAAAATTTTGGAGGAGTTTCTAGGAGCTGAGGAAGATGTTCGAACAAGTGGTAGAGGTTCTGGATTGAAGAAATGATGCTTTTATTGAATTTTAGCCCCAGTCACATGCATGTTGAGTCAAGGGAGTGGTTGAGATTCTAAAGTCACATGGAGACATGCTTAAGGGAGCAATTACAGCCCCAATATGCTAAAGTCACATGGATGATAGTGCTAAGGGAGCGACTATGGATTTTTCACTAAAATTCCTCACGTTGTTGAGATAATTTTTGTGTTGTGGCGACATCATTGATCGAAAATTTTAAGTTTATGGTCTGAAAATTTTGTGGGGCCTCCAAAAGTTGATTAAAGTTGAAAATATCAAGAAGGTTAATGGAGTTAGTGGTTGATTGAGTCAATGAGTTGAATCCAGATCTAATCAAGCATATGAATAGAGTTGTGATTCCCAACACTTCTGAGTAATTATTGAGTTGAGCACTTGAGTTCATCTACATATTAGAGGAAGCTCATTGTGAGATGATTGATGGTCTAGTGATGTTGTGAGAGTGTGTTTGTGGAGAAGAGCCTGCACGCTGCATGTGTTCTCTAGTACAAAATTTCTGAAGCAAATTGCAGTTGTAGCAGCAGTGAGCTAAAGCTTATTTCAACCAGATATTCATCCATGAGTGAAGTTTTGAAGTGTGGGTTGGTGTAGTGTCTTGGAGAGATTTTGGAGATTGATGTTGGACATTGGGTTCAACGCTCGTCGTGTGTTTCGCGACATGGACTAACCGCCTCTCGTGGATCCTAAATTTGGCGATTGTAGCGAAGAATAATACCTGCGGGTTTTGGTCTAACGGCAACCATGATTCCAATAAGTGGTATCAGAGAGACAGGTCTCGAGTTCGAAACTCACCCGACTCGCGTTGGGGGGGGATTGTTGGACATTGGGTTCAACGCTCCCCAGTGTTTCGCGACATGGACTAACCGCCTCTCGTGGATCCTAACTCTGGCGATTGTAGCGGAGACTAATGCCTACGGGTTTTGGTCTAAAGACAATTGTGATTCCAACAATTGTAGTGTGATTGGAGGTTGGAGCTTTGCGCTTTCATTATGCGCTTTGATGTTATATTGATCACTGCTCATGTTGAGTAGTTCTCGGTTCCAGTTTGAAATATTTTTAAATGAGAACGACATAGAGGAAAAGTGTCGGAGGACTCAAGCGAAATCAATATAAGAGAGTATATTTCTCAAATCCAATAGTGGTTGGATAGTTCGACAGAAACTAGGCAAGGCTCATTGGTCGTGGTAGCTTTCAACAGATTGGAGTCTGTAGAGACTTTGATAGTTTAGGACTAACTAGGCGAGGATCGTTGATCATGGTGGCCTTCAGTAGATGGTAGTTCGTAGATCTGCTTGAGAAATAGTCTCCATTTGATAGTAGCCATATGTATAAATCTATGTAAAAAATTTGCTTGACATAATAGAATTTGAGCAGCCCAACAACAACGAGTGGTTTTTTTCCCTAGAGAGGGTTTTCCACCAGACATCTTTGTGTCCTTTGTGTGATTGCTTTTGATGGTTGCATATTTATTTTTGGTGACTTGATCTATGGTTTGTGATTCAATTTATGCATGGTGTAAAAGATTAAGAGATTGCAAAAAAAGTTTAAAAATGCCTCACTACCGATTCACCCTCTCTCAGTAATAATCTAATTTCCAACAGTAAATTTATGTTCCTGAGTTATATTTACATTAATTTATAGTAACTTGGGATTTGATTTACTTAATAAAAAAACTTAAAATTTTCAATGTGTAAATTTTATATCGATGAATTATCTTTATATTAATTTACATTGAAAAATAAGATGAATATGTTAGAAATATTTTTTTTGAATTTGACCCAACATTCTTAATGAATTATATTTATATTAATTTACATTGAAAAATAAGATGAATATATTATAATTTTTTTTTTTTGAATTTGACCTATATATATATATAGAGAGATCATATTTAAAATTTAAGGGAATTGAAAACATATATAAGAGAAAGTGTGAAAAGATGGATCATATTTAAAATTTAGGAATTGAAAAAATAAAACTTGTTTAGGAATTGAAAAATATTTTATTGATTGAAAATTGAATTTTGAATTATAAAATATTTTGAGCTTGAAGATTTCCGCAGTTTGTTATACTGTAGTGTATTGTTGTTCATGATATTTTTGGCTTACAACCATATATGCTATTTTGAAACAAATTTCCATTTTTCATTATTAGAATTGTTTCGGCTTTAAAGAGACTCGGAAAAAATCCACTTAAAATGTTAGACAGTTTAAAATATAACAAAGAATTTGAATCAATAATATTAAAAAAAACAAATTGCCTTTTAATTTATTTTAATATTACACAAGTTTATATGTAAACAGATTAAAAAAGTATATGACAACATTTTTGAATATCAAGTGAATTTTTAATTAAGAGATAGCACACTTATGGTACTAAATGAATTTAAAATACAAAAATAAACCTAAAATATTATTTTAATATATATATGGCCCTAAACAAAAGGTTAAGAAAATATAAAAAATAAACATAAAATACTATTTTAATGTACATGTATGGCACAAAAAAAAAGAGAGGTTAAGATGTAAATAGATTTAAAAGTATATATATTTTTTAATATTATGTGAATTTTTAATTAAGAAATAATAATGGTTAAATTAAGAAATAATAATTGTTTTAAACAATGGAAAATTTATTATGATTTAGTTATTAAATTAATAGTGGGGATAATTATTGTCTATGGGGTCTTGGATAGATGGTGATTAGGTGTTCTGTTAAGACACTCTTTGAGGTAAAGGAAGACGCCAGTTCAATTCCCCATTTCTATTGGGGTGATATATTGGACATGTTGATGATGTAGTCCCACCAAGCTTACAAAAAAATAGTAAGGATAATTATCTTGGCTTTTATTTTGGAATGTTAATTGACTTATCACTATTATTCAAAGAAAATCATACCATCTAGAATTACCTTATTATTAGTTTGAATAAGGTAGGCTTTCACACCTACAAAATACCTATAATTTTTAGTCCATTAACCTATAACATACCTCTCATATATTAGTTTCTCCATTATTTATTCATGGACTAGTTTCTCCATCTGTCCTGAGGATGAACCACATTAGCTGGTTTGAAACATCGACCTAATCCTAATGATGTGATTAATCCAAAAGATATTTATCTATAAAATATAAAAATTGTAAAATATAATAATGTATATATATATATATATATATATATATATATATATATATATATATATATGTGATGATTAAATTTTTATAATTCATTTATGAAAATGTTGAGATTATTAAAAAATGTGTTAAGAAATTTAAAATGATTATAAAATTATTTAAAAAAAAAAAAAATAATAAGATTATTTATATAAATAAATACCATAGTAATAATAAGGTTATTAAAAAATGTGTTAAGAAATTTGAAATGATTATAAAATTATTTTAATAAAAAATAAAATAATAAGATTATTTATATAAATAAATACAATAGTAATAATTTAGTAACCTCAAATATTTCATTAATAATTAATATTATATTCATTAATAAAAAGATAAATATTTTCTTTGATAAGGGTATTTTCAGCGCACAATCAAGAGGTAAGTGTTAGATGTGACTTGGCTTATAGCCATTTTCTTTCTATGCATACCACCAGTTCTTATTAGTTTGTAGTATGTGTTAATTGAGATGCTACCCTCCTCACATTATGCCTGACATTAATCCCACTCATGTATGCACCTCCAAAGCCTTAATCTAGGGCTTTATCTCCAAGTTCATGGACATGGTTTCCATTTTTTCTTTGGACCTCTCCTTAATGTTGTTTCCTCCTCTTGCCATGACTTTTGGTTGCGATTCTCCTTCTTCAGATCCCTCACATGACATTCTCCCCCTTGCCTTTCTCTTGCATTCATTGGGCTTGACAAAGGAGGATGGTTTTGACTCTAATTTCTTACTTCACCCTTATTCTTTCAAATAACATCACTCTCTTCTTCAATTCACACCTCCTATGCCCCCCTACTTTGGGTCTCCTTGGCTTTGTACACTTCTTCCTCTCTCTTGCGGTTATAACTAGACAATGCGCCCATTGATGCAGAGGAGGTAATGGTCGAGGTTGTTGGGTATGTGTTATATTCTTTCAATGACTAGCCCCACACGCTGTATGTTGCGCTGGACGTAGCAGGGGGGGCAGCAGCCCCCCTGTTGGGGTCCGGGGCAACGCCCCGAGAAATTTTTTTTTGGTGTGCGGACCCACCCATGGTTTTGTGCATGAGTTTGCACATGGTTTTGGGGGACGATGGTTTTCGACCCACGGTATTTTGTAGATCCGGTCAAGGAAACTACGGTTATGTTCTAATCCAGGGTTAATGGATTGGGGTTTATGTATGCTTCGACATGTATATATGTGTTGTAACACTAAAAGGAATATAATGAAAAATCAAGCTGGTCGTCCCGATTTGGGATCCAGGGGAAAATCTATGTGTTTATATTTTTTATGTTTTATGCTCTCACTATTGTGTATTTTATGTTTTAAGATTCGTTTGTAGATAATTTATGTACAGGTTTAAAACCTACATTTGGTATCAGAGCTATTTCGGCTTCAAGGGGATGCCTTTGCTGCTAAGGGGTTTTTTTGCTCGAGCCTGAGGTAGACCCTGTTCAGTGGGAGATCTACGGGATCGATTTTTGCAGTGAAAGAAGATGGTGAGTAGTGGAAAGATAGAGATTGAGAAATTTAATGTTTAGAGTTTTTAGTTGTGGAAACTCAAGATGGAGGACCTGCTGGTCGATAAAGATCAATGGATCTTGGTAGACCCAAGTACTAAACTAACGACAATGTCAGATGAAGACTGAAAGAAGTTGGATCGAAAGGTGAAGAGCACAATACGATTGTGTGTCTCAGATTCGATATTGTTGAATGTATCTGGGGAAGCTACGACGAAGAATTTGTGGGACAAACTTGGGAATTTGTACCAATCTAAGTCTCTGGTGAATAAATTGTTCCTACGGAAAAAGCTGTATAACCTGAGGATGAAGGATGGAGACTCGGTGACAGAGCATCCGAATGCCTTAAATACTGTGGTAAGCCAACTATCATCTGTTGATATTAAAATCTCATATGAAGATAAGTGCATCAGTTTGTTGTGTTCTCTACCAGATTTGTGGGACAGTCTGGTTATTGCAATAGGTAGCAATACAGCTACCTTGAATTTTGATGACATTGTCTCAGCCTTGCTGTCGGAGGAAATGAGATGGAGAAATATGGAGGGCTAGAATGGAGATGCCTTATCTGTACGAGGAAGGTCCCAAAACAGAAACAAGAATAAGGTTTCGAGTGGGAGATCTAAATCTAGAGGGAGATCTAAATCTCCTGGAAAGTTTGTAAAGGTGTGCTGGAAATGCGGAAAGGAAGGGCACTACAAAAAGGAATGCAGATCTAAAGCTCCTGAGAAGGGAAAGGGATCTGATGAAGCTCCTTCTGCAGAGGCAAAAACCACCTCGGATGAAGGTGGGGATGTGTATTTGGCTTCTTCTTCAAATACACATGTAGATCATGAGTCATGGTTGATTGACTCAGGTGCATCCTTTCACTTCACTCTCCATAGGGAGTGGTTCTGTGAGTATGAGAAATATGATGGCGATGATGTCTTCCTAGGGGATGATAGGAAGGATAGAATCATTGGACATGGAAAAGTCAAGTTGAAGCTTCAAGGTGGAAGGATTAGAACACTTCCTGGTGTTCTGCACATTCCTGCATTGGCCAGAAATCTGATTTCTATAAGAAAGATGGATGATGCAGGTGTAAAAACAGTGTTCGAGAAAGACACCTGTAAGATGGTTCGGGGAGCATTGGTATTAATGTGGGAAGTTCAGATTGGAACTCTGTACAAGCTTCAGGGTAGCACTGTTATTGATGGGTGCAACAGTTCTGTGGTTCCCGAAAGTGGAGTGGAAATCCTAGCAGTGTCTGGAGAAGAGACCATGCTATAGCATCAAAGGCTTGGACATATTGGAAAGAATGGCATTCGGATACTGCATGGAAATGATATGGTAGAAGGTATGTCTAATAGCTCTCTCGATTTCGATTTCTGTGAACATTGTGTATATGGGAAGCAGAATCGGGTGAGTTTTCCTTCTGGTGCTAAGAGGGCGAACAAGATATTAGAGCTTGTGCACAATGATTTTTTTGGACCTGTGTCAGTTCCATCACTGGGTAAGTTTGTGTACTATGTTTCATTCATAGATGACTTCTCAAGGAATACATGGATATATTTCTTGAGGAATAAATCTGAAGTCTTTGACATATTTAAAGAATTTAAGGCTTTGGTGGAAAACCATACAGAGAAGAAGGTAAAGGTGTTGAGGACAGATAATGGTGGGGAGTTCTGCAAGAAGGAATTTGAAGAGTTATGGAAGAAGTGTGGTATAGCATGACAAAAGACTACTCCATACACACCTCAGCAAAACAGAGTTGCATAAAGAATGAACAGAATGCTGATGGAAAAGGCAAGAAGCATGCTCAGTGGTATTGGGTTAGGACAAGAATTCTGGGCAAAGGCAGTGGAGACTGCATGTTACCTGGTTAACAGATCACCTTCATCAAAGTTGGAGGATAAGACTTCACATGAGGTATGGATTGGAAAGAAAACCTCTCTTTCACATCTGAGGGTATTTGGATGTGATGCATATGTACATGTTCCAAAGGAGAAAAGGACCAAGTTGGATAATAAATCTAAAAGGTGCATCTTTATTGGGTATAAGGATGGTTTAAAGGGTTACAAGCTTTGGAACCTAGAAACAAGGAAGGTTGTGTACAACCGAGATGTGATTTTTAGAGAGGTAAAAGATGTTGTTGAACATGAAGTCCTACCAAAGGAACCTGAGAAGATAGAGTTTGAGCTAGAGGAGGATGAATCAGACTCTACAATAGAAGAAGACTCAGAAGAGGAAGAGCCACAAACTCCAGCTATGAGAAGATCAGTTCGGGAAAGAAGGCAACCAGAAAGGTATAGTGCATCTGCTTTCTGTTCAAGTTTTGTCTTAACTATAACTGATGATGATCCCAGAACTGTCAGGGAGGCAGTAGATTCAAAGGATGGAAAACTCTGGAAGGATGCCATGGTTGATGAAACGACATCCTTGCACAAAAATGAGGCATGGGATTTGGTGGAGTTGTCGGCTGGAAGGAAGCCCATCGGTAGCAAATGGGTGTTTAAGAAGAAGATGAATGTAGAAGGCAAGTTTGAGAAATACAAAGCTCGGTTGGTAGCAAAAGGTTATTCCTGGGTGCCGAGAATTGATTTTGGTGATATTTTTTCTCCTGTTGCCAAAGTTACTACTATTAGATTACTTTTATCTGTTTCTACTGCATTTGATTTTGAGATAGAACAGATGGATGTGAAGACAACATTTCTTCATGAGGATCTAGAAGAGGAGATCTACATGAAACAACCTAAAGGCTTTATGGTGAAGGGGAAAAAAGAACTGGTATGCAGGTTAAAGAAGTCTCTGTATGGGTTAAAACAGTCACCATGGATGTGGTATCAAAAATTTGATACCTATATACAGGGACTTGGCTTCACCAGAAGCAAGGAGGATCACTGTGTTTATTTTAAATTAATTGGTGACCGTGTTATTTATTTGGTCTTGTATGTGGATGATATGTTGTTGATTGGAAATGACAAAGAAACTATCCAAGATTTGAAGACCCAATTGTTCTCCAAATTCGACATGAAGGATCTTGGTGCTGCAAACTATATTTTGGGCATGGAAATTAAGAGAGACCGGGCAAAGAGGAAGCTCTGGTTAAACCAGAGGAAGTATGTCGAGACTATATTTCAGAGGTTCAATATGCAGGATAGAAAACTGGTGAATGTTCCTATTCTTGTAGGTGTAAAGTTGTCTGTTGAACAATGTCCCAAGACACATGAAGAAGAGGAGGATATGTCGTGTGTTCCATATGCAAGAGCAGTGGGTAACCTAATGTATGCAATGGTCTGTAATAGACCAGACATTTCACATGCAGTGGGAGTATTGAGCAGGTTTATGTCAAACCCAGGGAAGGAGCATTGGACAACAGTGAAGCAGGTTTTCAGATATTTGCGTGGCACTAGTGATTATGGCTTGTGCTACCAGGAAAGACCAAGATTGGAAAGAGTGTTGGACATTCGTGGTTTTGTTGATGCGGACTAGGCTGGAGATCTAGACCAAAGAAGATCTACATGTGGGTATGTGTTTAGCCTATTTGGAGGTGCAATCAGTTGGATGAGTAAAATATAGTATGTAGTGGCTCTTTCAACTACAGAGGCAGAATACATGGCAGCCACTCATGCAAGAAAGGACGCAGTTTGGTTGCTGAGATTGTGTTCAAGTATGGGGTTGGTGCAGCAAGCTATAAGGATAGACTGTGATAGCCAAAGTGCAATTTTCTTGGCTAAGAACCCTGCTTATCATTCAAAGACAAAGCACATTGATGTTCAATATCACTTCGTGAGAGATATGGTTGAGGATAAAAGGGTGTTGCTGGTAAAGGTGGACACTTTGAAGAATGTTGCAGATGCATTGACGAAGTCTGTGAGCACTCAGAAGTTCTCTTGGTGTAGAGAAACAATGGGTGTTGCAGAGCTGGGATAATGACTAAGCTCTCATGTGGCCCCCTTGTGAAAAGAAAACAAAAAGTGAGAGAATGTTGGGTATGTGTTATATTCCTTCCACGACTAGCCCCACGCGCTACCCACTCATAGGCGGACCCACCCATGGTTTTGTGCATGAGTTTGCACATGGTTTTGGGGGATGATGGTTTTCGGCCCCTGATATTTTGTAGATCTGGTCAAGGGAACTACGGTTATGTTCTAATCCAAGGTTAATGGATTGAGGTTTATGTATGCTTCGACATGTATATATATGTGTTGTAACACTAAAAGGAATATAATGAAAAATCAAGCTGGTCGTCCCGATTTGGGATCCAGGGGAAAATCTCCGTGTGTATCTTTTTTTATGTTTTATGCTCTTGCTATTTTTTATTTTCTATTTTAAGATTCGTTTGTAGATAATTTATGTACAAGGTTAAAACCTACAAAGGCGACATGGGAGGATCACACACTCAATTCCTTGTTGCATCCTCGACCCTTTGTTGTCAATTTCATACCTTGCTTGAAATTAAATAAAAAATCCATGCATCTGAGGAGGAAGTGTGCTAACAACGTTAGGGAATTTCGTATTCTGAGGTTATGGTTGGTGTTGCACCTTGGTTCTAAGCACCGGAATCACTAAGGGCCATCAAAATCATTACCTACATATTGTTGATCTTTATTGGCATGTCAAGTTACTTATTGGGAAGGTTCTCATCAATAGGAGGGAGGCATGAGACAACCCCATGCACAAGCTAGAGGAAGGTTATCTTGCATATATAGAGATAAGTTCACCTCTAGGTTCTATGGTGACACCTCGTTACAAGGGCGCCGACTAGCCCATCAATCTAGACACCTCCATGTCTTCTTGCTTACAAAATTTTCCTTACTAATGTTATGATTACTCGGCTAAGAATTTTGGTCTCCGTGATGTTCACTCCAAGGGCTGGTTTTCCCACCTGTGCGACAATATTTTTTTCGTTCTAGTCAGATGTGGCTAGTGTTGGACATGCAAATATACATGATTATCCATAATTTTGTGTTTTTATTCACTAGTTTTCCCTTTTACGGGGCAACATGGACATGCAAATATACATGATTATCCATAATTTTGTGTTTTTATTCATTAGTTTTCCCTTTTACGGGGCAACAAATCTCTCTATTTTCTCTATATGTTAAGTGTTTGTTTCTTTTATTTTTTGAACAATGACTAACCAACAATTATTTTGTGTCTAGTCTACTTTCCCATGAGGCAATCCAAAGCCAATGAATAAATCGAATCAATTATAAATTCCTAAATTATCACACACACACACACACACACACACACATATACACTCTACTATTCATTTGTTTTGTCGCTGAAATAAGAAAGAAAGGAAAATGGTAATGAGGGGATGAATGTATGTTTCTATTCTTTAAGAAGTTGTCTACGGAGGTGGAGGAATTGCTAGAATGACCAAAAGTGGTCAGAATTTGAGCAAATTATTTTTTTTAAGAAATCTTGCAGTAGCAGTGTTTGAATCATGTTTTTGATGGTGGAAATGGATCCAGCACCATCAAAAACCTCAAGGGCACCCAAAATCTCAAAGTCTATGACCTAGATGTACAAAAATCTCTGCAAGATTTTATTAAAATATTGCCAAAATTTCCATCATTATCGAAACAAAAAAAGCAAGCTAATTAAACTATCCATAAATTTGCTTTCACCTTTAACACTTTATTTTGAGTTAGAAAATGCAGCGTCTTGGCCCATGTAGTCTAAATATAATCTTTAACACAATTAGAGCAACCCTCTCCCGATAAGGAAAACTATTTTGAAAGCAATGGCGATGTATCGTTGTTGCCTCCACCATTTAAGGAATTTAGTGTGGAAGTTGGCATCAGTTGATTCATGGACTTTTAAACAAGAAGTCAAAGAAGTTCATGGGTGTGTGTGCACCAGTGCAAGTTTAGAATTTCAAATGACATAACACTAAATTCAAATTCTATGGTTGGTGAACAGTACAACATTTACTAATAGAAAGAGTGTTCAATTTTTAATACATAATTCCTTTCAATAATAACAATTGTGTTGGAAGGCTATGGTTGGTGAACAATAACTGACATTCATTATAAGATTGTTGTTCTTAAATAATTAGAGAATAATTGTAGTGCAGGTGAACTATTTATAGCTATACATTACATAATCCATCCCGAAATTAGATTATAAAATAAAATATTACATAATCATCTCAAAATCCGGGTTGAAAATAAAATAAGAAATGTCAGATTATCAAATAAAAATTACATAATCATCTCAAAATCCGGGTATAAATTTAAAATAATAAATGTTTCAAAGAAGAGGGTCCGTGTCCTCGTTGGGATAATTAATTCATGGCTCCTGTTAAATCTCCATAGGTTATTTTTTAATTTTTGTTAAAGATATAAAATTTAAACACGTAATTTGATAAGCAATATCATTATTGTGATGTTATTGTAGGGACACTACATTGAGTGTTATACGTGCACATGAGTTGTCAACTCCACTATACCAATGTCGCCACATCACTATTGGCTAATATATATGCACGAGCAATATAACGCATATGTAGACTAATGGCAATATAAATTTTTTGGGTTAGAGGATATTAAATGCGGTGGGATAGTATATGGTCATCGTTAGATTTAAATTTTTGGAATCTAAGCTTTTGTGATCCATAATATAAATTTGTAGAAATTCTTTCGGTAGTAATCACATGCAAAAGAACGAGGTCGACGCGTTTCGAACCATAGCCCTGATGATGAACCACACTTGTTGGTTCGAAACGCGTCGACCTCGTTCTTTTGCATGTGATTACTACCGAAAGAATTTCTACAGATTTAAATTTGTTTAAATTTTAACGGTGGGTATATAGTGCCCCACCGCATTTAACATCTTATAGTCCAGGGAATAACTTGAACTTATAAATCATTATTAACATTTTCATATGGTCACTTACACACTTTAAATTGATTAAAGAAATCATAAATATTAATTGTTGAAGTTTAATGGTTGGATGTTTAGGAGTTTTTCCAGCCATATTTTCTGGTCTAAATTGCTTGGAATTTGGTAGAGATTTTTTGAAATCACAAATTTGAATTGTGAATTCTCTACGACCTCAGTGTGGTTTTTCATAGTGTTGAATCTATATGTGTAATCAATAACACATTTCAAATAACAAAAAACCATTATTTAACTAAAAATTATTTTGCGTCCAAAAACTCCAAAATGTCTACTAGTTAGACAATGCCATATTAATTTGTGATCAATCTCAAATATAGGTAAAACATAAGGCCCATCTAACCACTATGAGGCACATAAAGGCTACATTAAACCTTCTTTTTTGCACTCAATAACACTTTCCTAGCTCAATGTATTCTTAGGAGGGTTAAGGAGATTTTTCATGCTTTATGTGTCTAACATGATTATTCTGCATGATATTAAGAGGATTTTGCACAAATTACGAGGAGATCCAACTAAAGAGATTCGTGGGGCCTGCCCCTTGCTACAAAAGGTTCAAACTCATCTTGCTTAGGATGATAAATACTCCTTCATGTTGTTGTGTGATCACCCAGGAAACATGATCGAATTTTCAAAGGGTTTTGGAGGGAAAGCAATTCTCCTTTCAAGGAGGTTGCCCCTCATTCATTTTGTATAAATTGAGGGCTCGAGTAATCAATTAGGTAGTTAGTAGAAGCAATAGAATAACAGTGTAGAGCACTAGCAACTCTATTTTTTAAGTTCTACGACTTTTACCATGTATAAGCAATTCTTCAACTAATTAAAGGCATCTTTAGTTTTAGTTCTTAGTGTGCTTCTCCTTCGGGGTTCTAAGCTTCCTTGGGTTAGGGCCCAACCCAAGTGCTTAAGACCCATTTTGTACCATTACTATTTATGCATTTCTTCATTTCTGCAGTTTAACTATGAATATTGCTTTTATGCATGGGTAATTAGATGATTTATGAATAGTCTTTCTTTTCAAAGTATCTGAGCCTTAGATGATAGTATTGATAGAGGCTACATAGATCAAATAGCATTTTTGTTTATACATTTCAGTTCACTTTGGTTGTGTAAAATCCTCCTCCCACATTTACCCAAATTCACAAGCTTTCCCAGGTAAACATGAGACGAGTGTCACTATGACATGACCCGACCTTCAAGTTCTAGTTAAGGAAGTGGGGCCTACAAACTGAACACTTACTAACATCCTACAGGGACTATAGATCACTTAGGAGTTTAAAAAACACCCCAAGTGATCAATCCTTGAGCTGGAACCTTTTTTTCTCTGACCTAACACCCCAACTACATGCACAACAAGACAAGAGTGTGTTTATGAGGCCCCAACTGCATGCACAAACCTGCTTCCATGTAGTTATGACCTAAAATCCCCAGTTCAGTGCTAGCAGTTCTGAGTTCCGAGCCACTTTTTCAGGCTAGCCTGCAGACCATTGTCTGTAACTTTCCCGGATCATAATTAACGTGATGACAATGCCAAACATTCAAACTTGAAGCAAGAATATGACCTAGATTGCACAATCTGTAATATTCCCAATTAGCTATGAGTTAGTTGGAATATTAAATTTTTCTTTTGCTTCTTAATTTTTTGAATAAGAGGGTATGGAGACCCATAAATCTCCTTAGTAGGAATAAAATCATTGCTAATGTGAAAGGAGGTCACTTTAGTGGCTTGATAGAGCACCCTTATGTGTGAAAAGGGGTTGGAGCACATAGACTGGGTCAAGTTTGACCAAATCAACAGCTTTGTCATGGAGGAGTGGAATTCATTATGGGACAACACAGTTTTGGAGGGAGATCTCATGCATACAGATAGTGGATTTAATGAGTGGGGCGAAGGGTGAGGAAGCTCACCACTTATAGAAGGAAGGGGATGGCAGCCATAGAGGTTATGTTATGTTTGATATTTTAGATTTTGTGGTCTGTTTAGAATTGTTGCTCTCTTAAGTTGTTTAGCTAAGATTGCAGTGATGTTTAGCACAGGGTATTCCCGAGCGAGAATCCCACCTCTATCCTTGGGGGACTTCTAGTGCCCACTCAGGAGGAGTATTTGCACTATATTTCCACATTCAGGAATTGGGCCAAGCTCCATCTTCCATCTACAACACAGTTTCTGTTGAGAGATGTGTTGAGTTGCAGGTTGCAACAGTGGAGAATACATCTGGGTGATTTCTGAGTTGTTGTTCAGTGGAGGAAGGTTTCCTTCCATTGGGAGGCTAGTGAGGAAGGCCCTTGAGCCTTATTGCAGCATTTGGCACTAGGCCATGTTATCATTTGCCCCTATAATGCAGTTTCTATCTTAGACTGTGTTATTTCAGGGAGGAGTTGCAGGGGTGGTTTCAGTAAACCATTTGGGGAGAAGGTTTTCTAGTGAAGGGATCAACCTTTCATCTAGAGAGTGTATTAGAGGAGGCTATATTCTTTGCTACATCGGATCAGCCACATATTTCCAACTGTGTAGTTGCAGTGGATCTTCAGCCCTAGGGCTTTGATTCATTTCTTATATATTGGTGTATATCTGAAAACCCTCTTGGGTTTCTTATTGGAGGTTGTATAGAGCCTAGATATTCATTTTCTGTATCTTTTGAGGCATATATTAGCCAATTATATTTTTTATGTAATTCATTTGTTGTAGCAGTGCTCTTATGACTGTGTTGTAGCAGTCTTCCAACATTTTGTGTAGTAGCAACACCTCATTATTGAGGGGATTTACTCATTGGAGGCTTATTGATTCATGTTGTGTGGTTTAGGCCTCATTATTTTGTACTATTTTGCTTTTGTTATGATTAATGGAAAGGATCCATATTGGTCTCTCACATTTATGCATTGATCTACATTACTATTTCCATGTTTATGCACTATATTTCTGATTTTCCCATTTGGGAATATTATAGTGGTATCAGAGCATAATCTTGGCTCAGCCTATGCATCTTAAGCCAATATGTCATCAGAAGAAGGAGATCCTCTCATAGATAGAGAGAAGAGGCATCTCAGAAGAAATCGGAAGTATGATTATACAGACGATAGAGAAGACAAGAGTAGAACCCCTTTATGAGGAGGAGATGAGGAGAAGAAGTTTCCTAAGCTTCTTCTTCGAACAATCCAAGACATTTCTAGAGAAATAAAGGAGATGAGGATGGATAGACACAAAGAATCCCGTAAATGGTTTCTACATGGTGAAGGCTCTGGCATTTCTCATCACTGGAGTGATCAACGAGTGAAGCAGCAGGTTTCCCAACGCTCTACAATGCCTACATTCTTAGCAGTGGGAAATGGAGGGTTTCAAGAACAAGAAAATCTTGAAGACTATTTCATGGAGTATGAGTCTCAATCTCAGAGATTCAAGGATCCTTTTAGTTTTCAAGAATTTTTTCAGATCAAGGACAATAGGAGACCCCGACATCACAATAGAGGTGGAGGATTCATACAGAATCATGATCTACACTGGACTATGGGCAGATTTTTCTTTCCCAACTTTGATGGGTCATCTAAATGCACTGCCAAATCATGGGTAGAGAAGCTAGACATCTACTTCCAGCTCAACCAAGTACCAGAGATGGAGGCCATCAAGATAGTAGCGTTGCACCTTGAGGGTGAAGCACATGATTGGTGGTTTCATGGCTTGTCTACACTGGTTCATGCCAATGTGACTGCATATTCAGAGTTCACAAGGAGGTTGGTGGAGAGGTTTGATCGAAGAGACCCGGAGGCACCTTTCATGGGGCTAGCAAAGCTCAAACAATCAGGTAATCCAGAAACTTATATTTCTGAATTTTTAAAACTTTCTGTTATGGTTCCTGATTTATTTGCAGCAAGAAGCGTTTATATGTTTATTGATCAGTTAGCAGAACCTCTAGATGGGTTGGTGAAATCGACCAAACCCACTACCCTTCAAGATGCCATTGAAAGGGTTAAAGATCTACAATATTCCTTGCCAAGAGAAAAGGAAACATTTCAGCAAAAGCCCACTTTTCCATCCAAGGGAAAAGATGAGAAGGCTCCTCTTTCAAAGGAGAGCAAAAACAAAGTACCTCTCAGTGATGATGTCCAAAGTGACTTGAGGAGAAGGAAGCTTTGCTTCACATGCCAATAATCATGGGCACCCAGACATAGATGTGCAGTAGGGAAGACACACTATATAGAGGTATTTTCAGATGATGAGGAGGAAGAAGAAGAGGAACCAAAAGGAGGTCACAACGCTGGGATAGAAGGAGAGGATCCACCACCACCAGGAGGTGGGAATGGAGAATTTAATCCAATTGGAGGGGCCCTTGCATCATTGAGAGGGGTACCCAAGTACTTGACCTTGAGGGTTCGAGGTTCCATTTTGGATCAGAGGGTTTCCGTTTTGATTGACAGTGGGGCTACCTGCAACTTTATTGATGCCCAACTAGTGCAACGGAGGGAAATACCCACTAATGATTTTGAGGGATTTTTTGTTTTTGTCCTAGGAGCTAGAAATATGCAGTGCATGCATTATGTTCCATCTTTATCTATCACCATGGGGGCATATACATTTACTAATCACTTCTTTGTGGTTGACATACCTAACACCAATGTGATATTGGGTGTGCAATGGTTGATTACTTTGGGGAAGGTCACCATAGACTGGGAGACTTTGCAGATGGAATTGGGTGGATATAAAAAGTGGAAAAAATCATATGATTAAGGGTATTCACACATATCCTTCACAAACAACTTCCACATGAAAACAGAGATGGATTTGCGCAGTGGAAACAAGGACCTAACAGTCCCATATATTATGCACATGACTTTGGCCCATGAGACATTATTGTTTTGTGGAAAAACCCTTGGGAGGCCACCATATCAGGAGTTGGTGAGAAATGTCTCACATCATGTTGCACCACTTATAGATGCAGGAGGAGTGGGAGCATTGGGAGGTCATGGTACAGTGCTGAGAGTCTTGGGTAGACTCAAGGAGGAGTGAGGCATTCTCCCAACATCATCATTACCCACTCTCACCTCAGATCTTGCGATGATAAAGGAGCAACAGAGGGAGGATAGAAGCCTTCCAGTATGTGACTTTGGCATAGGAGATGTCAAAGAAGGGAGCAGCCATATGACAGATTCTTTCTATGATAGATCATCAGCGCTGTCACTTTGGAGGTTATATCCATATTGGAAATCCCAGTTTTTGATGGATTATTCCAAGGACCTTTTTACTTGCATGATACTTGATGACCAGCTATTAGAGGAGGGATATTCAGTCAAAGATGAGGTCATATACTATCATGGTAGGATCTTCTTATGTAGAGCATCCAAGCTCAAGGAGAAGTTACTACATGCAACACATGAATATTTTCTCTTCAGTCTTACTTATTCCATGAGAGCATACCATACCATCATGGAGGGATATACTTGGGAATGCTTTGAAGAGGAGATATATCAACATTTGAGGAGATGCATGGATCATGTGGAGATGGAGGAGATACATAACTCTTTAACGGAGTTATCAAAGCCACCTCTTTCCTCTTGGGGAATGAGAGGGGATATTTGATGGAGTTATCATAGGCACTCCATTTGTGTGAGCAGATTATATGGTAAGGATCTTGTTTTTATGCATAATGATTTACTTAGTGAATATTTTCATTCCTTTACCATACATGTGCAGGCCATTGCTCCAAGGGGGAGCATTCTTCCTTATAAAATTCATGGTCAACTTTGGGCCATAAACAGTGTTGAGCATGGCCACTCACTAGGAGGATATAGGGAGATGATTTATCATTCAGGGTGTTCTCCATAGGCACCCAAAATTACTCACCTTCTCATAGCATGTGAGAAGAATATGGCAACAAGTAAGTGGTGGGGAAACCACTTACCATATCACTATCTGAGGCAGTCAGGAGATATACTGCGATGGTTCCACATGTGGGACTATGATCCACCTCCATTATTGCATATGGTTGTTGATGTGTACTTGGTTTTGATCCCATAAATTAATGATGTTCTCATTCTTATTATGGGAATGAATGGAGGGAGGATGGAAGGATTGGATGTTCCCTTTGGGAGAGAGATTATCCATGTTTCTTATGCTTCATGTTTCAAGGAGAACATTAGGCAAACCATGATTGATACATTGGATCTTTTGCTTCCTTATGAGATGAGTCATTTGCATCTCATGAGTACTTGGGAGGAGCATTTCATGGAGGGATGGATTGGGAGACACTTGACTTATGAGGAGAGATTATCACATGGAGGAGGAGAAGAGTTGTAGCACTAACCTTTTCAGTTGCTTGAGGACAAGAAACATTTGGGAGGGGAGGACTATAATATTCCCAATTAGCCATGAGTTAGTTGGAATATTAAAATTATCTTTTCCTTCTTAATTTGCTTAATAAGAGGTTATGGAGACCCATAAATCTCCTTAGTAGGAATAAAATCACTGCTAATGTGAAAGTAGGTCACTTTAGTAGCTTGATAAAGCACCCTTATGTGTGAAAAGGGGCTGGAGCACATAGACCGGGTCAACTTTGACCAAATCAACAACGTTGTCATGGAGGAGTGGCATTCATTATGGGACAACGCAGTTTTGGAGGGAGATCTCATGCATAGAGATAGTGGCTTTAATGAGCGGGGCCAAGGTGTTGTAAATAATGAGAGGGGGGTGAATCAATATTTCTTTTCAATTGTTAATTTTACCAGTTAGATCACCTATATTTAGAACACAAAATGAACAATAAGAATACATGCTTTTATTAATTTCTTCTTTACAATAAATCAAGTACAATATATGTAGGGCTCCAACCCTAGATGAAGACACCAATATTCAATATCCCAGGCTCCAACCTGTATTTTCCAAGCAACGACTTGGACTTCCAAGGCTCCAACCTTGTCAATTCTGAGGCACCAACCTCAAGGGCTCCAACCCTATATCTGATACAGGCTCCAACCTAGTCTCTTGAGGACTCATATCCTCTAGGACTCCAACCCTATCTTCCAAGGCACCAACCTCAAGGGCTCCAACCCTATCTTCCAAGGCACCAACCTTGTCTCTATGAGGCTCCAACCTCCTGCTTCATTTCGTCAAGATATATTTGGTTATACTTACGGCTCCCAATGTCTTCTTCAACGAGCCCTGTCAATCTTCACTTAGTCTTCATTGTAGTCTCCACATTACGTCATCAATGACAACCTCCTTCTTCTTAGAAGGAGTCACCACTGCTCTTCATCGTACCAAACAATTTCTACAAGGTCACTTCATAATGGCTTCAACAATGATCATGGTCTTCTTCAAGATCAACTTAAGTCTTCAATAATTCTTTCCCAAGATGTCTTCACAATACCTTCACAATATCCTCAACAAGATTCTTCATGACTTCAAAGGATGTTCTAGACTCCTTCAGAAGTATTCACTTCAACAAGACTCAAGTTAACACAATCAGCTTCAAACCGCTGCACTCAAAAGATCATCCATCAAAGCTTCAAGTCTGTCTTCAAAACACTGCCTTTAAGAACTTTAAGTCTGTTACGAGGCTACTCCAAACATAGACCAAAATTCCTTCTCCAAAAGTGTCTTCAAGGTTTGTAGTATAATTTCTCAAGTCAACACATAGGCTCTTCAATGACGTTGCTCCAAGTTACTTCAAAGATCGGCTTCCTGAGGAATTCTGAAGGTGATTGTTCCTTTCACAAGTCTACTGGCCCAACGGATTTACCACAGCTTCAAGATCCTTATTTACTGATTCGGATCAAGCTTCAACTGTAGGGAGTCAAGGTGAGTATGAGCTCCACTGTTTCAAGTCACTGCTCACAAGGCTGAGCGAACCCTTCACTACTTACTGTGCTATATAATCCTCCACAGTTCTTTCCTCAGGTCAGTGGTAAGGAATAGATCATAGATGTCTGTCCCTAAGACTGTGACTTCGGTCTTCTATAGGCAGTCTACCCACAGGTTTGAAGCTTCGAGGTAGTAAGGTCTGAACTATATTTATATGCCACTAATTTGAGCCACCAGTTTGCTGTAGTCTAAGCCTTCCTGTTCACCGTACTGCACTTCTTCTATAGTTCGAGCCCCAAGGTTCACACCAGTCACAGAAAATTTCATGCTTCTATTATCCATCAGCCAAACTTCAATTAAGGTTAATTATTTGTCCACAGGTTCGAACTACAATAGGATAATGAGAGTCTGATTATGTTACATAGGAGCCGAATTGCAGGTCTACACCTGTTCTCAGGAGGTCAAAATTTGCTAGTCTTTATAGGCCTATTTCAGGCTGAGATCAAACCAAAAATTTTATTTCCACAATTCTGAAAAGAGTATCACCACAGCTCCAAAAGGTGGTTACCGCAGATCTATTTTTAATCCTTAGTAATTAACCTCCACAGATCTAATGAGAAGTGTCATCACAGGTTCAAAGATATATGCTATTATAGGTTGGAAATATGTGCCATCAGAAGTCTGTTGTATTCATAATAATGTACCTTCAAAATGTTTCCACAGGACTGAGAAACAATCTGCACAAGATCAGAGCTTCAATAGAATTTGCCCAAAAATGCCCACACAATGATCTCCTTTTATTCTCCTCGACCTCTTCTTTTTCTGTGTTTCTTATTTGTATTTCTCACCAAAATTTATGCCTGAAATGATAAGTTTAGACGTCAATATTGACCTTTAATGAAGAGACACGTCTCTTGTCCATGAGGCATGAGCCTACACAAGTCGGCTTAGGTCATCTCACTTGACAAAAATTTACCTTAAACTTGAAAAATCAATAACTTTCAAACCGCTTGGAGTTTCGGGCTCAGTAATAGTTCGTTGGAAAGGAAAAATTATGTTCTTCAAGATGGTGTAGGTTTCATTAAGTAATTTTTCCTCTAAGGTAGAAAAATATATTTTTTAATGTGACTGATTATTTATGAGTGCCTCATGGTTTGATTTCTTCGTTGATTGTCTTCATAATCATGCCTTAGCCTTCTTCAACATAGGGTCACCATCATCATGTCCTTGCCTTCTTCAACATAGGGTCATTAGGTCAGCTGTCCTTAAGATAGTGCAGAGATATTGCATCAACCAAATGCAACATCATATGTACTTTTCATCATAAGGACATCAAGCTTCACATCATTGGAGATTTGTCATGTCATCATCAAATTATCGGAGGTAGAACATGTAATCATGTAGTGTTATCATCAAGATCATTGGAGGTAGGACATATCATCGTGTGTATGTATTATAGTCCTTCATCAAGTGCAATGATATGGTAGTCTTCCATTATGATCATCAAGATACATGATTGACACTTCATTTGTGTCTTGACACCTTAAACAAGAGTCGTAATCACTTGTAATCATCCTCTGGCATCTTTAAGAATATTTTCCATCCCAGTCACTAACATCATCAATGACAACCTAGATTAACAATCTCCCCCTTTTTCATTGATGAAAATATTCTTGCCCTTTCAACATTCTCTCCCCCTTTGACATCAATGGCAAATGGGGTGCCCGAATACTCCCCCTGTCAAGCTGCTTCTTTTCTTCATGAATTGTAGTCCTTCATAGGTATGCTACTCCCCATGCCATGGTGCTCTTTCTTCTGGAAATATGGTCCATGATAGATGTGTTTGTATTTCTTCATGTGTTGTACCATCTCCCCCTGTCTGGACAAATTCCTTTAGCTCATGAAGGATTTCTCACCTTGTGTAATCAAGTAGAAGACATCATCATAATATCATGTTTTTCTTCAATGGAGTTACTTTCGAGAGATGATTTATCAAGATTATCCATGTGTAACTCATTAAGGAATTCATAGGGCCCACTCACGGATCACTTTCTGCAAGAATACTCAAGAATCACAAACTCCCCCTAACTGTGTGCATGGTCTCTTTTTGGCAAGGTTTCATCATCAAATTCTTGGAATACCAAGGATGACTTCATCTAGTCAACAACATGTGTTGATCGCTAGAGTGTTCAAGGGACTTCCGAATTCAACTTGTTTCCTTCTCCATACTTGTGTAGCTTTCTTCTCTGGCATGGTTCTAGCTTGTGCAGGGGCCCAAGTCAAGTTACAATCACGTGTCATATTTCCAATGTTATGGCAATTAAAGCACTCTATTCTGTTCATGAATAAGAAATCATGACTTCTTCTTGTAAAATTGCTTTGAGGAGATTGACAGGGACCATTATATTTGTCTTTGTGATATGCCCTACAGTCTTTTGCCATGTGCCCAAAGTTTGTACAAGAATAGCAATAACCAAGAAATATACTTTGGTACCTGGGAGATGAAGAGTTCCTTGAAGTACTTTTGAAGTCTTTTTGCCTTGGGATTCTTTGATGATATTCATTGCCTTTTGTATTCTTGACACCATATGCAAGTCTCCTTGGAGTATAATTTCTTTCGTTGTTTTCTTGATTCTTCTCCTTGCCTTTGTTGGAACTAGGAGCATCAACATTTCTTTCTAGGTTCCTCACATCTTTATTGTTTGAAGCATTATCATTCTTGCTTGAGGATTCACCTGCATAGCCAAGACCTGATTTATCAAGGGGAGACCTTTGCTGACTTAGGATGTCATCTAGGGTTTGAGAGATTTTCAAGTTCTTATTCAGCAAGTCAACTTCCTTTTTAAGAAAGACAATTTCTCCTTTCAACTTTTCACAATATTCATCTTTCATAACTAGTTGCTTCTTCATTTCTTCCATCATCCTTGTTGCTTCATGTGCTTCGATTTTAAGGGAGATGATATTTGATTTCATTATGAAGACTTCTTCATTCTCCTTTGCTAGACTGCTCTCCATTTCTTCTTTTGTTCTTGTAGCTTCACATGTTTCGGCCTTGAGAAGATTGATATCTGATTTTAGTTTCAAGATTTCTTCATCCTTTTCTTCTAGTTGGAATATCATGGTGTTTCTCTCCTTTTCTGCTTCATTAACTTGTCCTTCTATGAATGCCAAAGTTTCCATCACCTTCTCGGTTCCTTGCGCTTGTCTCCTTGCTTCTTCTAGTTGAGATCCAAGAGAGGAGACCTCTTCCTTGTATTGACTAGTCTCTGCTTCAAGATTGTTCAAGCTTTTAAGTCTTTGTTCAAGGTGACTTGACAAAGTTTCTTCCCTTTTATTTTCCTTATCCAATTGATTTGTCATAGATATGACTTATTCATGATGCTTTCTTTTGTTTAGATGAAATTCCTCTTTAAGTTTCGCGAGCTCCTCATCTCTTTCTTGTAGTTGAAGCTTAACAAAGTCAACTTCCTTCCTTGTCTTGTCTTGGTTACCATCTTGCGCTTTCTTCTTAAGTTCCTCATTTTCATTTTTCAAACCGTTAATCTCTTCCATGGAAGCCATAAGTTTATTTAGGAGATCTTCTTCAAAGTCTTCTATGTTCTCTTCATCTTCTAGGTCTTCTTTAGCCTTGTTGTCATATATAAAAGTTTCCATTGAATAATGGAGCCTTCACAAATTGATTTACTTCAATTTCAATGGTTGAGGAAGACATGTTTTAGGAGGATTGGAGACTTTCTTTCTTGGATTTTCCATTTGTGTTCTAATGATCAACCTTCAAGCTGTTAGGCTTTGAGTGAAGGTATTAGCTCTGAAACCAATTGTTGGAAATACTGAGAGGGGGGTGAATTAGTATTTCTTTTCAATTATTAATTTTACCAGTTAGATCACCTATATTTAGAACACAAAATGAACAATAAGAATAAATTATTTTATTAATTTCTTCTTTACAATAAATCAAGTACAATATATGTAGGGATCCAACCCTAGATGAAGACACCAATCTTCAATCTCCCAGGCTCCAACCTGTATTTTCCAAGCACCGACTTGGACTTCCAAGGCTCCAACCTTGTCAATTCTGAGGCACCAACCTCAAGGGCTCCAACCCTATATCTGGTACAGGCTCCAACCTAGTCTCTTGAGGACTCCTATCCTCTAGTAATCCAACCCTATCTTCCAAGGCACCAAAATTTTCAATTCTGAGGCACCAACCTCAAGGGATCCAACCCTATCTTCCAAGGCACCAACCTTGTCTCTATGAGGCTCCAACCTCCTGATTCATTTCTTCAAGATATATTTGGTTATACTTACAGCTCCCAATGTCTTCTTCAACGAGCCTTGTCAATCTTCACTTAGTCTTCATTGTAGTCTCCACATTACGTCATCAATGACAACCTCCTTCTTCTTAGAAGGAGTCACCACTGCTCTTCATCGTACCTAAAAAATTTCTCCAAGGTCACTTCATGATGGCTTCAACAATGCATCATGGTCTTCTTCAAGATCAACTTAAGTCTTCAATAATTCTTTCCCAAGATGTCTTCACAATACCTTCACAATATCCTCAACAAGATTATTGATGACTTCAAAGGATGTTCTATACTCCTTCGGAAGTCTTCACTTCAACAAGACTCAAGTTAACACAATCAGCTTCAAACCGCTACACTCAAAAGATCCTCCATCAAAGCTTCAATTCTATCTTCAAAACATTGCCTTTAAGAACTTTAAGTCTGTTACGAGGCTGCTCCAAACATAGAACAAAATTCCTTCTCAAAAAGTGTCTTCAAGGTCTGTAGTATAAGTTCTCAAGTCAACACATAGGCTCTTCAATGATGTTGCTCCAAGTTACTTCAAAGATCGGCTTCTCGAGGAATTCTGAAGGTGATTGTTCCTTTCACAAGTCTACTGGCCCAACAGATTTACCACAGCTCCAAGATCCTTATTTACTGATTCGGATCAAGCTTCAAATGTAGGGAGTCAAGGTGAGTCTGAGCTCCACTATTTCAAGTCATTGCTCACAAGGCTAAGCGGACCCTTCACTACTTACTGTGCTATATAATCCTCCACAGTTCTTTCCTCAGGTCAGTGGTAAGGAATAGATCATAGATGTCTGTCCCTAAGACTGTGACTTCGGTCTTCTATAGGCAATCTACCCATAGGTTTGAAGCTTCGAGGTAGTAAGGTCCGAACTGTCTTTATATGCCACTAATCAGAGCCACCAGTTTGTTGTAGTCTGAGCCTTCCTATTCACCGTACTACACTTCTTATATAGTCTGAGCCCCAAGGTTAACACAAGTCACAGAAACGTTCGTGCTTCTATTATCCTTCAGCCAAAATTCAATTAAGGTTAAGTATTTGTCCATAGGTTCGAACTGCAATAGGATAATGAGAGTCTGATTATGTTACAAAGGAGCCAAATTGCAGGTCTACACCTGTTCTCAGGAGGCAAAAATTTTCTGGTCTTTACAGGCCTATTTCAGGATGAGATCAAACCAATAATTGTATTTCCACAAGTCTGAAAAGAGTATCACCACAGCTCCAAAAGGTGGTTACCGCAGATCTGTTTTTAATCCTTAGTAATTAACCTCCACAGATCTAATGAGAAGTGTCATCACAGGTTCAAAGATATATGCTATTATAGGTTGGAAATATGTGCCATCAGAAGTCTGTTGTATTCATAATAATGTACCTTCAAAATGTTTCCACAGGACAAAGAAACAATTTTTAAAAGATCAGAGCTTCAATAGAATTTGCCCAAAAATGCCCACACAATGATCTCCTTTTATTCTCCTCGACCTCTTCTTTTTCTGTGTTTCTTATTTGTATTTCTCACTGAAATTTTTGCTTGAAATGATAAGTTTAGACATCAATATCGACCTTTAATGAAGATACACGTCTCTTGTCCATGAGGCATGAGCCTACACAAGTCGGCTTAGGTCGGCTCACTTGACAGAAATTTACCTTAAACTTGAAAAATCAATAACTTTCAAACCGCTTGAGTTTCAGGCTAAGTAATAGCTCGTTGGAAAGGAAAAATTATGCTCTTCAAGATGGTGTAGGTTTCATTAAGGAATTTTTCCTCTAAGGTAGAAAAATATATTTTTTAATGTGTGTTGAGGAGGTAAATCCCCTCTGCGGACAGAGGCGATCCCTACTAGCCCAGCAGGGGTCTAGCAACAAAAAAACAATGCTATGACGCAAGCTCCTAGTTACGAATGGAAAGACTTAGGAATAGAAGCCTACCTGGATTCCAACGCTATAATCTGAAGAAGAAATGTCCCCGTCCTTCAGCCCTGGTAGATCACAATCCTTCCACGATCTCCGCGGATGAACACCTGCACATAGAAGAAACGAACAGATACAAGCATAGGAACCAGCATACGTAACTAAACATCGGTCAGAAAAGATATTACTCGCATTAACATGATGGAAAATGGAGTGGAACCATAATCATAGTCATCTATTAAATAATAAACGAATAGAGGTTACAACCAAGTTCTGACGTCGCAGCCTCCTTCGAACGGGTCTCCGGTCGTCCACGTCTCGCAAAGCTCGCCAAGGAAAGGGAAAACCTCTCCAGAGTCTCGTGACAATGGTCTCCTTACTTGAATGGGCCTTAAGGGAAAGAGAGGATTCTTTACAGCACAAAGGCACTTAGGAATATGGAGATGCAAAGCTTCAACACTTCCAGACTAGCTTGCCATGGATTTGAGTAGGCTTTTATAGATGGGAAAGGAGGGAGTTGGGATCCCTATTATTATGGGATTGGCCCTATCAACAAGGAAGGTTCCATGGAAGGTGGCAAAACCACTTCCCTTCCATAGAACTCCCGCAACCAAACCTCCCAACTCAAGATAGGCAATGGTTGTGAGTTTGTTTGAACTCAACTTCCGCCATCCATATTTAAAAAACAGTCCCTAAAATGGGTGGCGCGATTGCTGCTCTATGACAGAGCGCCAAGTGGCGCGACCTCTTTGCAGGATTTTCCTCATTGGCGCGAGTACTGAACTGACTGCCCGTGCCAATGCAAAAAGGGATGTTTTTCATGATTTTTGCAAGGAGATGTCTCAAGGGAAAATAAAGCTCATGCTTAGAGGGATGCATTGATGATGTTTTCAAGGCATGACAATGTTCACAGGTCACGAAATGGGTCCTCCATTGTGCAGGATGGGGAATGGTAGGGACGGTGACAAATTACTGTGTAACAGATGCCCCCTAAAGTATGAGGCCCGAGAGAGAGAGGGGTGAAATGCTTTACGAGAACATGTTCAATCGAAGGCCCGCCGTTGGAAAACCTGCTCAGAAAGATACAACTGATATCTCAAGTACATGATGTATAAGTGGTATGGACGCAGCCATCCGAAACAGAGTATGCTATAATCCGGATCCAGGGTATGGACGCAGCCATCCAACTAAGATCAAACAAATAGGCTCAGGTATGGTCGCAGCCATCCAATCAGTGAGTCATGTACATAATGATAATAATCCACAATCGCAGCCTGGATTACAACAGACACAATCCAGGGTCTTGCGCTCCATCTCGACCCAAAAAAAATACAAGTTCAAGCATGTGAATATGTGAGCTGAAGTCGAACATGCAAGAACATCGTCTGATTACCAGCCAATGATGAAAGTTGTTAACAGACACGAGAGGAACCACCAATAATGACAATGGCCCTCAAGGTACTACAGGTACAATCTACGGCGTGTGAATAAATGAGTTGATGTCGAACACCCGCAGAATCACTCGATCGGAGGTCAATGATGTAAACCTCACGTCGAATGCGACGAACCTGCCATTGAGGCATGCAGGCTCCAAGGTACCATCAGGAGTCTCTAGACCAACTTCCTGGATAATGAGTTGAAGTCGACGGGAAGTGACCTTGATCGAAGGTGGGCCATAATGATTCCCACATCATCGACACGAGACAGAGGAACATAATGTTTTGTTGTGAATTAAGACCATATGAGAAACAGAGGAAGGTTGATATTTGCAGAGGCCAACTTCTCTTGAACATATGAACGGCACGACAATGGACTTGGCAGTATTTGACATCAACGAATCAGAGGTCATGGTGACGAGGCAGTGAACAGATGAGAGGTCAAAAGAGATTACCCAAACCCATGGAGGAAAAGTGAAGCGGCGAGATGAGATGTCCCCAACCCGACACGAATGCAGACAAGTGCCATGTTCAAGAGCGACATACTGCCGACGACAACGACGATGGTTCCATTTTTCCCCACCATTTCTGGCGAGTACCCCAATTATTTTTGATGACAAGCTTGAAGGGGATAGCATATGCTTGTGATATAAGCCCGCCCTTCGGGCGAATCCATCCTAGTGCATTTAACGAGTCCTACGAAGGAGGAACTCAGAGAACGTCATTTCGACTAGATCCGATGTCATCAGGGTTTAACGAGTCTGACAAAGGAAGAACTCGGCGTCTTTTCATGTTTAGAGAGTTTGAAAAGACAGCGGAAAAGAAAACTCCACAGGTCCCTTTTCGTAAATAGTTCCCCGGATCCGAAAAGGTAGAAAACAATATCCGGGAAAACCTCCTAGTCGCGATAGGCTAGGGTATTCCTTTTTCGTAATCGATCCATCCCAGCCCGAAAAAGGGTTAAACTTATACTGGGTGAATGTCGATTCGTGTCCATTTTAACGAGATCGAAACAACAAGGGCCTCGGCAATCTTTTCATATTTAGAGAGTCAGAAAAGAGCTGAAAGATGACTCCAGAGTGACTTTTTCGTGTATTTACCGAGTCCGAAAAAGTATAAAATACAACTCGTCTCCATCATTTAAGTCGCAAAAACCTGTCGCTGCACATACCAAGTAAGCGTAAAATCCATTTTCGACATAGCATATGCAAATATTTGATAAAAATAACTTTTTAAAACTCATTTAACGTCGAAAAAGTTATAAATATGTCAAATTGGTAAAAACAAAATTACTTTTACTATTTACCTTGGTAGAAAGCGACAGTGGTCCATTTGGAGCAGAAACTTTCGTCGACGATTGCGACCAATCCAGGCAACCATTCAGCTTCTCGTCTGTCACAGGTAAAAGGCGCTCCCTTGCTCTTCATTTTCATTCATTTTTTAATGATTTTCCCTTAAAAAATCAGTTATGTGAGGCCACTCTTAAAAATTTAGGGCCGGGCCCATTGGCGCGGGTATCGGGCACGGACCCGCGCCAATGAGCTCTTTTTTGTAAAGGGCTCGCGCCAGCGGCCGAACTTTAAATTGCGCCCAAAATTTTGGTATTTAGACCAAAATGCTTGGAATTTGGAGCTCACCAAAGATCTAATCAGGGGTTTTTGACCATGTGAATGCAGATAAACACTCAAAATGGCAATTGAATGGAAGGAACGAGAGCACGGAGAAGAGGATGAACAGGCCATGCAAAGCCAAGCTTGCATGAATGCACTTAGAGACTGTGGCTTGAAAAAGTTCTTCCTCACGCCATGTTTACGAGCTCAGCCCGAGCTCCTCCAATATCTAATCAACATCTGGGATGAAAACGAACAAGTGTTCAGGTTACGAGACCAAGTGTTAGAACTGGAGGTCACCGACGTTTATTTCATCACTGGATTGTCCCGCAGAGGTCCAATCCCTGTACTGACCGGAAGCAGACCATCTGGGGAAAAGATGGAAGAAGTAATGGCACGGGTGTGCCGAGGGGCACAAACAGGATCAGGAAGCAAGAAGGTGGACATCCATACTATTCCTGATCTAGCACTGAGATTAGTTCTCCATACCATTACGCGGGCTGCTGGGTCGCAGGCTCCGCACGAGGCCACGAAGACCCAACTCCTGCTGGCCTCAGAATGCATGGGTCCCTTACTGTTCAACTGGGCAGAAGCAGTAACTATCAATATGAAAAGGCAGCTCACAAGGTGCAAACAGGGGAAACTGAAACAGTTTGGTTATGGTTCCATCTTGGTATCGTTCATTCTGGAACGCATACCAATCTTCCAGGGCCAAGGGGCCGCGGTGGCGAGTCCGATACCACGAGAGCCACGAATGGCTCGCTGGGCAGCACTGATGCCCAGATCTGGAGGTGGCCAACAGATGTCCTGGAGGCCAGAGTTCTTTAGGTGGCTACGGCGCCAACTGATCGTCGTGGAAGATTGGCCCTATTCGGGAACTGACTTTACCAGGGACCCAGATCTCCCACTACCAGAAGGAGACGACTGGGACGAGGAGCTGGGTAAGACCTCATATTTTTGATTTTATGTTTATATGTCTTTTTTTGTAAATACACATTTGTCTTAACACAATTATATATGCATGTAGATGTGGGACCTGAGAGACCAGCCGGGATGTCTCCAATCTCCCGGAGGACCCAACTCGCCCCTGAGATCCAGGGGGAAGACACTGGAGGAGATGAACTGATCCAGAACCTCGAGGGAATCGCCCATGGGATTCCAGACTATGCCCGGCTAGCAGACGTACCAAGGGCATACCAGCGCCATACGGTGGGAGTCCCAAATCGGGTCCACCGAATCCTGAGGCGCCTAGTGCGTGCAGTGACGTGCTACCATGAGCACCATGCGGATTAGTCCTTAGGATTTATACCACACCTATTTTTTGAGAGACATAGCGTCTCTGGATGTACTAAGACGACTATGTATATTTTTTGAGTTTTACAATGCACACTGTGCAAACATTTCGACACACATATATACATATGACTATTTTGGATGGATCTTTCTTTACATGTGATGATGTTTTCTATATGTCATGCAAATGTCTAATACAAATGTAATCTAATGTATCAGTTACATAACAAACGACCCAATGCGAAATGTATTCACACAATGCATCTAATCACACATTTCATTTTTTACGCAAGCTTAAAAGCACACATGAACACACACATATGCAAACTATGCTTGAAATAAGGAAGACGGGCATGCCCCCCAGCATGATGTCTCAATTCGAGGTGCATGCCCCCCAAGCTTCAGTCCATTGAAAATGGAGTGAAGGTTCAAAACAAAAGGTCGAATTGAACATGCTTGTGTTTCATTATTTTAACGAGGTTGACACACTTAAAAGAACTATCCTCAAACAACTTGTTTCATGTTTTAAGGAGCTTGACACAAATGAAGGAACTATGCTCCGAGATCCTGGTTTCATTTTTTAAAGAGCTTGACCCAGGGAGGAAACCGTGCTCTAACCGACTTACATCAAAATGAACCAGAAGGCGGTGCTTCCAAGAGTTCCACTCCTGATGGAAGGGAAACATCCTGGAAGTCAGGACCCAATGCCCCCAGCACATTATGCACCACGGCATCATCACTGAGCACGGGCACGGGGTAAGTAGCCACATAGTTGACCTGCGGTGGAGCAGATACAACGGGTGGATAGAAACCAGGAGGGGGTGATGGCGGACCAGATGCCATATTAGGACCAAAGAACGAAAGCTGATCAATGGTCACAATCCGTCCTTCATGTGGAAAGCACATTACGCGAAAGAGGGAGGAGGCAAGTGCTCCCATGGCATAGGTGTAATCGCGCCCCAAAAGCAGATTGAAATCCAAGGGGCCTGGAACAACCATTACATCCATATGGACGGTTTTACCTCCCAAAGTAACAGGTAACCTTGGAAGGATCCCCAACGGTTGACTGGTTCTTCTATTGAATGTCAACAGATTCTGCGTAACAGGCGCAAGTGGCGGCGAACCGAAAGCTTGCCAGGTAGTTGATGACAGAATACTAACAGAGGCACCTTCGTCTATAATGGTGTTGGGTACAACCAGACCAAGAGCCTGTACTGTAATCTCGAAAGGCACATAAGACGGAAGGCGAAATCCTGCAAATCGATTCCAGTCAAAGGAAGCGACCAAACTACTCGGAGGGGCTACCATTGACAAGCGAAGGTCTTCTCCTGATGTTACGGTAGAAGAAGCATCCTCCATGACCTCCATCTCGAAGGCGGGAGGGATATCCTCTGAAGCCTCCATCATGGGAGGCGGAGGAAGGGCTTCTTGAAGTACAGGGACAGGAGAATCTTTCTCCAAGTCTGGAGAATCTGAAGAAATCAGAAGGACATGGGGGGTGTGAGGTCCACTCTCGACAGAAAAGACCTGGTGCACCGTGGACGGGGCCAGTTCAACCGATCCCACGACCAATGGTTGGTCAGGGACGGATTCGTGAATTTGAATTTCTGGGGGAGTGGGATCGACCAAGGATGACTCTTGACCAATCATGGGATCAGCTGGCGGAAGACTCAAAGAAAGTCGATTATAACCAGGTGGAAGGCGTGGTGTAGAACCGACTGGGTTGTCCAAGACTTGCTTGGCTTCATCCATATAAGGACAAAGGTGAATGACATGGTGCCCTTCACACAACTTACAGGGATTGGTGATCTTACCCTGCTTCTTAGAGTTCTTATCAACAGCAGCTGAAGACGTGCCCCCAACTTGACTCCCGGAAGCCAAAGGCAACGGTGGGCGGCCGTTGGACCATACTTCGAGCACCTTGGGAATTCCAGGGCAGTCTCGAAGAAGATGGTCTCCCGTGCACAACAGGCAAGGGAACTTGACTTTCCGTGGAGGGTTGGAAGGTTTATCAAGAGGAGATATCTCGGAGACAGTAGCCGTACATTTAGCCTCTCGCTTATCAGACTTCTTCTTCTTTGTCTTCTTCTTCTTCTTCTTAGCCACCTGGTTACTTGAATCCAGACTTTCACCAGGCGAAGTAGAAGAGGAGGACGCAGAAACAGACGAAGAAGGGGAGAGGTCCACCTTGGAATCAACATGAGGTTGTTCAGGTGGAGGAACTGATTGAACAGTAGTGGAGACATTCGGGACAACAGAGGTTGAGAACAACCAAACAGGCAACCCAACAGTTAACCCTGGAAGGGACAACGTCGCCATGTAAGGAGCACCAACATTTCCAAAAGGAGGAAAATGACCAGGATTCCCTTCTGAGGGGATTCCTTGGTTGGTAAACTCTGAAAAAGTTGCCATCAAACTCAAAACCACACACGGGCTGAAAATGAGTTAAGACACACGATCAAACGGTCAACAAGCAATGTTTAAATAGGTGTGTAATCCTGGGCGATTAAATTTTACCACATTGGAAAGTAAGAAATTCTACCGTTTCATGTTTCAAGAGTCGAGAAACGATAAAAAGATGACTTTATCTCTTTCAGAGTTGATACAAGCGTGAAAGGACAAGCGCTTGATGGTCTTTTCAAGTTTAGGGAGTCAGAAAAGACCAAATGACTGCTCAGGAAAAACTAGGCACAAAGGGTGTACCAAATATCTGTGAACTGCAATATACACCTTGGTTTCAATAATGAAACAGAAATCGACCAAGGAATTTCCGTACGTGCAGGTAGTCTCCCCGAATGCTGTGTTCGGTGTATCACGGGTATGGGGCGGCAGACTCGGCTTCATGTGGATAAAGGATTGAAAACCTAGAGGGGTCTCCCTTTATATACGCGACGGTACGGGGAGCACAAGTCCGTACTAGCGCTGTCTAAAGCCAACAGGCGAACGACAGGTGCTAGGTTTAACGACGCCGGAACACGTCTCTAGCCTAGACCTTCTAAATGTGTTTCGTTAAGTTCCAATGTTGCCTTAGGTTAATTGAATAAATTTTTACAGTTGATCTTCAATTAAGTTTCAATTTCCAGGCCCTATCGTATGTAGTGTCTCGAAAGACTCCTAAATGCAAGCTATATGCCACAGTGCAACATTTCGTTCAATGAAAACTAGTTAAATGAGAGTTGAGAGCTTTTATGCAAACGAAATGAACGGAATACAAACAACAATGTCTCTAATGCAACTAATGCAATTGAAAACTTTTCATTCAAACACTAATCACTAGCGATATGGAAAAGATCACAATTTGCACTAATTTAACAAAAGCAAAAGAGATTTTTTATTTTATTTTCAATGTTTAATGGCTAATGTGCACTGAAAACAAAAGGAACAATTTGAGAAATGATATCCAAGAGAGCGAAACAAACAAAATTCACTCAACAATGCAAGCAATCAGATCCCCAAATCGACCCAAAGTCTCTCAAAGCAAAGAAAAGACTCAAAAGCTTCCAATGGACCGTGTGATCTAGGTCCAAAGCAAGGCCAGACGATTTTCGAATGAAGGAATGAAAAATCACCCAAAAAATGCAACAAAACAATCAAAGACTGCTAAGAGGATGTGGAGAACCAATCAGCAAGTTGACAGGACAATCAAGACACCAAAACTCCCAAGGAGGGCTCGATACACTAAGCCACTAGATGCCCTAGGGCTCGAAACGTGAAATCGGTAGATAGAAGCAAACAACCAAAGGACAGAGGTGAATTCCCAGTCAAACAAGACTCCAACACACTCAGGCAGCCAGGAAATCAAGAAGAAAAGCACTAGTCAAATCCAGAGAGCTCAAAAATGAAGAAACTCAAAAAACTCACAGGGGTGGCGCGACTGTGAGTGTGAAACTAGCGCCAGAAGCCAATTGGCGCGGGCTAGACAAAGGCAACGTGCGCCAATTGGCGCGACTGTTGGGTTAAAAACCGCGCCAGTCAAGTTTCTCAATAAAAATTAAAAAACAAGCTACTCCAGAAGCAGACCAATGCAGGCTAAGCAAACCAAGAAGCTAAAACAATGAAAGAATCCAACCCAGAAGGTTCATCAAGCAAGGAAAAACGATCAAAGCGAAACAACATAAACGAAACAAGGAAAACCAGACGATCCCCAGCGGAGTCGCCAATTTGTTGAGGAGGTAAATCCCCTCTGCGGACAGAGGCGATCCCTACTAGCCCAGCAGGGGTCTAGCAACAAACAAACAATGCTATGACGCAAGCTCCTAGTTACGAATGGAAAGACTTAGGAATAGAAGCCTACCTGGATTCCAACGCTATAATCTGAAGAAGAAATGTCCCCGTCCTTCAGCCCTGGCAGATCACAATCCTTCCACGATCTCCGCGGATGAACACCTGCACATAGAAGAAACGAACAGATACAAGCATAGGAACCAGCATACGTAACTAAACATCGGTCAGAAAAGATATTACTCGCATTAACATGATGGAAAACGGAGTGGAACCATAATCATAGTCATTTATTAAATAATAAACGAATAGAGGTTACAACCAAGTTCTGACGTCGCAGCCTCCTTCGAACGGGTCCCCGGTCGTCCACGTCTCGCAAAGCTCGCCAAGGAAAGGGAAAACCTCTCCAGAGTCTCGTGACAATGGTCTCCTTACTTGAATTGGCCTTAAGGGAAAGAGAGGATTCTTTACAGCATAAAGGCACTTGGGAATATGGAGATGCAAAGCTTCAGCACTTCAAGACTAGCTTGCCATGGGATTGAGCAGGCTTTTATAGATGGGGAAGGAGGGAGTTGGGATCCCTATTATTATGGGATTGGCCCTATCAACAAGGAAGGTTCCATGGGAGGTGGAAAAACCACTTCCCTTCCATAGAACTCCCGCGGCCAAACCTCCCAACTCAAGATAGGCAATGGTTTGTGAGTTTGTTGGAACTCAACTTCCGCCATCCTTATTTAAAAAAACAGTCCCTAAATTGGGTGGCGCGACTACGGCTCTATGACAGAGCGCTAGTTGGCGCGACCTATTTACAAGATTTTCCCCATTGGCGTGAGTACTGAACTGACTGCCCGCGCCAATGCCAAAAGGGATGTTTTTCATGATTTTTGCAAGGAGATGTCTCAAGGGAAAATAAAGCTCATGCTTAGAGGGATGCATTGATGATGTTTTCAAGGCATGACAATGTTCACAGGTCACGAAATGGGTCCTCCATTGTGCGGGATGGGGAATGGTAGGGACGGTGACAAATAACTATGTAACAATGTGACTAATTATTTATGAGTGCTGAAATGGAGGCAAGGAAGAATGCCTTTGAGTGTAGAGCCTCATGGTTTGATTTCTTCGTTGATTGTCTTCATAATCATGCCTTAGCCTTCTTCAACATAGGGTCACCATCATCATGTCCTTGGCTTCTTCAACATAGGGTCATTAGGTCAGCTTTCCTTAAGATAGTGCAGAGATATTGCATCAACCAAATGCAGCATCATTATGTACTTTTCATCATAAGGACATCAAGCTTCACATAATTGGAGATTTGTCATTTCATCATCAAATTATCGGAGGTAGAACATGTAATCATGTAGTGTTATCATCAAAATCATTGGAGGTAGGACATATCATCATGTGTATGTCTTATAGTCCTTCATCAAGTGCAGTGATATGGTAGACTTCCATTATGATCATCAAGATACATGATTGACACTTCATTTGTGTCTTGACATCTTAAATAAGAGTTGTAATCACTTGTAATTATCCTTTGGCATCTTCAAGAATATTTTCCATCTCGGTCACTGAAACCATCAATGACAACCTAGATTAACAATCTCCCCCTTTGTCATTGATGGAAATATTCTTGCCCTTTCAACATTCTCTCCCCCTTTGACATCAATGGCAAATGGGGTGCCCGAATACTCCCCCTGTCAAGCTACTTCTTTTCTTCGTGAATTGTAGTCCTTCATAGGTATGTTACTCCCCATGCCATGGTGCTCTTTCTTCTGGAAATATGGTCCATGATAGATGTGTTTGTATTTCTTCATGTGTTGTACCATCTCCCCTTGTCTGGAAAAATTCCTTTAGCTCATGAAGGATTGCTCACATTTTGAAATCAAGAAGAAGACATCATCATAATATCATGTTTTTCTTCAATGGAGTTACTTTCTAGAGATGATTTATCAATATTATCCATGTGTAACTCATCAAGGATTTCATAGGGCCCACTCACGGATCACTTTCTGCAAGAATACTCAAGAATCACAAACTCCCCCTAACTGTATGCATGGTCTCTTTTTGGCAGGGTTTCACCATCAAATACTTGGAATATCAAGGATGACTTCATCTGGTCAACAACATGTGTTGTTCGCTGGAGTGTTCAAGAGACTTCCGGATTCAACTTGTTTCCTTCTCCATACTTGTGTAACTTTCTTCTCTGGCATGGTTCTAGCTTGTGCAGGGGCCCAAGTCAAGTTACAATCACGTGCCATATTTCCAATGTTATGGAAATTGAAGCACTCTATCTTGTTCATGAATAAGAAATCATCACTTCTTCTTGCAAATTTTCTTCGAGGAGATTGACGGGGACCATTATATTTGTCTTTGTGATATGCCATACAATATTTTGCCACGTGCCAAAATTTTGTACAAGAATAGCAATATCCAAGAAATACACTTTGGTTCCTGGGAGATGAAGAGTTCCTTGAAGTACTCTTGAAGTCTTTTTGCCTTGGGATTCTTTGATGATATTCATTTCCTTTTGTATTCTTGACACCATATGCAAGTCTCCTTAGAGTATAATTTCTTCCGTTGTTTTCTTGATTTTTCTCCTTGCCTTTGTTGGAACTGGGAGCATCAACATTTCTTTCTAGGTTCCTCACATCTTTGTTGTTTGAAGCATTATCATTCTTGTTTGAGGATTCACCTACATAGCCAAGACCTGATTTATCAAGGGGAGACCTTTGCTGACTTAGGATGTCATCTAGGGTTTGAGAGCTTTTCAAGTTTTTATTCAGCAATTCAACTTCCTTTTCAAGAAAAACAATTTCTCCTTTCAACTTTTCACAATCTTCATCTTTCATAAGTAGTTGCTTCTTCACTTCTTCCATCATCCTTGTTGCTTCATGTGCTTCAATTTTAAGGGAGATGATATTTGATTTCATTATGAAGACTTTATCATTCTCCTTTGCTAGACTTCTCTCCATTTCTTCTTTTATTCTTGTAGCTTCACATGTTTCGACCTTGAGAAGATTGATGTCTGATTTTAGTTTCAAGATTTCTTCATCCTTTTCGTCTAGTTGGCATATCATGGTGTTTCTCTCCTTTTATGCTTCATTAACTTGTCCTTCTATGAATGCCAAAGTTTCCATCACCTTCTCAGCTCCTTGCTCTTGTTTTCTTGCTTCTTCTAGTTGAGATCTAAGAGAGGAGACCTCTTCCTTGTATTGACCAATCTCTGCTTCAAGATTGTTCAAGCTCTTAATTCTTTGTTCAAGGTTTCTTGACAAAGTTTTTTCCCTTTTCTTTGCCTTATCCAATTGATTTGTTATAGATATGACTTCTTCATGATGCTTTCTTTTATTTTGATGAAATTCCTCTTTAAGTTTGGCGAGCTCCTCATCTCTTTCTTGTACTTGAAGCTTGACAAAGTCAACTTCCTTCCTTGTCTTGTCTTGGTTACCATCTTGCGCTTTCTTCTTAAGTTCCTCATTTTCCTTTTTCAAACCGTTAATCTCTTCCATGGAAGCCATAATTTTATTCAGGAGATCTTCTTCAAAGTCTTCTTTGTTCTCTTCATCTTCTAGGTCTTCTTTAGCCTTGTTGTCATCTCTCTTATGTTCAGCTTCCTTGATGGGTTTTGGATTTCCTTCTTGCTTTCCATCATCTTCTTAACTAGAGGTCATGGTTAATGCTCCTTTTGAGTGAAGATCATGAAGTTTGTCCCATATGCCTTTTGCTGACGAACATTTCTCCAAATTGGCCTTCATAGAATCAGGTAGCCCATTCAAGATTTTCCTTTATTTTCATAATTAAATGCCAATTATTTCCTTTTTGTCTTTTCCAATTTCCATAGTCATTAATTAATCATAAGTGATGCCCAATAAAGTGATTTTACCAAAATTCAGCGTGGAATATGCATCCCATGACCTTGGTCTTATTTTGTTTACATGGAAAATCAATCAAGTGTTGTTACAAACCTCTCCCCCTTGGGGGAACACTGTTCTCGGTGTTCAATGACAATTATAACCAGGAAAACATGTTTCCCATAGAGTTTTATGACACAAATCGATCTAAATATGAAGATGGAGAGCACTACTAGGGTTTGCAGGTTTGGGCTCCCCTGCAGCGCCGCAGTGGTCCCTCACGTGCGCATTAGAAGGGAAATGCGAATATGGTTTGAGGGTCTTCGACCCCAAGAGCAGGTGGCCTTCGAAATATGGACAAGTGTGGGCTTTTCGCAATGTTTAGTGCTCGGGTTCATGGCACCCACAGACGTATACCCTTGAATCCCCATAAGTTGTTACTACCATAGGTTCAAGAATGCCCTGGAGTCCCTAGACCCTCGAATGAAATCCTTGCGAATATTTGGCCCCAGCAAATGGGCTCCCATGAACAGAGGAAAAGGGGGTTTACAGAGACAAGGTTATCGAAGAAACGATCGTCGACTGAGGCACATGTCAGTCGCTGGAAGACCACCAAGAAATCAAGATTATTTTCTGGGACATGTGCATGCAAAGGGTCATATTGGCCATAAACCACTCAAGAAAAAATTCCTTAAGACATTTTAGGCGCCCTACCATCTGTTGTTACTGGCCTCTATCCACCATCGAAATGCAGCAAACATCATTTCAGCATTTACCGGCCCCAGACAGTAGCATCTGACCTGTTTTATGGCGGACATGACTTGGGACCCATCAACACAAATAAAAAATCCCACTGCAGAAGCACCCAGAAATGGAATTGTCAAGAGAAACAAAAGGGCAACAAAAACCACGCATTAGGTAAACTCAAAAAGTTTTCAAATTTTTATTAGAACCCCAGTGGGGATACCCAGCTCAACTACGTCAATCACTGATTTATGAAGGAAAATAACTTCAAGAATACAGATCCATAAAGGAATACTCCATAATATTAGGCTCTACCATTATCCTCAACCTCCGGCTGAGAGGTGGAGGAATAAGGGAACAGGGAAAATCCAAAAGCTTTGGTGGAGCACGGGGAGGCAGCACCTCAAAATAGGGAAAAAATAAAGGAAGTCCCTCCTTCAATAACATACTAAAAGGGAATAAAAAAGCATCTACCCCTACAGAACTAGTGGGAAATGCCCCTAGTCCTTACAT
Source organism: Pinus albicaulis (assembly GCA_034641835.2). Classification (NCBI taxonomy): domain Eukaryota; kingdom Viridiplantae; phylum Streptophyta; class Pinopsida; order Pinales; family Pinaceae; genus Pinus; species Pinus albicaulis. The sequence goes on from CM076572.1 coordinate 959,650,091, forward strand.
AGTAGAGCAATTGAACCATACACTTGAACTGGCCATAGACATTACTGAGATTGACGAAAATCACAACACATATGAAGCCCAAGAAATTAAATGTCGATTCAATAGTTTTTGGCCCAAACTAATGGACCTCTTTCATTGGATATTCACAAAATGGACCATGGAATGCGAAATACATCTATGTTCCAAAGGATTCTTCATAGTTAAATTTCAACACTTAGAAATCAGAGACTACATACTCCAGGAGGGACCGTAGTTTTGGGATCTACGAGACTTTACAGTACCCCATGGTTTCCTTATTTTGATGCAAACACTATGGCAGTTTCCAGAATACTAGTTTGGGTCAGGCTATACAACCTCCCCCTACAGTTCTGAAATGGATGTGTCCTTGAAGGTATAGGGAACGTCATTAGGCGATACATCAAAACAAATACACATCAACTGAAGGAGATAATATACACTTTCGCACGTATTTGTGTGGAATTTTATCTCATAAAAGTATTACCAAAAAGAATTTAGTTGGTACATAAACAACAAAAATGGATGCAACACCTAGACTATGAAAACATGACCTTCATATGCAAAAATTTGCAGGCAGATCGGACATCTGCAAAATACCTGTCTTGAAGAAAAAAGAGATAACCAAAGACAGAAGAAGGCAGGGAAAGAACCCAAAGGTTTGAAATTTCCTCCTTGTGACCTAGAGGAGGAGATAGAAGAAGAAGAAGAAGAACCCACTCTCAATGGGAACAATTAGTCAAAAATTGTCCCAAATGCAGAAGCAAAAGAACCTCAGCATTCCTTTGAAATAAAAATACACCAGGATACGCCCACAAAGGAACCAGTGGCAATAAAAATTGGTGGGGATAAACGACATCACTTATCATACACATCTGACTCGGAAAAGAACAATGGAGTAGCTATAGCTGAAAATCAGCTCTCCCTTGTCTCCACCTCGTCATCTCAAGGAGCATGGTGAAAGGTAGAAAAAAAGAAAGGGAGAAAAACTTAGTTTTTTCTCCTCATTTGTATATTATTGGTCTCTTGTATGAACTTTGAACACCAATCATGGCTGGTTGTTGGTCATTTTCTCAGCTAATGCAACATGTAATTTTTTTTTCATTAATGAAATTATGATTTTTTCCTTGGAAAAAAAAACACAACTCAATGCAAAATTTACATCATACCAAATTGTTGAAAACATGAACACCATACTTATTAGAGCTTTATAACACAACTCGATGTAGTATTTACAACACACTACTTATTATAGCTTTATAACACAACTCATTGTAGTATATACAATACACATATGCATAAACATAAACCAAAACACATAGATAAAACTCATGTTAGGTCCCTATATCACTAGTATAGTCCCTTATTATTGTTAGTGTAACCCCCATTTTGTTATTATTGTGCCCTTAAATTATTATTGTTAGGTCGGCTATGATTACATTGTGGCCCACTAGGATTACATTATGGCCCCATGGACTCCTATATATAGAAAGGAGGTTTTGTAAATTTTATCATCCAAGAATTGTTCATTTATGTAATGTATTGGAGGTTTCCCCCTCGAAGAGGCTCATTTCTAAGGCGTTGATATCTCTTTTCTTCTCTTTTTGGAGCTGGTTACACAACATTTGGTATCAGAGGCTTGGGATTCTAGGGTTTCGCTGCTCCAAACAGGTCATCGTGGCATTTTCGCTATAAATTTTTTTCTACGAAGTTTCAGAAGCTGAAATTTTTAGGGTGCGAAGCTGAAATCCTGAGGAATATTTTCTAAAAATTTCAGAGCTTGGTGCGCAATATTTTCGGAGATATCATCTGTACAAGTTAGGTCTTTTTTCAAGCTCCTAAACAGGTCATCGTGGCATTTTCGCTATAAAAACTTTTCTACGAAGGTTCAGAATCTGAAATTCATATGGTGCGAAGCTGAAATCCTGAGGAAATTCGTCAAAAACTTTCAGAGCTTGGTTCACAACATTTTCAGAGATATGATCTGTGGAAGGTAGTGCTTTTTCAGGCTCCAGAATTGCATCTCAAAGAGGTGATCGTGGGAAAAGTTCAATAACTCTCTCTCTGGGCAGTGGATTTGAGTGCCGTAAAAATTGGTCGCAAGTACACGGACTTTAGTTTCTTGGCTATCAATTTCAGGGACAAATGACAAAACAGTGACACGTGGCAAGTCGTACAAGTTCGCTCTACTGAACCAGTCCAGAATTAGGTCATTGTGGGAGATTGGACACAACTTTTCCTTGGAGAATAAAAATTAGGTCAGACCTGTGGCATTTGAAAGAAGCTTCAAAGGGATACTACAGGGTTGAATTTCAGATATTGAAGATTTTAAACTACAGAGATAATCCAATTTCAATATCGAGCTCCTCAAAAGAAAGAAAAAGGTGTGTATTTTTTTTCCGAATTGCATAAGTCTTGTTTGAAGAATAAATTTGAATTGATTCCAAGGGAATGTCAGTATTGGGTTCTAAAATATGCCTCGTAAAAATAATTCAACACCCATTAAGCCTTCAGAAGGGTCTACTATGACTCATGAAGATGAAGAATTGCAACATGATCTATCAAAATTACAAGAGCAAGTGCAACAAATTTCACTCTCGCAAAGAGCAACAAAAAATGAAATGGAAGTTTTGGAGAAAGGTGTGGAAGAGAAGATGGATGGAATGGAAGCTAAGATGGAAAAAATGAAGAATGATCTAAAAATAGACATCGAAGGTTTGACAAAGTTGATACAAGAACGGTTTCCTAATGGTGAAAAGATAGTAGAAGAACCTCATGATGAGAACAAAATCAATGTTAATTGTGATTTGATAAACTCTAATGTTGGCAGGAAGAACCACCATATTCCAAAAATGGATATAAGGAAGTTTGATGGAAAGGATCCTGTAACATGGATACTACGGATGGAGCAATATTTTGATCTCCATAATGTGCAAAACACACAAAAGGTACGCATTGCAACTTTACATTTAGAACAAAATACATTTGTATGGTATCGATGGCTTTGCTCCCGTAAAAAATTGTCACTTGGTCAATTTTTACGGAGGAAATGATAGCACATTATGAGGATACAAAGAGCAAAACCTTCTTTAGCCAATTGATAAATCTCAAACAAAAGGGTTTAGTGGGGCAGCACATTGAGGACTTCCAAAAATTGAATATAAGGGTAACTAATATTCCAGAGGAACACAGGATTGATCTCTTCTTAGGTACTCTAAAGGATAACATTGAACATGAAGTTCGTGTTTTGGAACCTGATTCATTGGAGAAGGCATTCAGGTTGGCAAGAAAAGTTGAATGTAAAATTATGGCGACAAGGAAGCCTACCACTCAATTCTATAAAGAAGGAAGTGTTGCTACGTCTAGATTTCCACAACCTACAAGGTTGGCACCACAAAAATTGGAAGAAAAAAGAGCAAAAGGGCTTTGCTACAGTTGTGATAGAAAATGCACTAAAGGTCATAAGTGTGCTAAGAAGAAATTATTTTACATAGATTGTGAAGAGGAAGAAGAAAATGAACAAGAAGAGGATATACACCAGGAACCAACCATAGAAGAGGAAGAAATGAATCCGACCATATCGTGTAATGCACTGGCAGGAATTACCACTCCTCAAACTCTCAAGATAGAAGGACAAATCAAGAAGAAAAAGGTAATAGTGTTGATTGATTCGGGTAGCACCCATAATTTTATTCATTGTAAGGTAGCCAAGGAATTAAATTGTTTCCTATACCCAGCACCAGAATGTCAAGTGATGGTTGCAAATGGAGGAACTATAAATTGCTGTGGAAAATGCCATAATATCAAGCTAACCATGGGGGAATATGTATTGAATAGTCCAATGCTTTCCATTCCTATGGGAGGTGCTGATGTTGTACTAGGAGTACAATGGTTACAATCTTTGGGGACGGTAGCTTTTAATTTTCAAGAACTTTCTTGAAATTTTTTTCAGAAGGAAAGGAAGTCGAATTACGGGGTATTGAAGGGAAGCCAGGAAGGATAATAAGCTCTAATGTCATGACAAAGCTTCTAAAGAAAGAACAACGAGCCGTAATTGCACAATTATGCTCACTAGAAGTTCCAACATCAAAATCATCTATTTCTGCAGATCTCCAACAAGTCTTGGACAATCATTCCAAGGTGTTTGAAACTCCCAAAGGACTCCCACCTATTCGTGATCATGATCATGCTATTCATTTGATTCCAGGAAGTGTTCCTCCAAACATCGAGCCTTATAGATATCCTTACTTCCAAAAGAGCGAAATTGAACGTATGATTGCAGAAATGTTAGAGGCGGGTATAATTCAACCTAGTCAAAGTTCTTTCTCTACTCCTGTAGTATTGGTACACAAGAAGGATGGATCATGGCGAATGTGTCCATATTATAGGGAGCTCAATAAGCTCACCATTAAAGACAAATTTCCCATTCCTGTGATTGATGAATTATTGGATGAATTACATGGAGCAATTTATTTTACCAAGTTGGATCTTCATTCGGGATATCATCAAATTAGAATGAAGACTGAAGATATTCCAAAAACAACATTTTGAACTCATGAGGGTCATTATGAATTTTTGGTCATGCCTTTTGGCCTTACCAATGCACCTTCTACATTTCAAGGGTTGATGAATTCCATTTTCAAACCCTTCCTTAGAAAATTTGTGCTAGTATTTTTTGATGATATACTAATCTATAGCGGGTCTTGGAAGGATCATGTTGAACATGTTGACAGGGTGCTCAAACTATTGCAGGAGAAACAATTATATGCAAAAACATCCAAATGTTTCTTTGGAGTACAAGAGGTGGAATATCCGGGTCATATTGTATCTCACGAGGGTGTTAAGGTAGACCCTAACAAAATTAAAGCCATTAAGGAATGGAAAGTCCCCACAACCATAAAGAAGTTGCGAGGATTTCTCGGGTTAACGGGGTATTATCGCAAGTTTGTTAAGAATTATGGGAGAATAGCAGCACCTCTAACAACATTATTGAAGAAAGATGCATTTTCATGGACTCCTGAAGCAACTAAGGCCTTTGAACGTCTTAAAGAGGCAATGTGCCTAGCACCGGTCTTAGCTATGCCAGACTTCACAAAAACCTTCATTGTGGAATGTGATGCCTCAGGAAATGGAATTGGTGCGGTTTTAATTCAAGAAGGAAGACCCATTGCTTTTGAAAGTCATCCAATCAAAGGAAAGTATTTACAGAAACCTATTTATGAGAAGGAAATGTTAGCAATACTGCATGCACTAAAGAAATGGCGAACTTACCTAATGGGAAGACACTTCAAGGTAAGAACTGATCATGATAGTCTTAAACACTTTTTGGAACAAAGACTATCTTCAGAAGAGTAGCAAAAATGGGTCACAAAGATGTTGGGTTATGACTTTGAAATAATCTACAAAAAAGAAAAGCTTAATGTTGTTGCAGATGCACTCTCAAGAAAGAATGAAGAGGTGGAAGCATTGCTTTGTGCCATTTCTATTATCCAACCAAATTGGATAACCAAATCAAGAGATGAATGGAAGAAGGAAAAAGATGTATGGACACTCATTCAAAAGTTGCAGCAAGATCCTAGTACATCTGATACATTTAGTTGGAAAAATGATTCCTTATGGTACAAAGATCGCTTATATCTTTGTAAGAATTCCCAACTAAAACAAAACATTCTTCTGGAATTGCACACTTCTTTTTTAGGAGGACACTCAGGGTTTTTAAAAACTTACCACAGGGTGAAGAAAGAATTTTTTTGGGATGGCCTTAAATCGGATATTCAAAAGTTTGTGGCGGAATGTTTGGTTTGCCAGCAGAATAAAGTGGAAACAATTAAGACCCCGGGACTTCTACAACCTTTATCCATTCCAAGTCAACGTTGGGAGGAGATTTCAATGGATTTTATCACAGGTTTACCTAAGTCGGAAGGAAAGAGTGTCATCATGGTGGTAGTTGATAGACTTACCAAGTATGCACACTTTTGTGCATTATCTCATCCATTTAAAGCAAGTACGGTTGCTACTACATTTATGGATAGAATTCAAAAGCTACATGGAAGCCCAAGGGTTATTGTGAGCGACAGAGATCCCATTTTTACTGGAAATTTTTGGACGGAGTTATTTTCTTGTTTAGGTACTCAATTAGCTCATAGCTCATCTTATCATCCTCAATCTGATGGTCAAACTAAGATAGTAAATAAATTTTTGGAAGGATATCTTCGTTGTTTTGTATCTGATAAACAAACACAATGGGTCAAGTGGTTACCTCTCGCTGAATGGTGGTATAACACTTTCTTCCATACTGCAGCAAAAATGACCCCATTTATGGCACTTTATGGATATCATCCACCATCCATCACATCATCTTTAAGAGAAAATTCTAAGGTTCAAGCAGTGGAAGATCACATCGAGCATCAACAAGAAGTTCTCCAACTCTTAAAGGATAACCTGAGTTTGGCACAAAATCGAATGAAACAACAGGCAGATCAACATCGCAGCGAGAGAAGTTTTGATGTAGGAGATTGGGTATTTTTACGGCTACAACCATACAAACAAATGTCCCTCAAGCAAGCTAAGAAGGATAATAAATTATCACCAAAGTACTATGGTCCTTACAAGGTGTTGCAAAAGATTGGTTCTATGGCATACAAATTGGAGCTTCCTACTTCTTCACGAGTACATCCAGTTTTCCATGTTTCATGCTTAAAGAAGGTTATAGGTGAAAATCTTCCAGTTCAAACAATATTGCCAGAACTTGATGAGGAAGGAAAAATCATATTGGAACCTGAAGCAGTCACGGAAACAAGAACTCGACGGCTACGGAATCGATCAATTTCAGAGTATCTCATCAAGTGGAAGAACTTACCCACTGAAGATTCTACATGGGAGGATGAGAATTTTATACAGAAGCACCCGGAGCTACTCAAGCGTTGAGGACAACACTTTTTGAAGGAGAGGGGCATGTTAGGTCCCTATATCACTAGTATAGTGCCTTATTGTTGTTAGCGTAACCCCCTTATTGTTATTATTGTACCCTTGTAACCCCCATTTTGTTATTATTGTGCCCTTAAATTATTATTGTTAGGTCGGCTAGGATTACATTGTGGCCCACTAGGATTACATTATGGCCCCATGGACTCCTATATATAGAAAGGAGGTTTTGTAAATTTTATCATCCAAGAATTGTTCATTTATGTAATGTATTGGAGGTTGCCCCCTCGAAGAGGCTCATTTCTAAGGCGTTGATATCTCTTTTCTTCTCTTTTTGGAGCTGGTTACACAACAACTCATCTGCTCAACCAACAAATAAAGAAGGATATAAAGCCTAAATCTGAACAGTCATCTCTCATGTAGCTTCATCGGGCCTAATTGCTTCCACTGCACTTTAACTTGCTCGATTTCTCTGTTTTGAAGCACGAGTTGTTTCCACTGCAAAATGCACTGAGATTCTAGCTGGAATTCTCCCTCTAGCTCCACCTGAAATACAGACCAATAAATCACATGATCAGTATCCTGCACATACTTCTTAAGTAATGAAACATGGAAAACATCATGAAATTTCACTGTTGGTGGCAGTGCAAGTGAGTGGGCCACTGGTTTAATCCTCCCAAGTATCTCAAAAGTCCCATAATACTGAGGTGTCAACTTGACACATGATCAAATCCTCAAGGAGCTCCTCTTTGGATTGATGCACAAGTACACATGCTCCCCAACCTGAAACTCCTTGAATTATCTATGATGATCTTCATAACTCTTTTTCATGTCCAAATTCGACTTAATATCCTGCATTTCATATTCCATATCTTCCAACATATCTGGTCCCATCATCACCTTTTTCACTGGATCACTCCATCTAGTAGGAGTATTACAACTTCACCCATAAAGTGTCTCAAATGGACTCATCCTCAAGGATTCTCGATACCCATTGTTATATCCAAACCATACCAATGGAAGATACTCCTACCACTTCCTATGTTGACGCATGACATACATCCTCAACATGTCCTCAAAAATCATGTTGAACCTCTCTATATATTCATATGTCTATATATGATAAGTTCTACTGAAATCCAATTCTGCCCCAAAGCCTGTAAACAACTCCTTCCAAAACTTGGAAGTGAACTTGGCATCTCTATCTGATATGATCTTCTTGGGGACACCATGCAACCTCACTATCTCCCTAATGAATATCTGAGCTACTTGATCACTGACTGAATTAGTAGACTTAACTACAATGAAGTGAGCTACCTTACTTAACCTGTCAACCACAACCATGATGGAATCATGTTGTCTCAATTTCCTCGAAAAACCAATAATGAATTCCATGGAAAATATCTCCCATTTCCACTCTGGAATCGGAATAGTATGAAATAAACTAGTTGGATGCTTACACTCTTCTTTTACATGTTGAGAGTCCATACATCTAGCAACGAAATCAACCACCTCTTTCTTCAAGTTCGACCAATGATAAAAATTCTTAATCATTTTCAATTTCTTTTGATATCCCGAGTGACCTAAATATGGCTTGACATGAAATTCATCAAGATAATATTCTTAAGGTCATTTTTTTCCAGCATAAATCTTCTTCCTAAATCTTACCAAGCCATCTGTCATGAGTTGATACTCCTCATCCCTATCACCTTCACCGTGTTGTTGCAATATCTACTTCATATGCTGGTACATGTCATCATGTTTCCCTACCTTGAAGATCAACTTCTACAAGTTTGTCCCATAAGAACTCACTATTGCAATATGATTTTCCTGCACTCTCCTAGTGAGAGCATATGTAACCTTGTTTTCCTTTCCCTTGATGTATTTTATCTCAAATTTAAACTCATTGAGAGTAGCCAACCATCTAGATTTCTTGGAATTAATATTGGGTTGGTCAAACAGATACCTCAGTCCACTATGATCACTCATAAGAATAAACCTCCTACCAAGAAGATAATGTTGCAACATATTCAAGGCATGAATGATAGCTTCGAAGTCAAAATCATGAGTCACATATTTTTTCTCGTGCTCATTAAACTTCCTTGACTCATAGCATACCACATGTCCTTCCTACATCACGACCCCACAAATTCCTATCTAATTGTGAGCATATGTACATACCACAAACTCTTTATCTATATTTTCAATCATTAAAGCCGAAGCATTTGTAAGCAAATGCTTCAACTGCTCAAAACAAGTTGCGCACTCCTTAATCCATTTAAACGCCTTTCCTTTTCTCTGAAAATATGTAATAGGATAGGAAATCCATGAGAAGTTCTTAATGAACCTATTGTAGTAACATGCTAATCCCATGAATGATATGACCTCATCCACATTCCTAGTAGTTGGCCACTCCATGATAGGTTTAACCTTTTCTGGGTCCACTACTATACCTTCCTTGGAAACAACATGCCACAATTAATGAACTTCAGTATGAAATCAATTGCACTTGCTAAGATTGGCATACAAGTGATGCTCTCTCAAAAATCTCAACACTGTTGCCAGGTGTTTTTCATGCTCTGCCTCATTCCTAAAATATATCAATATGTCATCAATAAACACTATAAAAAACTTATCCAGATAAGGACGCAACACATTATTCATCAAACACAATAAATTAGTTGGAGCGTTAGGAAGACCAAAGGGAACCACTACGAACTCATAATTCCCATACCTAGTAGGGAATGTGGTCTTCTAAATATTTTATTATTTGATGCGCACCTGATGATATCCTGATCTCTAATCAATCTTTGACAACATTGTTGCTCCTTTCAATTGATCGAACAAATCATCAATCCGCGACAATGGATAGTTTTTATTGATAGTCACCTTATTCAACTTATTTTAATCAATGCAGAACCTAATAGTACCATCCTTATTATTTTCAAACAACACTTGTGCACCCCAAGGTGACATTTGGCCTTATGTATCCTTTATCAAGCATTTCCTTAAGCTACAACTTCAATTCCACCAACTCTAGAGTACTCATCTTGTAAGGTGACTTTGATGTCAGTGTTGCTCCTGGTACCAACTCAATAGAAAATTCCACTTCCCTATTGTTATATCTGACTAATTTAATGCAGACAAAAGCAATCTCCCTAGATTTCCAACAAAACCTAGTAATAAGCAGACAATCAAGCTAGTCTTTCCCTTAGTATATATTTTCTTGAATCATAAATTAGAAAGGAGGGAAATGAAATCCATGCCTTTTTATGACATGCTTGATGAAGATCCTAGGTATGCTTCGATGCAGCTCCTCACTGCTTGAAACAGGCATGTAAACATAGAAACCAAAGGAAATAAGGCATATGCAACATAAATGATTCAATAACTCAAACTATTGATCAAGGAGATTAGTAACTAACATCATTAGAATGGATAAATAGAAATAACATAAACCATTCACCAATTCCATTAAACAATGTAGTGGGGAAAAGAGCTCATTTGTATTAATTCATAAATATAGGAGAGTTTCACAACCTTTGCCTTGATGAAGTGAAGCTCTGCCCACAAGTCTACAATCCTTTCCTGGGATGATAAGCTTTCCAACCTAATTTGAACAACATAAGTCTACCTTCAGTGACCCTCCCAAACCCTCTAGCATGTAGTTTATTTACAGTCAAATATGAGGAAGTTTCATATCCATATCTCAAGAATGAGATCCACTAAAGGTGGGATTAGGCTCGAATAAGCATGACCTCAAAGCTTTCAGTTGGGATATAGTCGACCAACAAATGTTCTACAATTCACTTTTTATTTTACTTTTTGTTGAGTCATGTGCACAATCTATAGTGGAAGACAGAGTGCAATTCTGTGCAGGCATCAATGGTAAGAACCGTGAATGTGCAGGGACTAGCTAGGAAAGTGCACATGTAACCAAAAAGTACGTTTTTTACCTTATTACCCACAATTATTATTTTCTTCAAGTTTTTTAAGTTGTTGAATTGCAAGGGATTTCTTTGAAACACATTGATGGATACCAAAAGATCCATTTTAATGGTTAGTTTTCATGGTGAAAAAATGACGTGTAACATATTTCCCCCTAAATTGTAAATTCAAAAAGGATATTTAAGGTCTGGAGTGCTTTATCATGCCAAAGACTGGATCAGAGACCATGGATGGAGACCTGCAACAATCAATCAAGGGTTACAATGCAATATATAATCATCACTGAGGTAGGCATTCACATACTCAAAGTAAACATAGCTCAATGAACTAGTATGGAAATACAATTAAAACCATGTCAACAGTACACACAGTATGGACACAACCATTAAATATGAATCTATTTGTACAATCATGAATACATAGCTCTTCGAAGCCTGGATGGATGAAACTAGATCTAGGATCTTGATATCCATCTCTATTGATTCATAGTATGAATCTAACCATGTGAGTAAATGTCTTGAAGGCGAACATGGTAGAAACCACTTGATTACTGGTCAATGATGTGAACCGTTAACAAGTGCGAGAGAAACCATCATTAATGACAATGGTCCTTAAGTTACTCCTAGTACAATATATGGTGTTTGAAAAGATGTCCTGAAGTTGAACACATCGAATCATTTGATCGAAGGTCAATGATGAGAACTTGTCACCGAAGGCGAGAAACCTGCTATTAAGGCATGCAGGCTTCAAGGTACTGAAGATGGTTTCTATATCAACTTCCTAGATAATGAGTCGAAATTGATAGGAAGCAAACCATCGCAGAAGGGCCTACGATACAAAAATCGTGTCAAATTTTGAAGAACAGTTTGTTAGGACTGACTCAGGGATGGCCGACGCGATTGAAGGCTACAAATTGCAAGGTAATTTTGACCGAGGTTGGACTTCTCTTGAACATATCAATGACATGACACTTAGACTTGGAAACATTTGACTTAATGATAATACCCAAAACCAGCTGAATATTTTCAATGAGGTTCAATTAACTGTGATACAAATGGATTTCCCAATTTGGACACATATGTGACGGAGTGTCATGTTCAAGAGCGACATATTTCCATTAATGAGATACAAAAATGAATTCTCCTTCCCAATCTTCCCCCGCCATTACTGGCAAATACCTCTTTATTTTTGTTCAATATTGAGGAGGACAACATTTGCTTTTCCTGTAAGCTCATCCTTCGGATGAGTCCTCCGATGTATTTTTAACGAATCCTAGGAAGGAGTGGTTCAGTCTCGTCATGATTGATGAGCCCTACACTATTTATATTTTACAAGTTCAATGAACGAATAACTCGATGCATTTTTCATGTTTAAAGAGTTTGAAAGGACATGAAAACAAAACTCATTCAACTCTTTCATGCAAGTTTTAACGAGTCTGGAGAAATTAAAGCTCGGTGTTTTTCAGATTTAGGGAGTCAGGAGAAAAACATAATTAAATTCCATAATGTTTTTTTTTCGTAAATTTAGTCTCTAAATCTTGAAAAATGAGAAAATAATGCAAGAGCTAACTCAATTGACCATATTTAGTCAACGTATACCTTTTTCGTAAATAGCCTTGTTCAGTCTGGAAAAGGGGTAAACTTATACTGAATAGATGATTGTTCATTTGCTTTTTCGAGTTCAAATAGTCAAGTGCTCGGCGATATTTTCATGTTTAAAGAGTTTGAAAAGGGCTTAAAAGAGAACTTCAGGATTTCGTTTTTTCGTATTTTTCAAGAGCCCGAAAAAGCGATAAAAGTTCGCTCAACATCAAAACAATCCATTTTTATGCTATAACATGTGTTATGCACATTAAACTCAAAATATTATCGTAACTGCTCAAAAATCGTAGAAAAAACATCTAAAATTTCAAATTTTAAAGGTCAAAGGCATAAAAATAATATTTTAATGGCCTAAAATGGCTATAAAAGTTCAAAAAGTAAAATAATTTTTACCATTTGACTTTTTAACCAATTGAGAGCAAAAAAGAGGGTTTTTTACCACAAACTTTAGAGGTCGATTTTGAGCAAAAAATGGATGAAATCACGAACCGTCATCTCCAGGTAAGAGAGCTCTTCATTATTTTCATTTTCAATGGATTTATTTTTTCATTTAGCCATTTATTTTGGATTTTTTGGGTGTTTTTATTTTTAAATTTGCCCTCGCGTGTGTGCCGTTACCCTTCATTGGGACCATGCACCCCGGCTATTTTTTTGCACAGAGAGAATCACAATTTGTGGGGTATTTCACTTGAGAAACCGCAAAAATGTTCATTGTTTACCAAAAGCAGTCGTGCAAGCATCGAGGTTTTTTTAAAGAATAAGAAATATGCCCCAATTTTTTGCAAAAACTCCCATATTGTTTTCTAATCCTCCCCAATTGTTTTTTTCGGATTTTTGACCTGTTATAATGGAGTGGAGGGAGAGAGAGCATGAAAACCAATATGTTGAAGCTCTTAATGATCCAGTGACATTACAGGCCTTAAGAGATTGTGGCCTATACAAATTTTAGATAATCCCAAGGATGAAAGCTCAGCTATGTCTTATGACTTGGATGGTGATGGAATGGGATGTCCAATATCAGTGTTTTGTGATAGGAGATCAGTGCCTCACTATATATGTTGATGACATCTATTTTTTGACTGGGCTTTCCCACAAAGGAATGGAAATATCTTTATATGGACATAGGCCAGGTGGAGAAACCAATGTCACTTATTTGAGGAAAATTTTTGTCGAAGGGGCTCAAATCAAGGATGGAAGAATAGACATAAAAACAATTGAGCGTCTTCCCTTGAGAACCATTTCCTTTACAGTTTCCAAATTGCGTGGAAGTGCAGTGATTCAATTAGTTACTGAGGCTCAGATGCAGATTGTTGTGGACTATTCATAGCCCATTATATTCAACTGGTGCGAAGGGGTAGTTTGGAAACATGAAAGGGAAAATGATTAGAGAAAAAATAGGAAAACTCAAGAACTTTGGGTATGGTGTCATTCTGATTTCATTTTCTCTAGAGAGAATTTCCCTCCTTTCCCCACAGTAGGTTCTAGCAGATGTAGGAGGACCTCGAGATCCTCATATGATTTTGTGGGTTTCGTTGATGGCACGCCATGGAGGTGATGGCCTGGTAGTGAAATATACTCATGAGTTATTTGGGTGGATGGAAAATAATATTATTATGATCAAATACTTTCCATATGCAGGCATTGATTACGTAGGTGGCCTTGATATCTAACTCCTGGCAGGGATGCAGTGGGGTGACCTAGGTAAAAACTTCTCATTTTGATTGTTTTTATGTTTTCAATTTTTTATTTTTTTTTACATCCAAAGCTATTTATCTGAAATGGTCATGCAAATGTGGGCCTGGTTAGACTAACAGGACTATGACATTTTGACAAGCATGGAGATCACACAACAGGTTTTGTGGTGCCTAACATTGATGCAGCAGAGGCCTTGGTTGAGTTAGAGCACAACCTAGAGAGGTTGGCTCTAGACATCCCAGAGACTAGGATTGATGATTTGCCTCTCTGGTACCAGAGGCACGTAGTTATAGTTCTAGGAATGATCAACTTCTTTCCACGATGGATAGCGCACACTATAGTCATATATCATGATCACCATTATACTTAGTTTCTCATATTTAGGGCTAGATTTTGTTTTTTTTGCATCCACATGTTCAGATAACACACTTTTTACATAAATTTAACCTAATGGAGACTAGTACTTATTATCTCAGTTTATCTTGTTCAATATGTGGATGAATATTGTTTTTGTTCGCATGTGTTGCAAATGTCTATTTAACACATGATTTTCCAATGCATCATTTAATGTGTTTAAATTTCTCGGAATATGTTGATATTCAATGTAATCAAATTGTCTTTCCAAGAGACGGGACCGTAAAAAAATTATTACCATTATTGAACAGCTTATTGCATAGACACCATTTAAATGTAATACGATGAGTTGTGAATCTAACCTCATGATCAAATGACGAATGCCAAATGAAATGGCACCAAATAATATTTCACTCACTGCACTATACTCTATTATGTTATTCATAGTTCAACCAAGGCATATCCCATGAATAGAGACTAACTCATTAGTGGGCGAGTAAATAGCCCAAGCCACGGAAGACAAATTCTGTGTACTACAACTAGTGCCATTAACAAATCCAATGTAAGTCTGAGAGAGAGTTGACATATGAAAATATAGTGTAACACAAGATAAGCAGGAGAAGTAGAAGGAAATCATAAAAAATTCTAAACTTATCGCACACACTCATAAAAATATGATACAAGTAATGTACAAAATATTCACGAAATGAATCACATATAATATTTCTTCAGGTAAAGACCATTCCTGGGCTCTCCCAAAGAAACATTGTCATAATTAACTAGCTCATAGGCCCCTTTAGCTAGTACACATTTGAAAATGTAAGGACCATGCCACATGGGCTTGAATTTACGAGTACCTAGTTGATCATGTGCTTGATCATAGACCAAGACTAGGTCACCTTCCGAATATGAACAAGGATTCACATTTCGGTCAAAATAAGCCTTAACATGTTTCTTATGAGCCTCACTAGCTAGTGCATCATCACAGCGAGTCTCATCTAGTCATGCTAAGTACAAAAAAAATCTCCTCCTCTACAAAGGTAGCTGGTAACAACTCAATGGCCAGTTTCAAAGATGAAATTTCACATTCAATCGGTAAAACTTCCTCCAAACTGTAAACAATTTGGAATGGAGTAAAACCAGTTGATATTTTTGTAGAGGTGCGGTATGCCCACAAGGCTGAAAAAAACATAATATTCCAATTTAGTTTATGAATTCAAATGATATTTTTTATCATAGTGGTAAAAAATTTGTTAACAGATTCTACTTGGTCATTCACCTGTAGATAATATGGGGAAGAGTTGTCTTGGCACAAGCCTGGCTGTGCAGAAAGTTCGGTTATCATAAAATTTCGAAAATGGCTACCATGGTCCGTGACGATAGCATGTGGAACGTCAAACCTGGAAATCACATGGTTGAATATGAAAATGGTTGTAGTTTCCCCATATTCCTTATATGTAGGCATCACCTCAACCCATTTTGTAAAATAATATATTGCTAGGATGATACACCAATGCCCCCCGGCCAACTGAGGGTTACATGTAACAAAATCGATGCCCCATTTGGAAAAAGGACTGACATCTATGATTGGGTGAAGAGGTTTTAGAGGTGCACGCATCTTTTGATGGTAAAGTTGGAAATTATGGCACTTCTGAACCGCAGTTATACAATCTTTGAACATCGAGGGCCAAAAATAGCCAACACGCAATATTTTTTGGACAGTGGAAAACTCTGAAATATGACCACCACAAGCCATTTAATGGCAGTCATTTAATTCCTTCTCGGCTTCCTCGTGATACAAAAAATGTCGAAATATGGAATTACACCACGACGATAAAGTGTATCGCCAACAAAAGTGTATTGCTCGGATTGGTACTGAAAATGACAACGATGAGTTCGAGAAAATTCTATACGAAAAGTCTGAGTTTGAAGATACATGATAATATATCCATACCAAGGATCTATAGTACTGGTATGAAAGAGGGATTCATTTGGGGCAGAATCCTCTGCCACATTTTTTTTCTCTGTATAGTGAAAGTCAAATAACAACTCAACAAACACCAACAATTTCTTAGACTTCGATTTTTTAAATTCTAAATCAAATTCTTGCAGGATAACTATCCATTTAGAATATTCCCCCCCTAGCAACTTTCTGGTAAGAATGTACATCATAGGGTTGCAATCAAAGATCATTGTTGTTTTTCATAAGATTATATATAGACGAAAATGTTGGAAAGCTTGAACGACTACCAAGGCCAATTTCTCCACATGTGTGTATTTGATCTTAGTTTTTGTGAGATTCCTACTCAAATAATAGATCACATGTTCATCATTGGATTCATCTTCCTGGACTAAAACCATTCCAATGGTGGCATCAGACGCAAATAAATACAAAAATTTAGTCCCGATGATAATCAGGTGGATGTAACAATAGTGTATGGGTTAATAATTTTTTAGTGCATCAAATTTTTTTTGAGCAATCTCATCCTAGATAAATGGGATTCCCTTTTTCAACAGTCAAGTAAAACCTTTAGTTAGCTCGACAGAGTTAGGTATGAATCTACGTAAAAAAATTTCTTTCCCTTGTAAGCTTTGGAGTTGGCGGAGATTGTAATGAGGAGGAAATTTGATAATAGTCTCTACCTTGAGCGGATCGAAACAAATGCCTTCCTTTGACATGAAAATTCCCAACAATCGAATGAAATTGTACACAAAAAAATCATTTGTGAGGATTTAGGCGAATATTTTAATGCACACATCTGATGAAAATTCCTCTTAAATGCATAATATGGTCTTGCCATCTCAGTGAGTGAGCTGGTAATTCATCCAAGTAGGGCTTTACAAGATGCTTAATATCATGAAACACATAAGTCATTTCCCGTTGAAAGGTTGTTCCAACATTCTTTAATCCAAATGGGAGTTTCTAATAAGAAAAGGTTCCCCATGGACAAATGAATGTAGTTATATGCTAATTAGCAGGGAGCATATTTATTTTATTGTATCCAGAAAATCCGTCCATGAAAGACAAAATATCATTTTTGGCACAATCATCAACGATTAGATCGATATAAGGGGTAAGATAGTTGTCCTTACGGTAAGCTTTGTTAATATCCCTATAATCGACACATACTCTAATGGTCCCTTGCTTCTTATTAAATAGAGCAATATTGGACACCCAATCAGTCAAGGGAATAGGATAAATGAAACATGCTTTAAGTATTATTTCAACCTCAACTTTTATAGCAACAAATTTTCATGGATGCACTAGGTGTAATCTCTTTCTAACAGGTTTGGCATCCAGGTAAGTATTGATTTCATGAATTACAATGCTAGGGTAAATTCCTAGAATTTCCTCATAGGACCAGGAAAAAATGTCTCAGAATTCTTGAAATAAGGCTTTATACGTCTGAATTTATTCATGGGAGCATGAAGCACCTATGTGAATGTTCTTGATAATTCCAGGTTTGAATAAGATGTTTATTGGTATATTTGTAGATATGTTTCTTAAATTCTTTTCAGATTTAGAATGAAGGATTGACATAGGACATTGAGGACTATTCACAATCTCAGATGAAAACATAAATGAAAAATCATTCTCAGTTTTATCAAGGCTAGGTACAAAATATGAGCGATGATGATAATCGTCCCATGGGACTTTATCCAAATTCATTATTTCCATGATACTTTTTTCAGTTGGAAACTCGTTATCAAAGGGATCAGGAAACGATATTGGTACTAATTGTGACAATTGAGAATAATCATGAATGATCACATTCACTCAATCAATTTCGGAGGATGGTGAATTAGAAGATGTTTGAATTGTTTAATAAGCCAATTCAAATGGGCTCAAAGGAATCTCACAGCCATAGGAGGTCAATTCAAACTCTAAAGGCATAATCAAAGGATCAAAATATTCCATTGTGCTTGATGTGATCATATTAACCTGGGAAATATTATGAGGAAAATTTGGTGGTAGGAGTGAAAAAGTTCCCATGAGTGACGAATCTTTAAGAAAACTGACCCCAACACCTTCATACGGAGTAACAACTTTTCTAATAAAAGGTACACTACCTGTAGAATTAGGGTCTGAAGTATAGTAAGGAAATTGGTCTACTTTCATGATTTTTCCTTTATGGGGAAACATTATCATACGAAAAAATGATGAGACCATTGCATACATAGCATAGGTCCAACTTCGACCGAGTAAAAGGTTATAAACAAGTTGAGCATCAAAAAATTTAACTTCAATTACAGTTGTCTTACCCTCTAATTATATGGGTAGATAATTTAAAATTCCATATGGACGAAAACCTATTCCATCAAAGGCTTTCAATGTTTTTGGAGATTTATTGATGGTTGGAGAACCCAAGGTTTTCCAACAAGAAATAGACATGATACATGTAGAATCTCCTTCGTCAATTACCATACAAAAAACTCGTTTAGTTTTGACGAAAAATGGTATTTTAAATGCCAGTTTATGTGGGAGTATAGGTACATGAATCTCAACATAAAATACAATAAGATCAGAATGATAGGGATCAATTTCTCCAATTTCTGACAATAGCACTTTCCTTTGTGTTGGGCAAGTCTACAACACTTCAAGAGTCGACATTCTTGAAGGCGACATTGCCAGATATTCAACAATGTTGCAGTTCTGGGCATCTCTTGCATGAGGATTAAAAGTTGTTTTTCGAATGACATCTTTAGGAGGTGGTCGAATTACCATGCCATAATTAGTTTTTAAATAGGTAATCATTTAGAAGGGGGAGGAATTAACATGGAAGATTAACTAGGTGAATTAGCATTGTTTCCATCTACAACAGAACCCTTAGATCTGTAATCTTTAGATCTTGTGGCTACCATAATTTGTGAGGACATCATCATGATATACGTCGATGTGGAAGAAGAAGATGGGTTATGTGAAACCATCTTATTTTCTTTAGAAGGAAATGGATCTTTCAAAATAGCGGGAATGGGAGAACCTTTAACGAATTTAGTAACCTCAGCGCGATGAGGGCATTCCTTAGTGTAATGATCTTAATCACAAATTAGGAAAGGATAACGAGGCTTTTGTTTTTGGCAGATGGTTAGTTTTTGTCTAATTTATCTTTTGGAGAATTATTTTGTTTCACTTTACCTTTTCCTTTATTTTTACCTCCATACAGTTTATTATTACCAGTAAATGAATCTAAGACATTAATCTCAAAAATAATTTTTGGAGAAGGATTTTTGTGGGGTGAATCTTGTAAATCCAAAATCTAAGTGCTTTTGGAATTCTTATTTTTACTCTTAGATTGATGGCTAACATAACCAATCAAACCATCAATGGTGTGAGATCTTGTAGGAGTTGAGGTTGTTTGACCTAGGTGAGGTAGATTGGGGATTTTATCATACAAAGTTCCAGACAGTGTATAAACAAGGTCTAGATATTGGGCATGAGAAATTACCTGCTCTTCAATTACAACACCTCCTTTGGCTACATATTTAGTAATTATTGGAAGCAATGATCTTGTGAACCATTCAACCAAAATTTTATTTGGAATAAAAAATTTAACTAGCCGAAATTTACGTCTTCATTCATGTATATGATCGAAAATGTAAGAAAAAGAGGATTGTTTTAAATAAGTCAAAAGTTTCATGCCAGTATCATATCATATCGGTAACTGAAAATGTGTCAAGAATTCAGTTGCTAAGGCGTTGAAGTTATGAAAAGAGGCTCATGGTAACTTGGTATACCATTTTGCTGCTGAATCGGTTAAAGTTCATTGAAAAAGGCATAATCTAATGGAATCATCGATTAATGAATTCGGCGTGCACCAAAGATGATATGCCATAACATGGTTTGATGGGACCTCTCGTGATTTTCCTTCAAAATTCGAAATGTCACTGGAAAACTTAGTAGGAATTGTCGACAAAAACGAGTACTAATAAATAGGATCATTTATTAGTCGAGACAAATCTGGTAAATATAAAGTTGCAATAAATGTTAACTATTGGTTGGGATGTTGTTGCGAATATTGATAACCATGAGGGTTAAGTCTAGTACCTGGAGGAAGATATCCAGGATATCCTAGAATATCTTGTGCGGTTGGGATTTACATTCCTCTAGGGTAGCCATGGTGAGCCATACCAAACTGTGTTTGAGACAGAATTTGATAAGTATGACTAGGGTATGGTTAAATCTGGAAAGGTGGAATTTTCCAAGTAATATTTCCCCTAAAACGGTTGAATATGTAAAGGTTTTCCTCGAAAGAATTGAATCTGAAAAGGTTGGCCTTGTAAATGTTTACCTTGAAAGAATTGACTTTGAAAAGGTTGGGCTTGATACAATGTTTGCATGGCTCCCATACAAGGTTTTCCCACAGGAATTTGAGGTATAAACTATATTGAAGGACCATTTTGATAACCACAAGCTTGATGGATAGCCTGAGTAGTAGTTTGTTGCACTGATATTTTAGGGGTAATTGGAACAGTGGTTTGTGATACTCCCGGGATGAGTGTTTGAGGTGAAATTGGAACCAGTTGTTGAATAAATGTTTGTACAGTAGAATGGTCAAGCTTTTGTGGACTAATACGAACAGGTTGTTGAATTTGTTATTGAACAGGTGTTTGTGGATTCACTTGAATAGATGCTTGAGGAATCCTCTGGACAGGTTGTCAGACTTGTATTGGAATATCGTGGATGGGTATCTGTTGAATAGGTTGTCATGTAGGATGAACAAATAGGTAAATTGGAATGTGTGGAGAAAATTACATGGGTTTTTGAACATATGAAGGGTTCCAAATGGTATTCATCCTTGGATAAGGACCACCAACTATGGGTGGAGACACAACGGGTTGACCTATACCAACTTGAGATATCTGACCATAGTTTGGATAATTTTAGGCAAAATATTGTCCCCCAACCGTAGGATATGATCCAGTAAAGGGTTGTCCCCCATGTGGAGGATAAGGTGGTTGCCCCCCAGGCAGATAATAACCACATGTTGGGTTAACTTGAGGATTACCTACATTACCAGAAACCATATTAATACACTTGTCTGATGTCAAATATTGGACAGTAGAAGTAGATACACCAGCTGACAAAATAGAAGTTTTAGATGAAGGAGAAGCTCTCGAAAAATTCCCAGAAGGTGACTGATATCCAGGAGGAACTAACATGCTGCCATATAGTAATGATTCTAGAGATCTTGAAAACACAGAGGTATCAGCAGACATACTTCCAGAAATAATTCCTGACATATTTAATCCAGGCATATAGTAATAGGGAATACCTTGACCTAAATGGTTCAAAGGTGTGAAATACCAAGGATCTAGTCGAAAAGGAGAAAAAGGAAGTTTTGGAAAAATTGTTTATTCATCGGTAAAAATTGGAGTACATGGATATTCTTCTTCCTCCTCTGTTGTAATATCTTCGATACTAATAAGAATTTAAATTTTCACATTAAGGGCATATCATCCAGAAAACTCTAGCGGAGCTCTACACCAGGCCGACCTCCATGACCTAGGGTTTTTTGGTTTTGGCGTTGGTTTCCCTAGGCAGACCTCCTCCCCCAAACTGATAGATTGTGATTTCTCACCTGGAAAGCTCTAGGCTCACCGACGACAGACTCCAGTGGGGGGATGGCATCTCTCCCCCTACGGGCTAGCCTGCCATAAGGGCGGCAGCAAGGGTTGATATCGTCAATAAGCACAACTATGGTCCATCTCAAGAAACTACAGGGGCGACACAAACAACGCAGCTGACAAATACACAAGCAACAGAAACAACGAACACTAAATCGACAACATGCATACCAAAGAACTCCAAGAAAATAGTGATAGAACTCCCAGCGCACCGCATCAATGGTAGAATCCATTTCATGAAGGATCACACACTAATTAGCAAGTTCATGGGCTTCTGGCCCACAGAAAAAGCGTTGAGAGGATGGATAGCCTCGAAATGGAAACCCAAAGGCCATATTGACCTACAATTGTGCGCTAAAGGTTTCTTCAATGTGATCTTCACCTGCTCTGAAGAAAAATATAGAATCATGGATGGGGGCACCTATTTTTTCAACACTGCAAGTCTATACCTCAGACCCTAGACGGAGTGTTTCAATCCAGACAAACAGGATCTCACTTGGGCACTGGTCCGGATCTGGCTCTACTCTCCCCCCCAAGACTATTGGGATGATTTGACCCTCAGAGATATCGGCAATGCCCTAGGAGAGTTTTTCAAGATCGCAGAGGATACCAATATCAACCGCTACGCATCTTAAGCCTGCATATGTGTCTACATGAACCTAGCATAACCGCTACCAGGTGACGTAAGTCTGATGCATTTGAATGGACACAAACTGTAGATTATGAGCACATTCCTTTTAGATACAGGAAGTGCCACCAATATGGGAATCTCTTCAATGATTATCCCCTAAATAAGAAATCTACAGCTGAAAAGGAATCCAACGAACAAGAAGTAGAAGGATTCACGAAGGTAGAAAGAAAAAAAATACATAACAGGAGAGCTACCCCTGAGTGGAATAAAAAAGGACTCACGACTAGCAATAGCTTCGCAACCCTAAATCATCTAAATGAAAACGAAGTTGAACTAGTCATTGAAGTCGGGTACACCTCCACGGAGCAGGCCCAGTCCTCAAAGGCTCAACAGGACAAGGTCCCCCTTGAGACCTTCTTGAAACCACCAACTGCAAACGCAGCAGGGGAAAACAATATGTTAAAGGGGAAAGAACAGATCACGAAGTTGATCCCAGAAGCGATGGAGGAAGAACCAAAAAGCATAGACCTGGAAGGCTTGGATCTCATAGGGTTAGAGGAAGCCTGCAATAAGAAGGGCTAAAAATCTATCCCAGAGCAACAAATCCAAAAAATGGAGGAAATCCTCACCAGAGCACAATAACTCCACTCCCTTGGTATCTAGGGGGGCACACTCATTAACACCAAATACTTCATGAAAGAGTCTCACTGGAAGAAAGACGGAACTAGGAAGAAGCCCTTGGGAGACAAAAATCAAGAATCAACCAGCTCAAAGAGGGAGAAAGAAATACCAAATTCTTCCACTACTCTACCATTTAGCACAGGATGCACAACATAATCATAACCCTCAAGAACCAAACTGGGGAAAGGATGGAAACGCAAGAGGCCATCACTGAGGTGTTGTGCAATCATTTCAGGGACATCAGTCAACACATCAGGAACCCAACCACTAGAGGCATGAGTCCATTTGGGAAATCACTCAATACATCCCCAAGATGATAACAGATGAACACAACAGGATGTTGCTTGCAGCTACCACTCTAGCTGAGGTGGAATAGGTAGTATTCTAGATGAAGGCAGGGAAAGCTCTAGGTCCTGATGGATTTACCACCAAATTCTTCCATTTTTTTTGGGAGACCATTCAAAACGAAGTCTGGGATGTAGTGGAGGAATCACGCTCCACCCATTGGCTTCTACCTGCACTAAATGCCACCTTCATCACTTTGGTACCAAAATAAGACAACGCAACCTTGCCAACTAAGTACAGACCTATAGCTCTCTGCAATGTCATTTACAAAATTCTCTCCAAAGCTATAGCTAAGAGGCTGAAGAAGCTCCTTCCCCTCATCATCTCCTGGGAGCAAACATGTTATGTGGAAGGAAGGCAAATTCTTGATGGCATCATCTTAACCCATGAAGTCATTCACTCCCTCAAAACCACCAAAAAGTTAGACATGCTTCTCAAAATTGACCTATCAAAAGCTTTTGATAAACTCAGCTGGGACTACATCAAAAAATTTATTTTAGTCTTTGGCTTAGCCATACCTAGGTTTGATGGATCATGAGTCTCATCACCTCCCCCTTTCTCTCCATTCTGGTCAATGGCATCCCTCTGCTTCCTTCAACCCCTCGAGAGGCATAAGACAAGGGGACCCTCTCTCTCCCTTTATCTTCATCATTATGGCAGAAGGATTGGGTCACCTTCTCAAATTCGTTCTCAACTCCTTCTCGGAGGCCTCCAACATAGAGGTCAATCCTGACAAATCGCAGATCTTCTTCTTTCACACCTCCTCTCTCACTCAACGCACTATCTCCTGCATCCTAGGATTCTCCATTGCTCCTTTGCCTTCCAAATACCTAGGAGCTCTACTGACTGAGTCAGCCATCAATCACTCCTCCTGGAGAGCTCTGCTGGAAAAAATGGAAACTTGATTATCCAACTCGACTCATCATTCCCTCAACATTGCCAGCCGTCTGGTCCTCATTAAATATATACTGCAATCCCTCCCTATTTATCTCTTCTCAGTCCTTGCAGCTCCCAAATGGGTCCTCAAAGCCATGCACAACTTGCAACGATATTTTCTATGGGGAGAAACCAAAGAAGAAGAAAAAATGGGCCTTAGTCAATGGGAAGGATGTTTGTACCCCTAAAAGTCAAGGCGGACTAGGACTGCGTCACCCTGATCACAGCAATACCATAATGGGAGCTAACATATGGTGGAAATGGGTCTCCAACCCTAACACTCCATGGGCCAACCTATGGGCAGCCAAGAACACACACCACTGGCCAAAGGAGGATCTCATAAGGTATAACCTAGAACCGATTGGATCCCAAATCTGGAAAGTAGCAAGCAACCAAAAAAGGATGATCAAAATCACAGCTTTTGGGAGCTGCGAAGTGGTAACCAAGCTAGATTATGGGAGGACTCCTGGAAACAGATGCCAAGCCTTTCCTCCATCTTCCCCAGACCTCTATGGAGTGCAGCTCTCCAAGGAAGGCAAAGACAGAAGGCTCAAGACTTCTGGATGGATGACACCTCCCTAGGTTACAGGCAATGGCTACATATGAGCAGATGGAAAGACAAATGGAACAATGAGAGCCACACAAACATCTGGGAGGAGCTCAGTACAAAAATAAAAATCAGAGTAAAAACAGGACCTGACATCCTCCGCTGGGGGCATATGCCCAATGGAAATTACTCAACCAAGGAAGCTTACAACATTATTCACCAGCAAAACCCCAGACCAACAGATCTCATCTGGAAAAAGATATGGAAGGCCAATCTGTGGCCTAAAATAGCTACCTTCCTGTGGTTTCTTAGTACACGACACATCCTCACATGGGAGAATATTTTGAAGAGGGGGTTTGTAGGACCCTCCAGATGCCCTTTATGTCAGGATAAATTGGAAACCATCGACCACTTGTTCAACCAATGCCCCACCGCCAATTTCTTGTGGGACAGAATTGAATTCTTAAGCCAACGTTCCAACCGTGCAAAGGGAAACATCATTAACACCATCAGCAGCTGGCAGGACACTCCATACACCAGCACTCTCCTGAATAGAATTTGGCAGATCATTCCGGGCATTCTCATTTGGAACATCTGGAAGAAACGAAATAGCCACATCTTCAAAGAGAAGCCATCAACTTTAGATCAGATCTGGGATAGGATCCACATCAACCTCTCTGAAACTCTGGCCTTAAACGCTTGGAGTCAGGAGGACCTGCCTACCTCTGTAGAAGAATGCCACATATGGAACAATTGGAAAAAGAGTCTAAACACCCCCCTGGACATCAATCCAAGAAGCACAGGTAGAACCCTTGCTCCTGAAAAATGGTCTCCCCCCCCCTAATGGCTTCTTCAAATGAAATTTTGATGGTGCGTCCAAAGGCAACCCAACAAATGCAGGATTCAGAGGCATTATCAGGAACCCTCAAGGAGACCCTCTTCAGATTTACTACGGGAACATAGGATGGGACAACAATAATTCAGCGGATTTGGAAGGCCTTATACAACGTATTCAAATTGCCATCGAGTTTCATTACTTCCCTCTGGAATTGGAGGGAGACTCACAAATCATAACTATGGCTGCCATAAAAATCCTCCAAGGAAAAATTTCCTCAAAAGTATCCAACAACTGGAGACTTTCCCATAATCTCAAGGTACTGGAACTGTTGATTCACAACCACAGAGCCATGACTTTTGGTCATGTTCGTAGGAAGGCCAACTCAGTTGTGGATCTCCTGGCAATTAAAGGGGTGGAAAGCAACTGTGAGTTGCATCATTCCACCCTAACACACATTGCAGAGGAATCACTCAAATAGGATTGCCTCACTCTCATTCAGAAGGATCTGCTCCCCCTGGATGCGAGTGACAAAACTAACACGCTTGAAAATCACATCCCACACTCCCCGGAGGGTGGATATCTTCTGTGCATAGCCTCACCTGCTGTGGATCCTAAAACCATTAGCCACTTGGAAAAGACTCACAGAATCATAAATGATGACAAGAGGACGGGAACTATGTCACCATGTCCAGAGCATCACCTCGCATCCTTCACCATAAATCATCACCATGATTAACCTGTATTACATGCATTCCCCTTCCCTCAAGCATACTCAGGTGATTGATCATAGCATGCAGTGTTGGAATCATGATTGTCGTTAAACCAAAACCCGTAGGCATTAGTCTTCGCTACAATCGCTAGAGTTAGGATCCACGAGAGGCAGTTAGTCCATGTCGCGAAACACACGAGGAGCGTTGAATCCAATGTCCAACAATCTCCCCCCCAATGCAAGTCGGGTGAGTTTTGAACTCAAGACCTGTCGCTCTGATACCAATTGTTGGAATCACGATTGCCATTAAACCAAAACCTGCAGGCATTAGTCTCCGCTACAATCGCTAGAGTTCAAATCCACGAGAGGCGATTAGTCCATGTCACGAAACACACAGGGAGCATTGAATCCAATGTACAACACGTGGATGCATGTGAAGCCTACTCATTTCTATCCTCCTCACACACACCCCAGCCCCTTTAAAACAATGAGCTCTCAACCCCTTTAAAACCATAGTTTTTTATCCCTTCCTTTCACCTCTTTAACTCTACTTTGGCTTCTCCATGATTCCAGAAGGCTGCGAAGCTCTATAATTAGTTTTGCGCTATGCAGTCTCCTTTGGGTTGCCGCATCCCTTCCTGTGCACCTTCCCCCTGCTATTCCTACCCCCTAAGTCCCTATGTTGCTTGCCCTTCTGTGTTCCCCTCCCTGTACCACTCCCCCCTGCCTCTTTGCGCAATGGCCCCTAGACTTCGCCATAGAACCATCCAAGGCAGAAAAAGAGGAGCTATCCCTGGCCGCTATCACTGTGGCAAGGAAAATCATCTAGAGTCAATGGAAGGCTCCTCATCCAGTACTTTTGTGCGTCAGAGTCTTGATCCCGAGCAGAATGAAGCAGCCCCTAGGCAAGCTGCGTAGAGAGGAAGACACGGCCCGTGGAAGTACACCATCTCTCCCTAGATGCACCTCCAGCACCGCAAAAATGACCCGTTACCGGTTCAGGAGGAGGAAGAGGAGGATTCAGGCATTTGGGTGATGGATTTCAATGGAAACTGGACGTGTGTCCCCGACGGCATAGATCCGGACTCCCCCATCCTCTGTGTACCGGTCCACAAACCCAGGTGTATAGTGGAAAACATGGCGGAAGCTGCTATGCAGGCTCCTGCTTTCCCCATTGAGGAGGAGGTCCCCAACAGTGATGATGAAAACAAAAAGTGAAGCCTACGCAGTTGCACAGTTCTCCCATGTTTTTTGTCAAGCTTGCCATCAGTGCTATTTTGCTACCGTTTACTTTGTGCTACTTAGATACGCCAGCGCTATTATGCATAATGTAATTTTCTATTTAAAGTTTTGTTTGGGCTGGTTTCCTCCTCTAAGGCAACCTAGAAATTGTGTAACTAAGGATGGTATTGGCTAAGTGCAGCTTTCCAACCTAGCCTGTAGCATATGTAACTCTAATGTTTTTTAATTAATAGAATAACTTAACTTAACTTAACTTACCAAAAAAAAAAATATCTTCGATACTAATGAGATCAGGAGGTATAATATCTGTAATAATAAGTTTTACTCGCGATGAAGGTGGAGTAGGAGTAGGGGCTATAAAAGTTGAAGGAGAATCAAGTTCAGAAATATCAGACTCAGGTTCAGAAATTTTTGGCTTAGTTAATTATGTTTCTGAAACTTCTCCAATATGAGATTATGGTCGAATGACTTCGGTAACTATTGCTTCAGATTTAACTAAGTCTAATTATAGTCTTTGAGGTTGATCCACTTGTTAGAAAATTAAATATTACAGAGCAATGAAACACATAAAATATGTGGAAAATACAAGCTCACAAAACACATAAAACCAGAGAGACACAGATATACGTGGTTCACCCAGTTTGGGCTACGTCCACCCCGAACAGCCAGTCCTTCCTTTATATTATCCAATAAAATGAAGAGACAAAACCTACAGCAGATCCGCTGTAATATCCTCTGTTCTCTCTCACAGTCTCCCTCTCTGTTTCTCGCTCCGAGAATACACTCATAATACACAAACGTTAACACAATGCCCCATATACACAAGGGTTTGTGTAAAAACCTAATCTAAAACACAATCTCTACCTTCGCATCATTTGCCTAATGAATGCCCAGATTGACTAGAAATTACTATACTTTTACAAGCACTATATCCGTTTAGTCAAGGCCGCCCGACCGTGGCTCCGGTGCGCCCCCCCCTGGACCCCCCACGGCAGCGATTAAATTTCGGGTGGCGTTACCGCCCCTTTTAAGGTACAGGGGTCCAAAGCTGTGATACAAAGTAAACAAGATAATCAGGCTCCACACCCAACACCACTTCAGTTTTTGTTGTTTAAAATTCTACAATTGTATTTGTTTTAGGTTTATCTAAGGTCCCAGATCGTATTGATTTTTACTTTTCAGCTTTAATTTTTTCCAATTGACTCAGTGTATATAGGGGGTTTACCCTGCATTCTACGTGAATGTCTCTTCCATGATGAATTTTAATTAAGGATTCAAATGATATCACAAATCACACCTAATGCTTCTAAAAATTAAAAACAAACAAATAACACATGCTAGAAAATCTAAGATTCAAACCAGGCAAACAACTTTTTCACAGAAAAATCACTAGTTGGTGATGAAATCCAATGTCGTAGAAATCAAGATGAAAAGTATATATATATAGAGAGGGTGGAACCAATTACACCGAAAACCTGTTAAATGAACATGATCTGGTGCAAGTAACTCCATTTATGCCATCTCGAGTGAAGATTACCCTCCAAAAAGGTCCAAGTGATTCTAGCCAACATTTGTTTCAGGTATAGCAGAGACTTCCCCTCCGTCGTCACCTTGGGTAATATCCCTAATATTATGGTCTCTAAGGTCACCACTTACAACAATTGAACATGGGGGAACAATCACAGATCGTATGTACACGCAAGGGCAGAGTAACGAAGCTCAATCCCCTTGAAATTTTCTCAACATGGTTAATATGAGCTTTACTTCCAAGTGACTCTAAAGTACCTTTCAAAACCATCTGTAATGCATGCAAATCACTCTATCATAATCAAGGAAGTGGGGTCCATCACTCCATTGGGTCCAGTATGATCTCGTTTTTTACTCCCTTGTTAGAGGAGCTTCCTAGAGAAAAATTGTAATAAATGGATTTACTCCATACTGCAAGATTCTAATGTTTGTTTGAAAATTTGGAAAGCTAGCTCACTTCCCTATTCCAAAGCCCTACGAACTGATCTAATGTAGGTGGAAAGAGCCCTAAAAAATGTAAAAAATATAATTGATTTTATTAACGTTGTGTTATTAAGTTGGTATTTACTCAATAGGTGAATGGATGTGAAAATGATGATATTATGACCTAGCCCAAAAAATATAATGTAACCGAATATGAAATTGTAATATTTTCATTCAATGAATTCCTAATTACGGGAAAGTAATATTCTTTTTTTATTTTTTTTCCAAATAGAATTCAAAAACGCAAAATTCCACAATATTCTTTTCCACAAAATGTCAATTTTGAATTTGAGATAATTCAAATTTACAAATTAAACTAAGATTCAATTTTTCTCAACAAATCAAACAACCATGAAATTGTCCTTTTACAAGTAATCACTCAAAATTTTCAAAATGAATGGAGAAACCATACAAAAATTCAAAATTAATTTGTTCTAATGAATGCTATGAAATCAATGATGTCTAAATTGTAACTATGAAAAACTTCAATACTGAAAAAAAAAATGATTTTCATTTTGAATTCAACAAAGGAAGAAAATATCATAAAAAAATTTATCCTTGAGAAACCCTACTTTTCATTAAACCAAAATATATTTCACAAGTAAGTAAGATAATCACTGAACTCGGTATGTTTGAAAGAAAAAAGATAGGGAGGCAGTAACCCAATAGCAACTAATATCTTTTTTGATAAATCGACAAGTAACTGGATGAAACCCTGCCCATATTTATGAAAATGAGTAATTATCAAGAAGACTTCTTCATGACACTCAAACAACCTCACAGAGATTAACTGAAGGTAAAAACAAGTATAATGAAGCTTTCAAAAAGCAAAATTTCAGACTTTTATTAAAGGAAAACCTATTTTTTCAAACAATCTCAGGATGTGCGCAGGTAAAGAGTTAAGTTCAGTATGCATACACACTATTTCTAAAGAAAAAAAGTGCATATATGCACTCAGTTGTTAAACATAAACCGCAAAAATAGCAAAATTTTAAGGGAAAAAAAAATTCAGGGAAACAAATCAAAAAATCTAAAATGTCACTATCTTGTCAAAACTCAGATAAGGCTATCAAAAAAGGATAAAAAATAAAAAAACAATGAGAAGGAAGAGAACATGATGCTCCCCAAGAGAGTCACCAATTCATTATATCGGACTAATTGCTAATGCAGACAAAAGCAATCTCCCTAGATTTCCAAAAAAACCTAGTAACAAGCAGACAATCAAGTTAATCTTTCCCTGAATCTATCTTTACTTGAATCATAAAGTAGAAAGGAGGGAAATGAAATCCATACACTTTTATGACATGCTTGATGAAGATCCTTGATATGCTTCGATGTAGCTCCTCAATTCTTGAAACAAACATCCTTAGTGCTTTGTTAAGGTGCCGAGTCTCCAAAATGTCTTTAAAATGACATATATTTTCACTTCATTCACACCCTCATTTCACTTTTATCACCTTCATTCCATCACTTTGTCACTATATAAACCTACATTTCCATCATCATATGGGTTCAAAATGGTATTTTCCTAAGTTATATTTTTCAAGTGCTTATAGTGAATTAATGGTTAAAAATTAGAATAATGCATATACTTGCTAATACTTAAAAGTGGCTTGAGTTTCATGACATGTAGGCCATTTGGAAGCTTCCAAGACACCTTTGTGTGGCCTCCAATGCTCAAATTCGAATTCCATTCAAGATATGGAAGAAGATTTGGATAAAGGTCAAAGAGGATATGTGTCTCATCATTACTGATCTGAAAGGAGTGTATTAGTTCTGCTGTGCTAAGTGTCCTTTCAATAAATTAAACATGTACAATTTGTCTCCATATGTTTTCTTAAGGAATGAGAGTTTTAACCATGAAATAAGATGATTTAGTGAACTTTAAGCATGAAAATAAGCCTTAAAAATTTGAAAAATAGTGTATAACAGAGAAAAACAATCACACATAAGTTTTACACAGTAAGCATGATGAAGCAGTTTACCCCTCTTGGGCTACATGTCCTGGTCTAGCTCCCAATGGCATGTCCCTCTTTGTCACTATACTCAAAATTGTAAATTACATGTGTTTACAGGCCTTTGCTGGTTGTTTTCTCTACACCAATGGCTCCAAAATGCTCAAATTAGTCTAGGTAGACTCTTGTTTCAGCGAAATTGGTCGAAAATTGACCTCCCAATGCATTTTTCCCAATGACAGCTAGAAAAACTCCACTAAAAGTGGAGACTAGCACTATCTGTGGCTAAAAATAGAAAAATATCTAAAATTTAGGGCTCTGCTATTGTTCCTGCCGAAATGACCGTTTGAATTAAACATAAAACAATTTGGAGGCGAGGTGGTCACATACCGACCCTTGCCGTTAACTCCATGGTTATCGTAATATTAAATCCACTTGGTGGCTTGGAACCAGGAGTATTAAGATTCCATTAACCGTTGCACTTGATGTCATACTCTGCGCCATGTGAATGCATTGCATCCCCGCCGAATAAATAGTTGACTCTGCATATAAGGCCAGCGGAACCCGGAGACGTTGGTTCCATAACCATGGCATTTAAAACCTTAATAACCGCCCATGTGACATTGTTTAACCCCCGTCGGAGTTTGTTTAACGTTTCCTCCAGTTAAGACTTTGGGTCTCAGTCATAGCCACCGAATGTATGGTGTTTGGGGCTGGCCCCCTTTTTTTTTTATCTTCCCGCAATTTTTTTAAGCCATAAATACAAGTCGCGACTCTATAGGGCTAAGAAATACCTGTAGAGCGGTTGGTAAACCCATCCACACCTATCCATCTACCAAGTAGGAATGAAGATACGTTCATTCATCATGGGTACTATGGAGGCCATGCTGATACAGATAAGCGCATACACTCCATTATATATGATGTACCCTTGCATCTAAAGCTCGTAACCCAGAGACATATTAATCCGGGATGGTCCAATAAATGAATCGGCGGGATGGGATTACTTACGTGATTATTACTTTATAGATTGATTGTGGGGGCATGTTTATTTCTTTATCATACTGTTGGTGGATAGAGCTTTGATGTGAAGGGGCAGGGCGAGGCAGGGAACGGTGCACGAAATTATTGTTTACCCTTGGATGGGGCGAGGTGTATTCTTTACGGATGAAATGCAGTGAAATATTGATACTTCCCGACCCAATCTGGTTAGAGAATGAGTATAAGTATAAGCACCTAAATAACTACATGAAGCTCCTACCTAACCCTGCACCCGAGGTCTCCAGTTCGAATCCTGTAGCCTCCACACAAATTTTAATACACCATCCCGAGGACACGTGTTGACCTCCAGGCTTGCCACATGTCACTCATCTGACGACTCTTGCAAAATCCATCCAATGGCCCAAAAACAACTTCGTACCACCAAAATCAACGGTCCATAACATGCCACATGGCGCGTTCTAGTTGGTTGGAGAAAAATGGAATATTCCCCAGAATATGCCTACTCACTATACCTGTATGTTGACTGGGCATCTAGTCACAAAATTTTTGTTGTTTGAGGAAATAGACAGACCGAGATATATTCCTCATATGACATCGATTTTTGGAACCATTCACGGCGCTGGAATCACAACGATGAGACCTTTTTGGTCGCTCAGGTTCAGACCTATTTCGAGCATTTTCAATTTTGAGCATAACACATGATCTCCTGATCACACCTCCCCACTTGGAAGCTTTTGGACCCCAAAATATCTCTGGATTACTGAAAATGAAGGTGAGGAGGCTGTGTCCCCACTCTTCCAATATTTATCCACTGAAATTTAACTAATTTCATTAATTGGAGCTTTTCATGAAACAACAAATATTTCCTTGATTCCGTCAACTAACCATTGTTGTTTTTGACATTGTCATGCTGCACATTTTCTGAACTTGTTTTTGACATTGTCATGCTACACATTTTCTGAACTTGCAGTACAACAATCTAACTTTGTATTAAACATCTTGTCTCTACATTGGTCTATAATCAAAGGAAACTTAGAATTGTTCTCACCTTGCACTCTATCCTTATAGCGATTTTTTGTTGAATTTGCTTTGAACTTGTGTCGATTCTTGACCAAGTTTCTTCGCCATTGTACCATGCCTTTCTGAAACCAATAATGAACATTTCTGAATCCTGTGCCTTCTTTATCAAGTTGTTGTGTCCTCTCTTTGACCTTTGCAACTTCTTTCACTGACACCTTGTTTTCAACACCGTTCAACACCGATGTCGACTGCTGCAACTGCTTGTGATATTATTTCAAACACAACCTGCTTTCAAACCAAAACAACTCATTACATACATCATC
Source organism: Pinus albicaulis (assembly GCA_034641835.2). Taxonomy (NCBI): domain Eukaryota; kingdom Viridiplantae; phylum Streptophyta; class Pinopsida; order Pinales; family Pinaceae; genus Pinus; species Pinus albicaulis. The sequence continues at coordinate 959,684,493 of CM076572.1, forward strand.
ATTTGTTTGAAAAGGATTATGTAAAACATCTCTTTGTTTAATCATCATCAATGTCAAGTTTTGACTTGCATTGACTAGCCTCTTCATCTACCCTGCATTAACTAAAGAAGTGTCTAGTTTTTTACGATGAGCTCTCACAATATACTCCTTGCCATCTTTGAATAAATGGTATTTGTTCTCATGGCGATGGAAGATCTCTTTCCTGTCATAAAATTAAGTACTTCCCAACACCATACCTATTATATCAAGCGGAACAACATCTAATTCAACTGTGTCAATGAAATGTGTAGTTATTGCAAAGCACAACATGCACTTCTTTGAAACCTGTAAATTTGCATCCTTACAAATCCAACCAAGTGGATATGATTTCGGATGTGGAATGGTCTCAATATTAAGTTTCTTGACCAAGTATTTAGAGATTAAATTTTCTTGTGATCCATTGTCAAACAATGTGTCAACGTTGGTATGTTTGGAAATGACCCTCGCATGAAACAGTTCAATTCTCTCTTCTTCACTTGGAGCTTGTATGTGACAGTTAGATATACTAGAACTGGGTTTATTTTCAATCTCTTTCCCCTTCATGTTCTTTAGTCCCATAGCTATGATTTTTGTTTCATATCTTGAATCCGACCCTAGGTCTTGTTCAACTATTGCAACAGTTTTTCCTTTTTCCTTGGCTTTCTCTTTGGCCTTCAAACTTTCCGGTTTCAACTCTGGATGAAGTTTCCAACAATGGTCCTCATCATGGCTAGTTTAAGAACAGTTTTTGCAGAAGAAATTTTCCTTCTCTTTTCTGATTTTTGCATTTCTCTTTTTCTTCCAATTACCTTTAAACTCATTTTCCCCATTCTCATCTAGGTTTTGTTTTCCCCTTGCCTCTAAATGTGTGGCTTGTACACAGACTTCATCTAGGCTTGTAGGGTTAAACATGAGGATAATATGTCTTAGGTAGGTATCTAAGCCTCCTATATACTTGAGCAAAGTGTCTTGGCTATGCAAATATACTCCTAATAAAAGAGCTATTCTCCTAAATTCTTGAGTATACACTTGTACATTTTGTCCTTTCAATTTTTTTAAAATTTTCTAGTCCATTATGGCTTTCTGCATGTGAGCTAATGGATAAAAGTGTTGTTTTATTGCAAAAATGAAATCAGTCCATGATAGAATAATCTTACCATGCTTTTTGATCTCATCCTTTGTCTTGGATTCCCACCAAACAAGTGTTGAACCTTCCATTCTCAATGAAGTTATTTGGATTTTGGTATCATCATCTTGAAAATTTTGGATTCTCAAATAAACATCCAATTTCCTAATCCAATTATCAAGATTTTTTGCATTGACTTCACCATTAAACATTCGCAATTCAAACTTAACATCAAGTTTTAGAAAAGGACTTTTACCCATATTCTTTGAGTTGTATGGTTGATGTATTGAAGATGAAGTAGAGGATGATGAGGATGAAGATGAGGGTGATGATGGTGACTTTCCACTATCTCCATTTCCTCCATTTCCCTTCTTTGATTTATCTTAATCATTATGGCCTCATGATAATCCTTGTCCTTCCTTGTGAAGTTTGGACCTTTCTTCTTGTAGCTTCTCATTCCTTTCTTGATAAAGGACTCTAACCATTTCAGTCAAGTCAAGAAATTCTTTTCTGTACACTCTTTCTTCCCCTTTGGGATCCATCTCTTCATGGATTTATTATTCTCCTGGAGGCATGCTTGATGTTACTTCTGCTTCTTTTGGAGGTGAGCTAGGTGGTGGAGAATGTGGCAATCTTTCCCTCCTTTGTTGTGGCTCACTTTGAGAACCTCTTGATTCCACCAATTTACCTTCTCCTCTCTTAAGCTTGAGCCTAGTAAGCATGAAAACCCTTGCAAACAGTTAACAAATCTTTGCACATAAAAACACCGAAGATTGAACTCTAGCACTGATACCAACCTGATATGAAAGGAGTGTATTAGTTCTACTATTCCGAGTGTCCTTTCAGTAAATTAAACATGTACAACTTGTCCCCATATGTTTTCTTAAGGAATGAGAGTTTTAACCATGAAATATAAATTATTTAGTGAACTTTAAGCATGAAAATAAGCCTTAAAAACACTGAACAACAGTGTATAACAGAGAAAAACAATCACACATAATTTTTACAGAGTAGACATGATGAAGCAGTTCACCCCTCCTGGGCTACATCTGCTGGTCCAGCTCCCAATGACATGTCCCTCTTTGTCATTATGCTCAAAATTGTAAATTACATGTGTTTGCAGGCCTCTAATGGCTATTTTCTCTACACCAATGGCTCCAGAATGCTCAAATTAGTCTAGGTAGACTCTTGTTTCACCAAAATTGGTCGAAAATTAACCACCCAATTCATTTTTCCTAATGACAACTAGAAAAACTCCACTAAAAGTGGAGATTGGCACTATCTGTGGCTAAAAATAGAAAAATCCCTAAAATTTAGGGCTCCGCTACTGTTCCCGCCAAAATGACCGTTTGAATTAAACATAAAACAATTGGAGGCGGGGTGGTCACATACCGACCCCCGACGTTAACTCCGTGGTTATTGTAATATTAAGTCCGCTTGGTGGCTTGGAACCCGGAGAGTTAAGGTTCCGTTAACCGTCGCACTTGATTTCATACTCCGCACCACGTGAATGCATTTCATTCCCGCCGAATAAATAGTTGACTCCGCATATAAGGCTAGCGGAACCCGGAGACCTTGGTTCCATAACCATGGCATTTAAAACCTTAATAATGGCCCATGTGAAATTGTTTAACCATCGCCAGAGTTTGTTTTATGTTGCTGCTGGTTAAGACTTTGGGTCTCGGTCATAGCCACCGAATGTATGGTGGTTGGGGCTGGCCCCTTTTTTTTATCTGCCCGCAATTTTTTTAAGAGATAAATACAAGTCGTGGCTCTATAGGGTTAAGAACTACCCGTAGAGCGGTTGGTAAACGCGTCCGCGTCTACACCCGAGGTCTCTGGTTCGAATCCTATAGCCTCCAAAAAAAAATTAATACACCATCCTGAGGACACGTGGTGGCCTCCAGGCTTGCCACATGTCACTCATCCGATGGCTCTTGCAAAATCCATCCAACGGCCCAAAAACACCTCCATGCCACTAAAATCAACGGTCCATAACATGCCACGTGGCGCGTTTTGGTTGGTTGGAGAAAAATGGAATATTCCCCAGAATATGCTTGCTCACTGTACCTGTATGCTGACTGGGCATCCAGTCACAAAATATTTTCTCTTTGAGAAAACAAACAGAATGCGACATCTTCCTCATATGACATTGGTTTTTCGAACTGTTCGAATGACGAGACCCTTCCGGTCGCTCAAGTTCGGACCTGTTTCGAGCACTTTCAATTTTGAGCATAACACATGATATCCTGATCAATTACCTATTTGGATTGTAACTCTATAAGATTCTTAAGGATAGAATCGTGGATCACCATTAATGAGGTAGTTGTTTAATTTTTGTATAAATAAGAGAACATCCTCCTTTCATGAGAAGAGGAAGAATTTGTAATGTGGAACTTGTAATATTGGAGAAGTTTGGAATCATGGAAGTAGATGTAAAGTGAGGATATAATGAGATAGATATAATTTAATGGTATATTTTTAGCATAGAGTTTAAGTCGATAGTTGTAGATACTTTTTGTTGATGTAATTTGGGAATGCATGGAATATATAATGTTCCTTTGATTTTCAAAGAAGCGTGATTTTCTATTCTATAGGTATGCTTTAGTATCGCATTTCAATTTCTGCAAGTATGCTTAGATTAGTTATTTCATTTCTGCAAATGTATGCTTTTTAATTCTCGCAATTTATTTTTTTTACTTCTAGAAGTATAGTGTGATTTACTGTTTTCTAGAATAGATTTATTGCTTTCTAGAATAAATTTATTCTTATGTCATTTATCATTTTTTTCATTTAATAGATTTAAATTTCTATTGCTTTCTAGAATATATTTAATTGGATTGTCATTTTTTTTCATAGGTTAAGAATTCACTTTAGAAATTGGAAACCGATCTCTAGCACATATAGTGCACGTGCGCCTCGCAAGTCCACAGACCCCCGGGTTGATAATTTATGTTAAGGGATTTGAGAAATTAAATTACCTCTTCATTTTGGCATCGTTGCTGGGGAGGCGTACATAAGGATAAGTTTTCAATCTAGAATGTCATTTGTTTTTTCATATTACCTAGCATACATAGGGATTAGTTTTTAATTTAGAATGTTATTTTATTTTCATTATTTTTCAATTTTTCATTTTACCTAAAAATTTCATTTTTCATCTTTCAAATAATTTATTTCATTTTTTTCTAGAAATCATTTTTTTTTATAAAATTTTAATTAGTTTTTATACTTTGGCAAAATAAAATTAGTTTTTAGAGTTTGACAAAATAAAAATAAAAAAAATCAACGTTGAAATTTTTTTTTCTAAATTTTTTCGGGTGGTTCTCCCATTTTCTAATAATTTGCAAGGAAATTCTCAGTTCCAGGAGATCAATGTCGAAATCCTCGACTTAATTCAACTTGATTTGTCTGATCTTGGTACATTCAATAGTGTAATTCCATGCTTTAATATATCCTTCCGCTGTGAGTGCCCTCGGCTCTAGGGCTTCAGGCTTTTCTCACAAAAGCTTCTCGGTTGCTACTATACATCTATTGCTACCTCTCCATATGAAATCAACCCAAACACAATTCCCCTCCTCTGAATAGATGGTCTGAACTCCCTCCTTCCTCTAAAAAAACTACCTCATCCTACTTAACGTTACATATGCTCTTCCTCAAATAATTTCGTTGTCGGAGTAGAAGCCTAAAAACACACCAGTTTTGACCAAGTCATTTTAAAACACATTTTGTGAGCAACTGGGGGTGAATATGAGAAAATTAAAACATGGGTTCTCTTCATAACGGGGGAAATTAAGTAACACAAAAGCGATTTCGTCAAATTCGTAAACGTTTGTTATAATTTCCGGGTTTTTTGGAGCCTCATTTGCTATGTTGCATGAGAAAAAATGATTTCTAAATTAAATGCAAACTTCAATTACGGCCAAGGATCAAACCTGCCACGAGATCTTCTATCTGTTGTAGTTGAATAAATAAGCTGCCATATGTCAGCAATAAATTACATCAAAGAGAGATTTTGGTGATTTCCGTTATGATGAGGGAAATGAGTGGAATGAAAAGGTTGTTGAGAAGCCCTGCAGTGATGCCGAGACCCTGGAACATAGCACTTTTGACCCATTTTCTTCTGGTTTAGAAGAACTCATCTTTTTTATGGCCTACAATCTGTCACCGTGTTTCAATTAGGATGCTGCTCGCATGAGCGATGAACTGTTGAAGGTAAAATCTTGTGTTTAATTCGGTCTTTAGTGATAATGATAGATTATTTTACCCGATTATGATGCTTCCAATGAATAAAATTTTATTCAATCAATGTGTGGATCATTATTGGAAGTGATTCTCTCGAAGTTGTATGAAGATGCAAAACCAAATTTCTCTGATAATAGAGTCAAGGATGTATCTTGTTGTGGGTCAAATCATAATGTCAATCTAGAAGCAGTGAACACATAGAAAGGATCAAGGCTAAGGATTTTGATGCAGAGGAAATTGTTGCCATGTAGAGTTGATGAAAATTTTATTCGATTTCATCCCTCTTTTGTTGAGGTTCTTTGTATTAGTTAAATCTTCCAAATCCGACATGTGGATATGATGTAGAGTCAATGTATATTTTTTTTAGTTTTTAGTCGTAGCTGACATTTCTGGGCTACTCTTGGACTGCATTTCGACTAGTCATAGCGTAACTATGATGTTTAACTCCCACATGTTAAAATTTTGATTCCTTTCTATTTTGACCAGTGCTTTTATGGAAGATACGATGCTTCTATAACAAAGATTCATGGAGAATCTCACTCATTCTTTGTGGAGATAAGAGGACCTCATAAAGAAAATATACATGAAGCAATGAAACAACAAACAAATCTCTCTGTCATTTTTCAGCCATTGAAGGTTTTACAGGTAAATAAGAAAATCATAAATTCCTTGCCTTCAAAAAAATATTTCTCTTTTTCATTTTCCAATAAATAATCAATAAAACCAATAGGGTATTTGCTAGTCTTATAAAAGAAGTACTATTTAATTTGAAGGATGGACTGATTGTTTGTTCATGACAAAAATGAATAGTTGTGTGTACTTAACTGTCTCTTTATGATTTTAGCTACAAAAACTATGCACATTCTGCAGCTGAAAAACAATTCTACAACTAATCAATGCAAGATTACATGTGGATGTTTGAATTTACATTTTATCGCAAGATTTGTAGTTAATTTAGTGTTCCATGCTTTTCCTCAATAATTTCAGTCAACTTGATTTGTATTACAGTGGTTTTATTATATATATATATCATAATAAAAACATTTCAAAGGATATTCATGCCAATGAGTTATAGCACAATAGTTAAAGATCTATTTTTTCTACCAAATGTTGTAGGGTCAAACCCCATCCACTTCATTCTTTTAGCAACCCTTTATTCACATACACTTTAAAAATAAATATTTCCACTTCATTTCATAACAAACTTGGGTGACTTAATGGTAAGTCTTTTTATTTGTTGTAATGAGGTCTCATGTTCAAATCTTGTACCCATATATTTCAGGATTTACCTCAATTTTGGTAATTTATAAAATTGAAAATATGTGAGAACTAATGTTTACTTTTCAAGTATCATGCAGAAAAAAGTATGAGGGCACCTTATTTGTAGTTGACTTGATGGATTTATAATGGAAGCAGAATTCATTTTGATGGATTAATAATGGAAGTTGAATTCATTTTTTTTGTCGGAATTATTAAAATTTCACTTTTGTTACTATTCATCAAAAACAATGGTCATTTTTGTAAATGTTTCAGAAACTAGATTTATGATTAAAATCATTGAAATTGGACCTCAAGAAAAGAAACATGGACTCTAAGATGCATCGTTTTCCTGAAAAAATAAAGTTCATTGATTTTTATTTGATTTCCTTAGAATCTGTTTTATTTGGCATTAATTATGCATTTTTTGTGTATGTATCAAGAGAAACTGATCACTTCTCTATCAAATACTCTTACGTTTTATTGCATTGCCAAGTTTTTTTGTAGGTTGTGGGATGATCGAAGAGAATAAATTTGTGCACAATTAGTTTTAAAATACCAATTTCAAGAAAATCATTAAGAAGAAAAATAAATTTCTGTTGCATCCATAAATGCCATTATTTTTCGCTTCTCAACGCTTAAAATTGATTCAAGCATTTTCATCAAACAAATCACAATCATTTTTCCTTGCAAGAGTCGTATGTTCCCTTCATATTTTCCATTCACATTCATTGTCCATTCACATTCATTTACTTCCATCCACTCCTAATCCATCAATAAAATCAATCAGCTCACTTACATGTTGATTTCTCTTTTTCCTTTTCCATTCAAAATCCTTGCTTCAATCGCAAAAAATTTACCTATGATCATCAAAATATTGTTTCCTACTCATGTTAGATGATGGATGATCCATTAAGGCCTCCCTTCTAGTAATTTTTGTCCTATACACATCAACACCTTATCTAGGTCCAAGCCTCGAGTACTCTTTTAGTACCTTAAGGCTTGCATGCCTTAATGGCAAGTCTTATCACCAACGAACAATGGGAATACACCAATGTCCCTTGATCGTTAGATCTTGCAAGTGGCTCGATGTCAACTCATCTATTCGCACTTTGTAATATGTACTTAGGTACCTTGGCACTCATTGACATTAATGGTGAGTTTGCCTCGCATTGGTTAAAGACATTCATCAATGGTCGGTAATCCAATGAATTTTTTCCGTGTTCGACATCGACACATTTATTCACATGGAAAGAAGTGTTCCATGATATGAGAAGACATGAAGAATATATGATTTAGTAGCAAATTCAATAATATTTTGTACATTGGAGCAGATTTAGTAGCAGTAATAAAGGATCCACATTCATGACCTCATCCACCATCTATGCAACCAAGAAGCAGATGAAATTATACATTATATTCCATGATCCGGCAACAGCTCTCTACATATGCACAATTTCTCCACTTCTTAGGTAAATAAAGGTATGTTCTTTTCTAGCTTTTAATCATAGATTTCCTTGAATACTAAAATTATAATTTTTGGAAAATACTTCAACATATTTCCTTTCTCGTTAAAATAAAAAACAACTTTAGTTGGGGGGAGGGACATCCATATCACTCCATTCCATTTCACTTCATTTCATCCTAAAATACTTGTCCTAACCAATTATGATTGCATAATGGTTCAAAAGTTATATGATTTGCAAGTAATGTCTAAATGATGATCATATTGTATGGCTGATTTAAAGATGCATTCTTAATATGTTCAATGAACCTTGCTGCAACAAAAAGAGACAAGGTATTGAAACATAAGAACCAATACTAATTATAATTTGGTTGTCACATAAGAACCAACCAAAAATGTTGCAATTCAATGTATGACAAGGAATAATTTGAAAAAAGAAATGAAATTGTCAAATATAATCAAATGAAAAGTTTAATGATAATTGATATAAGCCAAGCTCATTCAAAATCAAAGACGGTGCAAGAAAATCAAAGGAATTAATTCAATATTTGCCTGAGGACATGCAATCACTCTAGTTGGGGGGTATGTTGGGTCTCAAAATGTCTTTAAAATGACATATATTTTCACTTCATTCACACCCTCATTTCACTTTTATCACCTTCATTCCATCACTTTGTCACTATATAAACCTACATTTCCATCATCATATGGGTTCATAATGGTATTTTCCTAAGTTATATTTTTCAATTGTTTATAGTGAATTAACGGTTTAAAATTAGAAAAATGACATATACTTGCTAATACTTAAAAGTGGCTTGAGTTTCATGACATGTGTAGGTCATTTGGAAGCTTCCAAGACACCTTTATGTGGCCTCCAATGCTCAAATCCGAATTCCCTTCAAGATATGGAAGGACATTTGGATAAAGGTCAAAGAGGATATGTGTCTCATCATTACCTATTTGGATTGTAACTCTATAATATTCTTAGGGATCTAAGGAGAGAATCGTGGATCACCACTAACGAGGTAGTTTTTGATTTTTTTTATAAATAAGAGAACATCCTCCTTTCATGAGGAGATGAAGAATTTGTAATGTGGAACTTGTAAATTGGAGAAGTTTGGAATCATGGAAGGAGATTTAAACTGAGGATGTAATGAGATAGATGGAATTTAATGGTGGAATTTTAGCATAGAGTTTAAGTTGATAGTTGTAGATGCTTTTTGTTGATGTAATTTGGGAATTCATAGAATATACGATGTTCCTTTGATTTTCAATGAAGTGTGTTTTTCTATTCTATAGGTATGCTTTAGTATCGCATTTCAATTTCATGCAAGTGTGTTTCAATTTTCGCAAAGTGTGTTTAGATTAATGATTTAAATTCATGAAAGAGTGCTTTAGATTAGTCTTTTCAATTTCTGCAAGTATGCTTAGATTAGTTATTTCATTTATGCAATTGTGTGCTTTTTAATTCTCGCAATTGATTTTTTTTACTTCAAAAAGTATGGTGTGATTTACTGTTTTCTAGAATATATTTATTGCTTTCTAGAATAAATTTATTCTTATGTCAATTATCATTTTTTCATTTAATAGATTAAAATTTCTACTTCTTTCTAGAATATATTTAATTGGATTGTCATTGTTTTTCATTTAATAGGTTAAGAATTCTCTTGCGAAATTGGAAACTAATCTCTAGCACATATAGTGCACGTGCGCCTCGCAATTCCACGGACCCTCGAGTTGATAATTCATGTTAAGGAATTTAAGCAATTAAATTACCTCTACATTTTGGCATCATTGTCGGGGAGGCGTACATAGGGATAAGTTTTCAATCTAGAACGTCATTTTTTTTTCATTTTACCTAGCATACATAGGGATTAGTTTTTAATTTAGAATGCTATTTTATTTTCATTTTTTCATTTTACCTAACAATTTCATTTTTTTATGCAATTTCATTTTCATTTTTCATTTTTCAATTAATTTATTTCATTTTTTTCTAGAAATAAATTTTTTTTTGTATAAAATTTTAATTAGTTTTTAGAATTTGACAAAACAAAATTAGTTTTTAGAGTTTGACAATTTTTTTTCAAATTTTTTTCTAGTGGTTCTCCTATTTTTAATAATTTTCAAGGAAATTCTCAGATCCAAGAGATCAATGTCGAAATACTCGACTTCCTTCAACTTGATATGTCTGATCCTAGCAGATTCAGTAGTGTAATTCCATGTTGTAATATATCTTTCCGTTGTGAGGGCCCTCGGCTCTAGGTCTTCAGAATTTTCTTACAAAAGCTTCTCGGATGTTGTTGTACATCTATTGCTACCTATCCATATAAAATCAACCCAAACACAATTCCCCTCCTCTGAATATATGGTCTGACCTCCCTCCTTCCTCTGAAGAAACTACCTCCTCCTGCTCAATGTTACATATGCTCTTCCTCAAATAATTTTGTTGCCGAAGTAGAAGCCTGAAAACACACCAATTTTGACCATGTCATTTTAAAACACATTTTGTGACCAACTAGGGGTGAATATGAGAAAACTGAAACATTGGTTTTATGTGGAATTATGAATTACGGATAAAACACATTCCCTAAATGTGGTGCTATGCATTTAGAACAACAGATCAAATACTTTACAGACACTTTCTCTAAGAGTAAATATACATACAGAACGATATAGGAACTTACTTGTGATCCAAGCACTTCCTATTCTCCTTCTGTCACTCTTGCTGTAGCTCCCAATCCAACTTTGATCGCCAAACTCGTTCCTGCAAGTATAAACACTAAACAATAAAGAGATTGCAATATACAAATGCCTATTTTTCTTAATCAGTTAAATCGATGAAACATGAAACATATATATCAACGAAGAATCCATGATATGAAAAGTAGAAACATAAACATATACATATGTGGGAAAATGAGCAGCAATCTTTATTAATGAATAGAAGGGGGAGGCTACAACCAACGATCAATTTGATGTCACCAAATCTAGCATTCATCCCTACCTCATCACAATAAACATCTCACCAGCAGCATATCACTCTTATCACTCTCAATTGAGAATCCAACAACATTTCTTTACCAAATTTCTCCCTTCCCTAGCACTAGGATCTGTGCTCAATTTATAGGGAATCTGAAGGCAGTTACTCAATCAATGAATTTCCAATAGTAGGCAAGACATGTTCCCAAGATCAGAGGTGTTAGATGGACACATGGATTCAAAGTTTGACACTTATGGACTCTTCTAGAAGGCACTGGCAATGTGGAGATTTTAGAACAATGAGAATTTCCCTCCCATTTGACCAATGCACTCTTGAATGTTGGGAAGTGCTTTGCAGAGCACCCTTGAATGGGAGTAAATTCATATGAAAATCAGTTATTCCCTTAAGAGGCTGTGTTGGTGAGCTCATAGGTGATATAACATATACTTCAACCCTTGGAAACCTTGCAATAGAAGTCATGATGATTTTTTCTTGTCTTAGGGCATGCAGAAACTGAAATGATAGGGGATGATAGACCCTATTTCATTGGTCCTGGGGATGATGTCCAGTTTGACCAGGTAATTAGGAATGATGCCCAAATTGACCTATAATAGCTTCCCCCTAAAGCATGAAGTCAAAATAATAACAATATTTTTTGAATGAGATTCTTTACATTGTGATGGGCTGGAACTGAAGCAGAGTGGCGACCTGCATCAATATTACAATACATTACATCATGATATGTCCTCTTTATCATGAATTTATGAGGGAAGACATTCCCATGCTCAACACATAAACTATCTAATAACATGTACATAGTGCAGAAAGTCGTCTACATTGGAATGTTGCCCAATACATACATGCCTACAGATATAGGCCCATGTTTGGATGAATATCTGCATGTAAGGTCATTGTAAAAATGATGTGTACAACAATCCTGAAATCACAGTCTGGATGGCTGAAGCTAGATCCAGATTCTTCTTATCTCGTTCACTCGATCGTTCGGGTACAAGTCTAGCCATGCGAATATATGATTTGTAGTCGAACACGGTAAGACATCATTTGATTACCAGCCAATGATGTGAGTTGTTAACAAACGCAAGAGAACCACCATTGATGTTAATTTCCCTCAAGGTACTGTAGTACATTTCATAAGGCGTGAATAGATGATTTGATGTCGAACGCCAAACAAAATCTTTCGGTCAAAAGTCCGGAAGCGAGGATTTTGTCAATGTTGTAACAAGCCTCATGGTACTGGAAGATTATGTATCTAAATAAACTTCTTGGATGATGATATGACATCGACAGGAAGTCACTTTATTTCAAAACAGGAGTTACCGATTTGGGAGACAATAATGTGACTTGATATATCAATGTTCAGGGATGACTGTCATGAGAATGAAGGTTTATGAGTATTGCAAAAGGATGAGTATTCACTAGATGACTTCTCTTGAACATATCGGTGACACTGAGATGAGTTGGCAGCATTGACCCAAAACTGAAGTGAAGGTATGGTGAACCATAGGTATGAATGAACCGTCAAGAATATTACCCAACCCAAATAGTCACGATGATGGAGTGAAGTTTCATGTTCAAGATCGACCTACTACCGTAAAAGTTCTGTTCACTTTCCCAAATTTTCCCCGGTCATTTTTCGACCAATACCTCTTTATTTTTTTTAACAAGCTTGAGGAGGATAACATATGCTTGATCTATAATTCAACCCTTTGGGCGAATAATGTATCGCTATTTAATAATTTAACGATTCTAGTGATGAATGAAATTCAATTCTTGCCATGATCGACAAGCCCATCACTATTTTATATTTTAACAAGCCTAACAACAGTGACAGCCTGATCCTTTTTCATATTTAGAGAGTTTGAAAAAAAGGATGAAAGAAAACTCCATAGGTACTTTTTCGTAAAGTTGTCGCTCATATTCGAAAAAGTGTAAAATAATATCTGAGAGAACCTCCTAGTCATGTTCGACTAAGGCATTCATTTTTCATAAATAATCTATATCAATCCGGAAAAGCGTTAAACTTATACTGAGCAGATATCAATTCATTTACTTTTACGAGCTCGAAAAGACAAGTCCTTGGAAATATTTTCACATTATCGAAGTCTGGAAAGAGATAAAAGAAGACTCGAGGGGTTCTTTTTCGTTGTTATCGAAGCTCGAAAAAGAGATAAAAGTGTGCTTCAAGTCCTTTTTCATTTTTTTCAAAGCTCGAAAAATAAGGATAAAAGTATGCTTTGTAGTCAAATCATTCTTGAAATAAATGTGCACGACTAATCTGCTCATCAGTTGCAAAACCTGTTCAGAACAACATCAAATGGATTAAAAATACCTATTTAATGATAAAAATAGAATAAAACCATAGTCACGGCAATAAATATGATTTTCAAATAATCAAATGACTAATTAAAATATTATTACTATTCATGTTTACCATTTTCAATTTACCATTTGCATTTTGGAGCTCTGAACTTGTTTTTTCCCCCGAACTTCAGCTGTTGATTACGATCGATTCTGTGGACGGTTTTCATCACTGTTTGATCCAGGTTGGTGCCATAAAATTTCTCTTTCTTTCAGTAGTCAATTCATTTCATTTCATTGCAAATTTTTAGGCATTTGGGCCCCTTAGGGAAATTACTTTTTCCAAAGAGGGAAACACACCCTTGGGCATATAAAACTATGTTGTAAAGCACTCAAAATGAAGCCTAGGTGCATATTCAACGCACTGTCTATTGACCAAGACTGCGTTGGGCGCAATTCACATTCTTGATTCTTGCATTTTACCCAAATTTTGCCTAATTTTTTGCATGAAAAGGAGTCTAATGGATCTTATGGTTATGTTTCAGGGATTCATCGGACTAGAATAACGATTACTTGGAGAGAAAGATAGCATGAAGTTTTATCACCCTAGTAATTCTTAGGTCGTGGGATTTTGGTTTATAGTTAAAGAAAACCAAGGGTAACCAAGAACCCCTTTTAGAATTCAGGATCTAGCCTTCCTGAGTTCTGGAGAGGGATCTCTCCTTAAGATTTAGCTTTGTTTTGTAATGGATTTTAGGCTAGCTATGAGTGGACAATTTGGTTTGATTTTTTGAATGTTGGTAGGAATAAAGGACTACAAGGGAAACCATAGAAAGATATGCCTAACCGTTGGGAAATGCAGTCAAATTTATAGCAAACAAGACTAGAAAACTAAGGTTAAAAGAACAAATATACTAAGGGCAAGATAGATGATCTTTAGAGGGTTTAAAAAGGCTATTTTGATGAAGTGGTATGATCTGGACTAAGGGAAGTTAAGAATCCTTAGATCACAGAAAAGGAAGAGGGAAATTGAGGTCAAACGAGACTAAAGAGAAATTAAGAATTCTAAAGTCTAGAAATCAGCAGAAAACATAAACATGAAAACTAGTAAAAACAGAGAGCATTTTACACTAATTCTGTAATACCTTTCCTAGTTATTCATTTAAGAAGTAAAATAACACAAGATGTATGAATGAAGCGTAAAGAAATAAACAATGAAAACTGGAAGATACAATACTCATTTGATCAGCACGAGGATCATTAGTTATGATGTCTATTTGCTTCAGTTTCCAGCCTGCTGCTTCAACTTAACTCACATAAAATCTCAATGTTTTCAACAAAATGGTCTATAGTAGTCTTGATAATTTTATTCCACACTGAATACTTTGAAAGATGAAGTATTTATACAATTGAATTACTTACAACATATCTAAAGTTTGAGATAATATCTCAAGCAAAAATAAGAAATATTACATAAGAAGAGGGACAACAGCAAAACAGTTTGCAAGCTGTCATCTTTTACAAGAAAAAATAGAACTGTTTATCTTATTCAAACTGATTTTTTGATTAGCTGGAAGCATTGCTAGCATTTGAGACATTATCTCATGGAAGATGACTTGTAGAATAATCCTCCTTTTCACCTTCTGTTCTGATACTCTTTATCTCTGTTTTTCACTGTTTCACTACTGTAATTGAAAAATAACCAGCAGTAACAATTTTCTTTTACTGATACACTTTGACCCTGATTTTTTCACCATAAAGTAACAGTAGAATATGACTTTTTTATGTGATTTTCTTGTCCTTTACTTGTCAAATTAACATCAGATCTATGAATTCTTGCCACTGTTCAGCAGTGGGGATCTTCATATTCTTCAATTTTCTATAGCTTTCATCAACTTCTGTGTATTTAGAAAAATTTGGCTTCACAATGAACATGTGTTTAATTTCATTCTCCAACAAGAACAAATTCTCAAAATATTGAAGTACTACTTTGCCACTTGGGGAACCTTGAGGCAAAGTTTTATTAGCCTGCGCTCTAATCTTCTGGTCATAGTCCTTCTGTGCCATTAGTTTCTCATGAAATCCATGAATATCTGGAAGTCCTGCTTCTAGAAGCAAGTCATATTTGGTCTTGAATTTAGTGATTGATATGTTCATATTATCACCCTTCTCTTCTAGATTATTCATAATGTTTCTCTTTGTTAGGACCTTTCTGATTTCAAGGATAGCCTCTATCCTGTCAGGAAGTTTCAACTCTTCTAATTCCTCCCTATTTTTACTATTCAAAAATATATGAGTTGGATTTCCTGTGGTGGTTTGTTTCCAAGTTCCTTCTTTTTTTTGTCAATTTCTGCTAAGGCGACTTGTAGTAGATCTTTTTGCTCATATATTATCTAAATAGAAGGCCACTGTGAGTGAATGCCTTCAGTGATTTTTGTCCACAAATGATTTTTGATGTAGGCAACCTGATCTGTGAGATTTACTTCCTTTTGGAGGACCAAGATCCTTTCTTCTAATGTCTTTACTCTTTGTTCGTGGCCCTTGGAAGTAATTACAACAACTTTGTAGGCAGATTCCAAGTCTGCATTATCTTTTCTGAAATTTTTGATCTCATCATTCTTTAAATTCATCTCTTCCATAGCTTTTATCAAGTCTATAGCTCCTGTTTCTGTCCTGGTTTGTACCCTGTGTATTTGAAGATGCAGCAACAGAATCGTCCTTTGATGAAATTGACACTGCAGTTGCCAATTTCCCTTGAGGTGCAAGATGTTCAGCTAGAGTAGAAGGTACAACAGTGCTTACTATTGGAATAACTGTAGGAATGACTTCTTTATCCTTTTTCAATGCTTCATTTTCCTTCATCAAGGCTTCAGTTTATTTTTCCATTTCTTTGAGTTGTGCAGTCATTTTTAAAACCAATTGACTCAATTCATCATTTTCAGTTTTCTTTTGAAGGATCTCCTTTACCCGGGGATGTTCACTTTGAGGCAATTTCAGTTGCCTCCTTAGAGTAGCTATTTCTTCATTTTTCTGTTTGATTAAAGCCTTTGCAACTTCAATGTTAGCTGGATCAGCTCCTGCATCAATCACCAAGTCTTCCAATGCTTTGATTCTCAATCCATTCGCATGCAATGATGCTTTGTCCAATTTTATTTGATTTTTCAGATTTGTCACTGTCTTCTGAAGTTTAACAGAGCTCATTGTTTTGTTGACTATCTTTGAATACAACATCTCTGTATTTCTCCTGTGGAATTCTATTTGATCTAATTCATGGACAACATCTGCATCTAATTCCAAATCTGTCTTTGAGTAGTCTGCCACTGAATTTGGATCAGCCACTGTAGGCTTCAAAAATGACATTACTAATTTGTTAGAAGAATAATCAAAAGCAGAGAAAATTCTATCTTTATTTCCAAGTTTCTCTTTGAGAAACTTGGAATAGACTTCATTTTTGATTTCTTCATTCTTCTCTCTGATTTTTCTAAACTTGATCTGAATGTCTGACTCTGTTTTATCAGATCCCTTGGAAGAAGAAGGAATTTCAACATTAGTTCGCTTTTCAACCATGATTGTGTCTTTCTCCTGTGTTTCAATTTGAACTGTTTGAAGTTCTTTAAGTGTCTCATTTACTATTAAGGTTTCCTCATCATCAGTCTAATGGCCATTATCATCATCAACTTCAATTGCTTTGTATTTTTCCTCAACAGTTAATTTAGTTCTTTTTCTATAAGAGGTTTTGAATTTTTTGTCTATGATAGTTTCTGTTGTATAACTACCTTCCTCTCTGCTTCTTTTATGAGAAACTTCAACTTCTTTATCAACTGTAAGAACCTGTTCTTGATCAACCTATTTTTCCTGTACATTACCTGCCTGCATACCCTGTGTATCTTCCTCAAGCAAAGTATTTTCCTCCCACTCAATTTGATTGGAAAATTTGTCAATTTGTGGCTTGGAATCATGCAAGAAAGGAGACAACTTGCATTTTAATTTGATTGTGCTCAAGACACCTTGAGGGTCATAATTCCACATAAAGATGTATGGGAACTTGTATTCTTTCAACTTGATATTAATCTCATTTACAGCTTCTCTATTGTTGACAATGAATGGCCCAATCTGATTTTTTAGTTTAAATTGGGTCTTTTTCCTAGAGGCCATAAAATTTACTTCATTTGCATTCAATATTTGCCTTAAATATTCTAAAGCAAAAATTATTGTAGTTACAAACCTTGGAATTTTGTATGGGGCCAAGAGTGCACCATACACTCTAATCTCTGTGTGATTCCTGTATAAGTACCAATCCCCAGTCTTACAGTTCTCAGAAAACTGTAAGATTCTCTTAGTCTCTTCATTAATTCTGGGAGTTTCTTCCTTAGTCAAAAAATTCATAGCTGGAATTATGAATAAGTCATTGAAATCTGAATATGTATATTCCCTGTTCTCTTTTCTCAAAATAGATGTCCAAAACAAAACTGACAGGAGGTTCCCTTCTACATCCAATTTCTGCAACTCAATGGGAAACTTTTCTGTTTGATAATACAAGAAAAGATGTAGTAGATATGATGTGTATCTAAAAACTCCCTCCTTTGGTAATTTTTTCAATTGGTAGTGCATGCTCTCAGCAATAAACTTGGTAAAATTGAAGATAATGGATGGAGGTTGGCCAGGGGTCAAGGTTGAAAAAAAACCCAAGATGGAAGCATCAATGAATTCATCATTGTTATATCCCAGTATAAATGACAGCATGGAGACAATTTTCCTTGTTTCCTCTAGAAAGTCAAATGTATCAAAGGGAGGATTAACTTTAGGGACATTAACATGTATAGGCCAAAAAGTCTGAAATATGTTGAACCTGGCAGAAAAATCTAAGTCCAAGTACAGCTGGGTCAGATCTTCTATTGATAATGAAACTAAATTGGGGTCATGTTTCATTTGCAGCATGGAATTTATGGACTCAGCATTGATATAGAACATTACTTCCCTATCTTTATTGATAATACACCTTTGATCAGGAAGATAATACAGTTTACATAGTCTGACAAAATCAGGGGCTTGATGAGTGAGAGGAACAACATATTTTGGCAGATTGGACTCCCAAATGGGTAAATCACCTTTGGCTTTTTCTACAGACTTTCCAAAACACCAATTGTGGACTTCTAAGAGGTTGAATTCAAGTAAAGGATCAAAAATTCTATAATAAAGATCAAGCAAGGAGATACTTTCTTGAGAAGTAATGGGAGGTTGTACAGGTCTCACAACTTCAGTTGTTTCAGCTGTGAGTGCAGGAGTAGGTTTATCAATTTTTGAAGGTTCAGCCTGAGGTAACTTACTTGAGACATTTTTCTGGGATTTTGGTCCTCCAGACTTAAGAGTTACTTGTTTCTTAGTCATTTTGGATGAACAAAGCAAGATTAAACAGTTTTCTAGGTTCTTTTTGGGAAACAAGGGACAATTGAAAGGTTTCACTAGCAAATTTAGACTCTGGGTAGGGCTGTGAATGATATAAAAAGTTTCTTATACACAGAGGATATATTAGATCAAGTTTAGCAGTAAAAATGATCTTAGAATGGCTTAAAACTTGTTAAAATGGAAAATGTGGATTCTGAGGAAATTTTGACAGGGTTTCCCCTGTATTTTGGAGGTTTTTGGTATTCCTCAGAAGGGAAATTCGGCTTTCTTTGGTAAACGACAGTTTAATTAGCTTAATTTCCTTTGAAACTGAAGATTTTATGGATTGGTTTTGATGGAAAAATACCTGTAAAAGGTATAATTTCAGTCGATGAAGTTACTGATCTGCAACAATATTCAATTATGTTGAATTTGACTGGCAGAGGTCGTGGAAATTCTCTAGGAGCGAATTTCAAAGGAAATGGCTTTTTATCAGTCGAATTGGTTTGCAAACAGCTCAAAAATGGAGTATGGAGGCTTTGCAAAGGGTTCTCAGTGGTTTGTATGCGCAAATAGGTGAAATGTTATGAAAATAGTTAAATTTTAAGGCATTAATCCTCAAGTCTAATCATATTTCAATCACATTTATTGCAGGTTGGGAGGGAGTGGTTTTGATTTGGAATTGGGCGGTTTTCGCGCGGCTTTAAGGTGGTAAGTTGAATTTCACTTTTTGCACACGATCGAATAAAAAGAAGACGCGTCGGCAAGGGGTGGTATCAGAAAACAACTTATATTGCGTAATTTTTTGAAAACTTTGAACGATCATTTCAATCGCGCGATATGGGATCGGCACCATCGGATTTGACTTTGATAAACGAACGGTCAGGATCAAGTGGAAATCTGCGGGGTAATGGTAGTGGGGTCGGGGCTTTGAATGCTGGCCGTAGATCTGATGAGTGATAGATCTACGGTCCATGTTTAGCGTGATCAGGATGGTGGGGACGGGAGCAATAAGTTGTCGGGTGAAAATAAGGATCGTTAGATTTAAACAGTTAATGATGATCTGAAGGCTGTCATACAACGCGATGGGGAAAGGATGGGAAAGAGATGAGGTTATTGCGTTTAATGAGGATCATTGGATTGCAAATGAATGATGATCGGACGGCTCTAATGCTACGCGATAGAGAATGATAGGGGGATGGGAATTATTCATAGCATTCGAGGAGAACCATTGGATCAATGGGGTGTTGGGGATCAGATGGTCAAGGTTGAATCCAATAGGGTTGAGGGATTTGATAAAATTTATATATACAAAGGCTTTATTCATATGAAAAAGTGGTCAGGAGGGGTGAAAAAGGGACTTTACCCAAGGTTAAATACTGCGGTAAGGGGATATATGTCGGGAAAAAAGGATAGATTAGGGTTTAACCTTGGCTTAGATGAGTCGGGGAAAGGAATATAAACAGGGGATGGGTTTCTTTGAAGTTTAGTTTAAATTAAACTTCGGGTATTACAATTATTTGTTTTAAACACATATAAAACATGTTTAATGACTTTTTGAGTATTTTTTATTATATAGTTAATTAAATCATGTTGATTTAATAACCATAGAGGGCGGATATTGATATAAGGTAATTTTTAGCCAAAGAGGGTATAATGTGGGTTTTTATTTAAACATGTGGGGATAAATAACTTTGGCTAAAGTTATATTAATGGGTTTTTGGGGTTTATTAATATAAAAGGCAGTTATACTAATATGAAAAGATTATTTCTTAGGGATTTATTAAATAAGTTAAAGTTAATATGACAAGGGAAAATGGAAACTCAAAATACATTAATATAACTAAGAAAGTGAAGATTAAAAGCAAATTTGCATTATAATAACTTCATTACTTAAACTTAGGATAAAATGTGATTTTGAGGGTTTTATGCTTTCAAATGATGTGGGAAGTTAATCAAATGAGGATTAGAGTATCTTTTAAGTAAAAGTGAGGTTTTTACTTATGATTATCATGGAAATGAATTCATGAATGGAAAATGATGTGATTTTAGGGATTAATATAGACATTTAACACTTTCAACTGATCAACCATAGAGCCTTGGGTCTGGTCCCAACAGAAGTCAAGAAAATGCCTTGAGCCTTTCTGACTGATAGTTTTAGAATGATAAATGGCCATGGGGAAGGGAAGTTAGTTATTTTCAGCCCTGGTGAATAATATTTACATTTATGCTTCTAATGTTGAACCCTTGGTTAAACTGAGAGGGAGGGTGAATCAGTTTAACACATTCATGGACTTTTAAAACTTTCCTTTAAACTTATTTACACCTTCATTTCATGATCAACTTAATATGTGAGCATTCTTAATATGTAAGCAGCAAGTATTAAGATAATGTAACAGCAATCTTAATATGAGAGCATCAAGTATTAATCAGATTAGATACAACATATCAACACATAAACATCATGCACATGGACAATAGATATAAGTGGAAACCCATACGGGAGAAAACCACATCTTATTATTGTTGTGATGCAAAGGCAAGCTCCAACTCCCTCTCAACACTGATTTTCTATAGGCTCCAACCTCGATTCAGAACGCTATAACTTGCAAGGAAGCTCCAACTCCCATCTATTTTCTGCAGGCTCCAACCTACAGGAGGCTCCTACCTCAGCCAACTACAACTGACTTCTATCAATCTACAACTTGATATGGAAGCACCAACTCCCATCTATTTTCTGCAGGCTACAACCTACAGGAGGCTCCAACCTTAGTCAGCTACAACTGACATCTATCAAGCTACAACTTGATATGGAAGCACCAACTTCATCACTTCTTTCAAATAAAAACACATGCTGATTTACCTGGATATCAGCTCTGTTCAGTTCCATCTTCACTGTTGTCCTGCAGCTTTCATATCTGCCTTATATCATCTCTAGATCTTCACAGCTTCTCTATCTGCTCCTCCTTCTTCTTACCCTCTCTTCCTCACTTCTCCATTCTCTCAAAAAAAAACTCGTTATGCATATCTATGTGATATCAATTATAGAGTTCACCTCTTGACTGTTTGTATTCCACAGGGAATTCGAAGTGTACAGCCACGTCTCTTTGACTTCTGCCTTCTCATTTCTTTGTCCAGCTCATTAAGAGGAATATAGCAATATGTACAAATTTATGTTTTACAGTGGAGTTTTGTTTTCCTATAGAGACTTGCCTTTTCATCACAAACAATATAAAATCAATTAAAACATTTACAGTTTCAGTTACAATAAGAATTTAAATTCAACCCATTCAGTTCTTTGCTCGCTGTGCGTTTGTATTTTCTGCTGCTGTCTCTATCTTTTCTAGTTTCTGAATACTCTCCTGTTTTCCATGCATGTAGAATGCATTTCCCAAATTCTGTTCCAAATCTGGCAGCTTTATCAAAATTCACAGTATTTTATATTGCAAAATTTCTTCATATGGTTCAAAACCACTCAACACATATACACTTCTTCTTCTTATAAGAACCAAATAATTCTCGGCAATATAACAAAAGACCCTTTTACCATAGTAAATAGTCTTTCGGGCCCACTTGCTGACTTTTTCTATTCCCCGATGCGATGAGCCTCCTTCGATGACTTCCGATTGCAATCACACCATTTGCGATGGTTCCGATGCGATGAATCGCAATCACAAACTTCAATAGCTTGTTCCATTGCTCTGCCTTCACGCCGACGTGATGAATCACAATCGGACTGCTGCGATTAAGTTTCACCGTCACAATCGCAATCGCAAACTTCAATGGTCCACTGTGCCTTTGGTCATCTGGTTTCTGCCGATGCGATGAGCGAGGGTCCCACCAGGTAGTACCTCGGCATTTCAAAGTTATTTGTTATATTTCTTCTTTACCCGTCGAAGCGCTTTAACAAAGGAAATCCTTATATTTTTGGGTTTGAAATCCAGTAGACCCCACTCTGACTTACTTTATGATCCAACGGTTGCTATCGACCGTGATCCAATGGTTGCGATTGGATCGCATCATCGCAATCGCAACATTCAATGACTTGTTCCCTTTCTCTTCCGCTCCGCCGATGCGGTAACTCACTATAGATCCAACGGCTGCCGTTAATTGGGAACGGACGGTTGCGATTAAATCGCTCAATCGCAATCGCAACTTTCAACCTGTCATTCCCTTTTTCTTTCATTCCGCCGATGCAATTAGCAATCGCCGCTGTGATGAGATCTCCACCGTCGATCTTCAATCTTCGATAAGATCTCCGCCATCAATCTTCAATCTCCAATAAGATCTCCGTCGTCGATCTTCAACACTTCCACTTTAGGCCTTGACATTAAGACTCCGCCTTTCGCATGATGCGACCATCGTTAGATCTTCACCGATCTTGATCTGACGGATATCGCGCAATTTAATTGCATGGGGTTTAATCTTCAAAAATTACGCGACATTCTTGGTTTTTTTTTAGCAATTCTACTTACCGGTCTTGAGGTCGCGCGAGACCAGTTGTTTTGGGTTTTGAAACCACCATTCCTGTTCATTGTAGGGTCCCACCATACTTCCACTATTTGTTTAACTGAGCCTTAAGAATAGCGTTAATTCCTTTGTAAACGTTTCGGCAATACATTTATTAAGTAAAACTCTTTTGTACCCATGAGACAGCCTTCAGAACATTATAATAAACACTTGCCCTGTAGGACCCATGTACTCATATCATCGCATCGCATCGCATTTCATCTTCATTACATCACATCACATCACATCTTCATTTCACTGCCTCTGCTTCTATTCGCTACCTCTGCTTTATCTGTTGCCTTTGTTCCTTATCTGCCTTGCTGCCTTTACTGCCTCTGTTTCTTATATAATGATGCTTCTTTCTACCTCTCTTTTGCTATCTCTGCTACCTCTCTTTTGTGCTCCTCCTGTCTTCTCCTTTGCCTTATTGCTGGATCTTCTTTGCTCTTTTTCCTTAGTGATAGTTCAGGTGTTACTCCTGTCTTCTCCTTTTCCATCAATGAAAATATTTCCAACAGTCTCCCCCTTTGGCATTGATGGCAATCCTCCACCAATACTCCAATAATTCCTTCAGGACTTCCTCTACTTATCTTCTTTTGCTTGCTTTTCCTCCCCATTTGACATCAATGGCAAAGGGTTGCACATTTCCTAGTGTGGTTTCCAAATCTTGTCCATAATAATCTGATCTTTAGGACCTGTTCCATGCACTGCTCACTTGCTCTGGCACTTTTGTGACAATATTTGTTGACTTATCTCCCCCTGGAATGATGTTTTATTTTCTGTTCTCCCCCTGGAATGATGCTTTCTTTTCATGTCAGAGAGTAACATCTGCAGACACTACCCCTAGTTTGTCTCTCAGATATTCAAATGGTTCTTTAGCAAGAGGTTTTGTGAATATCTCTGTTGTTTGTTCCTTTGTTGGTACATATTCCAACTTCACTACTTTCTGTGCTACTTGTTCTCTGAGGAAATGGTACTTGATTGGGATGTGATTTGTTTTTTAATGAAGTACAAGGTTTTTGATATACTTATTGCACTTGTATTGTGTAGGTGATGATAGAACACCCATATATAATCAGAATTATATAATTAGAGATGCATTATTGGACCAAAACTAAAATATTGAGAGTGCTTCAAATATACTTCAGTCTCTAGTATGATCTTCATCAGAAATACATATTTTTTGAGGAAGATTGTAGATGGAATATGTCTTATTTTGCAATACACATCTGCAGTACAACATCTGTTCAATTATGATGATGCCAATATATCTTTTATAGTTGTGGTTCACCTTTCCTGCCTGTTGGTGGTGATATGAGCTAGGATGCTGACAAGGATATTACACTTAATAGCTGAAAGGTCCTTGTTACTGATGTGATCAATGAATCAACCCAGAGCTTACAACTCATTGTGAGATTAGATGATATCTTTCGATCTAAGAGACCAAATGACTTTACTGCTTGTACAATGTACATTCAAAACAAATCCTTGAGGCTAGATACATTCAATGTATTGTTCAGTCTCACTTATCAACCATGCAATTTTCTTTATGACATAAGGGGGTATGTATGTCAATGATCAACCTCTTTTCAATGGTGAAATACCAACAATTCCTTTCTGCTGAAGTATGCTTGTGATGAATCAATAACATACTTTTGAGCTTCAACTGTTAGATTAACACAACTATTTTGTCATGATGATTTTCAACAAAAACATCTTCAAGTTGTTTAATTGATATCTCAACCAACATACTTCACATAGTTTTATGAATGATCTTAAGAAAGAGGCCTTGAAGATATATATATATACTGACTTCAGGAAGGCATGAAGTTATATCTAGAAATAGATCATGCTCAATATGCTACTTCAAGTGTAAACAAGATAATGATCATTTTTCCCTTTCATTGACCCTTTTATGGTTTTAAAAATGCAGATAACGCTGGGATACTACCTTGATGTACTCTTGCCATAATCCTTTGATCCTGAGGACTTGTACCATACTGCTTCTCCACTGATAACACTTGGTATTCTGTTGATAGGCATACTACTTGTACCTAAATATCAATTGATACTACCATGCAGAGATTTCACTTCATCTTGCACATGAACCCATAGTTAAGAAAACCTTCATAATTTCAACTATTGAGCTTTCCACTGTTCACTCCAACAATCATCAATGTACTGATTCTGATCTTGTCATTATTAACCATTTTTCTTATTTTGTCATTCTGTTCAAAGTAATGTCACCGCATTTTCCTTTCTAGGACTGCTCCAGAATCATTGCTGCTTTATATTCAATTCAACTGTTCTAACATAATGCTCTTTGGGAAGACATCTTCAATTTCTTTACTAGGAATCTTCATGGGCTGATCACTCAAAGATTTATCACTCTCTTAACTACATTCCTCCAAGGGGAATTTTCATAGATGAATGATGTAATGATAGAATGATGATAGGCACTTCTCTTACTCATCCTTCTTAGTGTGATTCATTGTTAATTCTAGCAGTATGATGAACAATGTGATCATCCTCTATGGGTATTTCCAGTTCTGTAGCTTGAAACATAATTTTTTTATTTGTTTTTTAACCATTCATCACTTAATGTGCTGATGTCTTCTTAGCTTACATGTTTATTGCTGATGTTTCCTCTACCATCATGGCTGCTTGCTGCTTTCTCTCCTTCCATCAACCTATTGGCTATTGTGTGCTTCAGGTGTTCTTTTTCCTCTATAGTTCTCTGTTAGAGAAATTGTCCTTTCCCTTCTTGATCTTATAGTTGTTCTCATTCCAAGGAGCTCTTCTTAGACTACTTTCCTGGGGACTATTTATGAACTGCTTTCCCCCTGGGATGTTGCTTCATATTTATCACTGGTTCGATATTTTCTTTGCTTCCTAGAGCAGCTTCCCCTAAGACTATGATGGAGTCATTATGTTATTGAGGTAACAGGCTCCCCCTTTCTCTTTTCCTTCCATAATTTATTGGGGTTCTTCATAATGTCTGCACTTCTTTTTTATTCACAATTTTGTTTGATTTGACTAGATTCCATCATCTGTCTGGAGTTCTTTAATGTATATGGCAATTTACAGTCTTTTTCTTTGTGACCAAGCTTGAGGAATGCATAACATCTTATTTTACCAAGGTACATTTGAGCTGATGTATAATACTTTGTTCCCCTTTTTTAACACAATTTACATTCAACAGATTTATGTCCAAATTCATTGCATGAATAACAGTAGCCATGAAAATGATTTGTGTACCTGGTGAAATATTGTATTTTCTAGTTTCTTGCTTGAGGGGTTCTTCTCATTTGCTGGTTGGACTCGATTTGCTTTGTCTTACAATATGCTGCAATATGTCCAGGTTTGTGGTAGGAACAACAAGTGATACTTCTCATAGGAGGAAAGAACCTTCTTTGACATCTTCCAAATTTATTCAACTCATATTCAGGAGTGTATGAGCCTTTTTCAGCTGACTGTTTCATCCTCTCATTCTCTGTCCTTTCATGTTGCTGCTTGTTTTTGTTTGTTTCTTTGCAAATCATGTTCTTGCTGGCTTCTACTTCTGTAGGAATCTTCTGAGCTGCTTCATTATCCTTTACAACTTTTACAAACATGATATTCTTGTTGTCTTCTACCTTGGACTTACTTGTTTCTCCTTCATAGCCTATCCAAGTCTTTATCAGAGGAGACCTTTGAGCATTTAGAATTTGGTCCAACTGTCTAGAGCTTTTCATTTGTGGAGTATTCATTAATAATTCTCTTTGGGCTTTTTCTAATTTCTTTCTCAGGCACACTACTTCTTCTTCCAATTTCTCACATTCCAGACTTTTCTCTCTCATTTGTAGTAGCAGAGTGTCTTCTACTTTCCTTGCTTCTTCAAGTTGTGTCTTCAGGCCAAAAATTTCTTTCTTATCTTCATATTCTC
Source organism: Pinus albicaulis (assembly GCA_034641835.2). Lineage (NCBI taxonomy): Eukaryota > Viridiplantae > Streptophyta > Pinopsida > Pinales > Pinaceae > Pinus > Pinus albicaulis. The sequence continues at coordinate 959,711,719 of CM076572.1, forward strand.
TCTCATCACATATTTGCACCAATGTCTTAAGGTCTTTGTTTTCATTCTTCAATCTTTCTATTTCAGTCAAGACTATGTCAAGTTTGACTTTTTCCTCAACTGTAATTTCTTCATGGTACTCACTTCCATTCACCTTAGCAGGTACCTCATTTGGTTGACCTTTTTCCTTTTGACATGAATTTTTCTTCTTTTTGATTCTCTTCTCCTTCTTGACAATGCAGCCCCTAGTGTCTACTTCATGCATGAAATGCAATCTATCCCAGATTTCTTTTGCAGAGTCTAGATCCATTATTAAATCAAGATCCTTATTATGAATATTGTTATATATCACACAATTTGCCTTGGAATTCCGCTATTGTTCTTGAAAAGAGGGAGAGTCTGAGCAGTAACCATCACATACAACTTTCCATACCTCAGGTTCATAAGCCATTAACTCTGTTTTAACCTTATCACTCCATTCAGGAAAGTTTGTTGTACTTAACACAGGTACATTTTGATAGTCCATGACTCAACCAGATCTCCTTCAATCTATTAGGCTTGCACCAAAGGAACCCGCTCTGATACCAATTGTTGAACCCTTAGTTAAACTGAGAGGGGGGGTGAATCAGTTTAACACATTCATGGAATTTTAAAACTTTCCTTTAAACTTATTTACACCTTCATTTCATGATCAACTTAATAAGTGAGCATTCTTAATATGTAAGTAGCAAGTATTAAGATAATGTAACATCAATTTTAATATGAGAGCAAAAAGTATTAAGTAGATTAGATACAGCATATCAACACATAAACATCATGCACATGGACAACAGATATAAGTGGAAACCCATAAGGGAGAAAACCACATCTTATGATTGTTGTGATGCAAAGGCAAGCTCCAACTCCCTCTCACCACTGATTTTTTGTAGGCTCCAACCTACAAGAGGCTACAACCTTGATTCAGCAAGCTACAACTTGCAAGGAAGCTCCAACTCCCATCTATTTTCTACAGGCTCCAACCTACAGCAGGCTCCTACCTCAGCCAGCTACAACTGACTTCTATCAAGCTACAACTTGATATGGAAGCACCAACTCCCATCTATTTTCTACAGGCTATAACCTACAGGAGGCTCCAACCTCAGTCAGCTACAACTGACATCTATCAAGCTACAACTTGATATGGAAGCACCAACTTCCTCACTTCTTTCAAAGAAAAACACGTGCCGATTTACCTGGATATCAGCTCTGTTCAGTTCCTTCTTCACTGTTGTCCTCTAGCTTTCATATCTACCTTATATCATCTCTGGATCTTCACAACTTCTCTATCTGCTCCTCCTTCTTCTTACCCTCTCTTCCTCACTTCTCCATTCTCTCAAAAAAAAACTCGTTATGCATATCTATGTGATATCAATTATAGAGTTCATCTCATGACTGTTTGTATTCCACAGGGTATTCGAAGTGTACAACCATGTCTCTTTGACTTCTGCCTTCTCATTTCTTTGTCCAGCTCATTAAGAGGAATATAGCAATATGTACAAATTTATGTTTTACAGTGGAGTTTTGTTTGCCTATGGAAACTTTCCCTTGCATCACAAACAATATAAAATAAATTAAAACATTTACAGTTTCAGTTACAATAAGAATTTCAATTCAACCCATTCAGTTCTTTGCTCGCTATGCGTTTGTCTTTTCTGCTGCTGTCTCTATCTTTTCCAGTTTCTAAATACTCTCCTGTTTTCCATGCATGTAGAATGCATTTCCCAAATTCTGTTCCAAATCTGGCAGCTTTATCAAAATTCATAGTATTTTATATTGCAGAAGTTCTTCATATGGTTCAAAACCACTCAACACATATACACTGCTTGTTCTTATAAGAACCAAATAATTCTCGGCAATATAACAAAAGACCCTTTTAACATAGTAAATAGTCTTTCAGGCCCACTTGCCGACTTTTTCTATTCCCCGATGCGATGAGCCTCCTCCGATGACTTCCGATTGCGATCACACTGTTTGCGATGGTTCTGATGCGATGAATCGCAATCGCAAACTTCAATAGCTTGTTCCATTGCTCTGCCTTCACGCCGACGTGATGAATCGCAATCAGACTGTTGCGATTAAGTTTCACCATCGCAATCGCAATCGCAAACTTCAATGGTCCACTGTGCCTTTGGTCATCTGGTTTCTGCCGATGCGATGAGCGAGGGTCCCACCAGGCAGTACCTCGGCATTTCAATGTTATTTGTTATATTTCTTCTTTACCCGTCGAAGTGCTTTAACAAAGGAAATCCTTGTATTTTCGGATTTGAAATCCAGTAGACCCCACTCCGACTTACTTTATGATCCAATGGTTGCTATCGATCGTGATCCAACGGTTGCGATTGGATCGCATCATCGCAATCGCAACATTCAATGACTCGTTCCCTTGCTCTTCCGCTCTGCCGATGCGATTAGAAATATTTGATGCGATAACTCACTGTAGATCCAACGGCTTTCAGTAATTGGGAATAGACGGTTGCGATTAAATCGCTCAATCGCAATCGCAACTTTCAACCTATCATTCCTTTGTTCTTTCATTCTGCCGATGCGATTAGAAATCGCCGCTGCGATGAGATCTCCACCGCCGATCTTCAATCTCTGATAAGATCTCCGTCGTCGATCTTCAATCTCCAATAAGATCTCCGCCGTCGATCTTCAACACTTCCACTTTAGGCCTTGACATTAAGACTCTTCCTTTCGCGTGATGCGACCATCGTTAGATCTTCACCGATCTTGATCCGATGGATATCGCACAATATCGCGCAATTTAATTGCACGGGGTTTAATCTTCAAAAATTACGCGACATTCGTGGTTTTTTTTGAGAAATTCTACTTACCGGTCTTAAGGTCGCGCGAAACCAATTTTTTTGGGTTTTGAAACCACCGTTCTTGTTCATCATAGGTTCCCACCATACCTCCGCTGTTTGTTTAACTAAGCCTTAATAATAGAGTTAATTCATTTGTAAACATTTCGTCAATAGATTTCTTTAGTAAAACTCTTTTGTACCCATGAGACAGCCTTCAGAACATTATAATAAACACTTGCTCTGTAGGACCCATTTACTCATATCATCACATCACATCGCATCTTCATTTCGCTACCTCTGCTTCTATTCGCTGCCTCTGCTTTATCCGTTGCCTTTGTTCCTTATTTGCCTTGCTACCTTTGCTGCCTTTGCTACCTCTATTTCTTGTATAATGTTGCTTCTTTCTGCCTCTCTTTTGCTATCTCTGCTGCCTCTCTTTTGTGCTCCTCCTTTCTTCTCCTTTGCCTTAGTGATAGTTCAGGTGATACTCCTGTCTTCTCCTTTCCATTTTTGATTAGGTGCATTTGAGCTAGCAACCTTTACAGCATTTATTCTTTCAGAAAGCAGTAAACTATCTAATTCTACACTTATTTCATCCAGGAATCCAGATTAAACTGTTGGATTCACTTATTCTCTACCTAACTACTAAATTTCCATGATTAAACTATATGACAATTCTTTATTCACTATCTAAAACAAGTAAATTGAAACATGAAAAGTCAAGATTAAACTGTTTAACTCATCATGTATTATGGCATTTATTGACACTCTGCCATAATTAACTGCAAAAGGTATAAGTAGTGGCATTTAGACTTGCACACTTTCATGTTTTATTCATATTTTTCTTTTGGGGTATATTATTTTTTCTAAGTCCTTTGATTGTTCTTTTAGAACTTTTTACCCTCTTTTTGATTTTTTTTATTTTTTACTAAATATGGGAATACAACTTGCAGAAGGCAAAGTATGTACATATTTACAAGACTACCATCAGTCAAATCAAAATTATGAATCCTATATTTATAGGTCACTAACATCAGCTTCACTTGGGGATGGCATTTCCTGGTGGAATGTCAAGAACTCTGAGATCAGTAGCCTTCATCTTAACTTTGATGATCATGTAATTGTCTTCTGTTTTCTGGAACAATTCATATTTATGACATCTTATACTGCAAAGCTTAGGGCCTTCTCTTCGGGCTTCAACTTTGTAGATAAAATCTCCAATCCAATCTACACACTGACTATGAATATTTACAATGATAAAGTAAATCAATCTAACTGTTGAGTGACTCTGAAGAATAGTAGTGTTTCAGCATCCTACCATTCACTGGTCCTTCTTGTAGTTCAGTTCCATCCAAATTCCTGATGAAAAAGGAATTATTACCTCTGTAACCATATATCACATAGGGTCATTGCCATAGAAAGTCAAACTTTCCATGTTTGCCTTTATCCTCTCTTCATGAATCCCATCTCAAAACTTGATCTCCTATGAAAAAATCATCATCTTTAACCCTTTTATCAAAAATATTTTTGATTTATCATGTAAAACTTGTGATTTTTCATAAACTTCTTCCCTAGTTTGTTGGAGATGTATGGTTTGATTGATTCTTCGTTGAATATCATTTGTTTCCACCTGTGATTCCTGGATAATCTTCATGACTGGAACACCCAAGGAAGAAGGGAAAACAACATCTGTTCCATAAACAATCTGACAAGGTGAAGTTCCAATGGACTTTTTTGTGGTAAGCCTATCAACCCATAGGTCATAAATCAGCTTTTTGTTCCAGGTATTTTTTTTTTCTTGGAGTAATTTTTTGATGATGTTGATTAGGCTTTTGTTTGATGATTCGGCTAAAACATTACCTTGGGGATAGTATGTTGTTGAATGACCTAAGGTAATATGGTATTTATGACAGAAAGAAATCATTTTCTTGGATTTGAATGCTGCTGCATTATCAATAATAATCTTATGTGGACTTCCAAATCTTGATAAAATATTACTTTCTATAAATGAGATTATGACTGAATCAGTGGCTTGCCCAGTGGGAATAGCTTCTATCCACTTGGTAAAGTAATCTGTAGCAATTAAAATCCATTTATGCTGGCCTGCAGAGGGAGGATGGATTTCACCAATAAAATCTAACCCCCATAGTTGAAATGGTTTTTCAGTTGATATAGGCTTAAGAGGTAAAGGCAACAGTTTCTTTTTCCCTTCGAAAATTTGGCATTTGTGGCAAGAGGTGACAAGTTTTTTAACATCAGAAAATAAAGTTGGCCAGTAAAAACTAGCTCTGAGTATTTTTTCCGATGTACTCTTTCAGTATAGGTGGCCTCCACAGTCACCTGCATGAAATTCCTCAATAATTTTTTTAGCCTCGGATTCTAATAAACAATTTAGTAAAATCCCAGTATTTTCTTTCCAGTAAAGTTCATTGTTTAAGATACAAAACCTCATTGCTTTTTGTTTGATGAATCTTGCCTTGGTTTTAGTTAGCCCAGGAGGAGCCTATAAATGTGTTAGTACAAAGATAATATCAGAGTACCATGGTGATTCTAGATAGGCCTCATTGATCAATGGAGTCGTCATCTCCTCCTAGTCATCTATTTGTGCAATGAAATTAATATCTAAAGCATTGCAATTTGATTCAACCATCAATCTGGCTAAACCTTGTCCTTTAATGAGTTTAGTTGGTTTGATTTCCATATCGTACTCAAGTATAGTGGCTATCCACTTTCCTCTCCTACTATCAAGTCCATCTTGTGTCAGAATATCTTTAATTACGGCATTAGGGACATATGCAATGATGTGTGAATGAAGTATATACACTCTGAAATCCTTGATAGCTTTAACCAGGGCCAAAGCCTGCTTTTCCATTATATTATACTTCAGATGTGTATCTATGAGGGCTTTACTAAAGAATGCAATTGGCTGTTCAAAACCTTGATTGTTTTTCTGCAGAAGAACCGCAGCTATGGTGTGTTCAGATGCAAAGGAAAAAATTATGAAATCTTTTGTATAATCTGGGCTGATGAGGACTGGTGCTTTTGTCAAGGCCTGTTTTATGGATTCGAAAGATTGTTTGGCATTATTGTCCATTTTATTGCAGAGTCCATTTTAAGCATATTGTTGAGATATTTTATTATTTCAGCCAAATTAGAGATAAATCTTCTTAGAAAATTGATTCTACCCAAGAATGCTTGAAGTTCTTTTATGTTCCTTGGTGGTTGAATGTTTAAAATGGCTTCAATTCTTGCTGGATCTATTCTAATGCCTTCTTTGGAGATTATGTGACCTAACATTTTTCCTTCTTCTAATCCAAAAAGAGTCTTTTTAGGATTAAGGGAGATATCATATTTTCTTCATTTGATAAAGACTTGTCTCAAGTGATCTAAGTGTTCATCATTTGTTTTTGAAAAGACGGTAATATCATCAAGATAAATAACTAAAAATTCATGGATCTCCTTAGCAAAGGCAATATCCATTTCCCTCTGAAAAGTAGCTCCTGCATTTTTTAATCCAAAAGGAATTTTCACGTACATGAAAGTGCCCCAAGGAGTAGTAAATGAAGTTCTAGTTTGATCATCTTTATGAACTAAAATTTGATTATAACTAGAGAAACCATCGAATAAGGAAATTCTTGAAGAACCTGCCTCCTCTGCAAAATATGACCCATTTTAGGCAGGGGGTAATTGTCCTTCAAGGAAGCTTTATTAAGATTTATACATTCTATGCATAGTCGAATTTCTCCCGTTTTCTTTCTGGTGGGCACTAAATTGGATACCCAGTCAGAATATCTGACTGGTGTAATTATTTGTGCATCAAACATTCTTTTGACTTCTTTTTCGATTAAAGGTAACAAGATTGGATTAATCCTTCTTAGTTTTTGTTGAAAAGGTTTTTTATTTTCTTTCAAAGGAATTTTGTGTTGAATTATGTCTTTGTTGTAAGTTTTCAAGTCTTCGTAACTCCATGCAAAAACATCCTGATATTCTTTCAAAATTTCTATGTGTTTAACCTTTTCTTCTGATGACAAGGATTTTGATAGTTTGATCATTTTTGGTTTTTCATTTGTCCCTAAGTTATACTCTTCTATATAAAACTTAATTGGTTCCATATTTTGCCTTTTGGGCACATCATTAGAATCAAATAAGTCTTCTAGGGGAGTTAAACCTCTGGGTAAAATGTTATGCTTTAAATCAATCAAATCTGGTTCATCTTCCATCATTTCCTCTATATCTACTTTTTCCAATTCATCTATGTCACTCTGAGTAAATATAGTAGGTCTATCAAAATTATGTACATCTAAATTATCTAAATCATCTATTTGACAAGAATATGTATCTATATTACAAGATGAATCTATATTACAATCATTATCAATTTGGCAGTTTTGAAACTCTCGCTCATTGTTCAAAAAGTGATAAATTTTCTCATCTTCTGAGAAAATTTTCTAGTATTTTACATTGTCTCGGACAATAGGTATGTGTTTGATTTCAGCAGTGTATTTTTGTAATGGTGAAAATGGAAGTTTGCAAGTGCTGGAAAAGGTTGCCAAACAATGGGCTTGCATGTTCTGTTTTCTAGGGATGATAGCAAATTTACTTTCTAACAAATATTCAACCAAATCTGTTGCTGTGTCCCTGTATCTGGCCAGTCTGGGGTTGTGAACAGAATATTTTGCATTTATTTGCTTAATAACTAACTCAGAATCTCCCATGACCATTATTCTTTGCCCTCCCATTTTTTTAATAATTTGCAGACCTAAGATTAAAGCCTCATATTCAGCCATGTTATTGGTGCATTTGAAATTCAATTTAAAGGCATGTCCTTCATAATGACTTGTTTCAATGTTCGTAATCCATACACCAGCTCCATCTCCTGATTTATTTACAGATCCATCAAAATCTAAATTCCATAAAGCCTCATGACCAATATAATCATCCATTATTTTAAGTTTCTTATTAGTGATTTTAGTTTGGTTGTCATTATGATCAGAGTTACTGAGAATAAAGGAATCAAGATCATTAGGAATAAATTGGATAATTGGTAGGTCTGTTAGCAGTACTGATCATAAACTTCATTAGGGTTTCTCTGTAAAGCTTTTTGGGCTGTCCAAATACCGATATAGTGGCATACTCATGTCAAGTTGTAGAGATCCCTGCAACTTTGCTCCCCATGAGCGAGAAAGAAGCATGCCATATTTTGGCAGGATATCAGCTACCACAACATCCATGATCATGCTTTTACCATGATATTGGACTAGGTTTACACAAAGATCTTTAATCAACCCTATGCATTGAAATTTGGATGAATCAAATGAAAACAGGTCTTTATATGGTCTGGTTATGTCTAGATTCAGGGTTTCCATTATTTCTCTGGGCATTAGGTTATGGGAAGCTCCAATATCTAGCATAGCATTGTGTAATATCTGATCATGTATAGTAAGACTTAAATAAAATGGAGGTACTGAAACATCTGAATGCTTACCATCTACATTTGGACCAAAAATTAATTCAGGTCTATCTTCACTCATATTAATTGTATCCTCATTTTCATTTACATTCAATGCTTCAGTAATAATAGATCTATAAAAGTCATTTTTAGCTAATTAAACTAAGGGAACAACTATCTTTGACTTGGATATTTCAGATTTCATATTAAATGTTGATTGAGATTTGATGGCTTGAATTATTTCATCTTTTGGAACTGTGGTTTGTGATGATTTTTCTTGTGTTTCAACAATTTTACCTTTGTTTTGAGGTTTCCTTTTGTCTTCTATTTGAGTTTCTTGGTTTCTGTTATCTTTAATTGTCTTTTCAGGAACAGTTTGAGGGTTAGCAGAAGCTACATCAGACTTGGGATTCTCAGCAGAAGATTTAGGATTGGATGATTTTGAGTCAATTGGATTCTTTTTTGGCTCATTGACTATTGTTGAATTGGTGGTCTTTGTAGTATTAGACTTTTGGGCATCTTTGGAGGATTGAGCCACCTCTTCGGAAATATCTACAATCTTTGACTTTGTTGTTTTTTAGGACTAGGTGGGTTTGAATTTTGTTTATTTTCTCTGGGACGAATCTGCAAAATTTTTCTTTTGGGAGCCTCAATCTTCCTTTTGTTTTGGCTTTGTTGGGTTGGAGCATTGTTATTTATAGTAGGCTCATTGGTTTTCTTGCTCCTAAGGTTATATTGGTTGTGAATTTCATTGATTGCAAAGTCATAACCTTGTTTATAATCGAAGGATTCTCCAGATTCCACTTTGAACTGTTGAAGCTCAAAGAGTTCCTGGTCCTCTTGAGTGAGGAAAATTGTATTGTTTTCATCTATGCCCATAACTATGTTGATGTTTTCCTCCTCCTCAACATTTTTTTGTGAACTCTCTGCAAATTTTTCTTGGAATGGGGGTCTTATGTTATGATTTGGGGAGGGTTCTATACCTTTCCCAGGATTTTTGTTTTTCCTGTAGTTGGGATTCCTGATTTGGGATTGATTCTCCCATTGTGGTTTTCTTTCAATATGATCTAGTCTCTCAACTAATTTTTCTAATGTTTTGTTGATAAAATCAAATTTTCCATCTAAGTTTGAAGCTTCTTCTTTGATAGTAACCCTTCTCTCGTTTCTCATTCTGGCTTTTTTGGCATGAATATTGATTTTTACTCCAACGACATTTAGTTGCATTTTTTCTAGGGTGTCTGCATCCCTTTCTCTAAGTTGATAGGCCATGTATAAATCAAAACAGTCAGGGAATTTGAGCAACACGGAGTATGGAGTGGGTTTAAGGTCTGCAGGAATAAAATTGTAAACACTGTTGTACCTGGTGCAAAAATCTTGGACAGATTCATTGGGGGCTCTCTTAACAGCATCAAACTCAGATAGTATTTGCATGGGATTCTTCTTCTTTTCCCATTTATTTAGGAAAACTGTATGGAATGCAGCTAAGTCTTCTATAGTACCAGCACCTAGACTTCTGAACCATGTTTTTACTTCTCCAGTTAAGCTTTGTGCAAATAATCTCATTCTGACATCGGACTCATCTATCTCATAAATTTCCCAAAAATCATTCATTATAGTGATATGTTTTTGTGCAGTGATTTGTGAAAAATTATCAAACAACGGGATGTCCTTTTGGTAATTTTGGGGCATGTCATGGAGATTTTGAGGTAAGACCAAGGGAGCATATCTGGCTGCCATGGCTTGGATTCTTGCTAAACTGGGAGGGACAATAGTAGTTGTAGAGATAGTGCTGATTACAACAGTGGATGTACTTAAAGAGCTTAGTAAAGGGGATGAAAAAGAAGTAGTATGGCTAGTGCTTATGGTGGTGGTTGTAATATATTTATTGAAAGATGAGAATACTATTTTAGGCTGCAAGGGCAGCTCAGGGATGAATGGATCTATGGATGAACTAGCGGTGGATTGAGGATACGATGAATAAATGATCTGAGGCTACAAAGGCGACTCAGGACTAATAGGCTCCAAAGGAGAACTGATAGTGGAATCTGTAAATGAGGTGGCAACATACAGAGTTGAATCTGTTGCTGGAAAGATGGTGGTGTATAATTGAGAAACTGGAGGTTTAAATTGAGACAAAAAATTGGCTAACTTTATAGATTCATCAATGTCTTTAACTTTAGTGACTCTTAGCCTTTTTACTGGACTTTGACTTTCAGTTTGGTCTGATTTAATAGGTACTGAAATAACTTTCTGTTTTTCATTCACAAAAGAAGAAAAAGCAAGATCTAAAACAGTTTCTTTTAAATCAGTTTCAGACTTGGTTCTAAATAAATATTTTTCAAACTTTAAGTCAAATTCAATGTCTGATAAGCTTACTAATTCTTTGGGTAAAGAATCAGCTCTTTTCAGGGGTAATTCAGTTTCTGAACTATCAATTTGTTTTTTCTTTTTTCCTATCTGGTTCAGATTGTCTACTATATCTGGAGGGTTGGGATCAGGGTTGGATCTAGTGTAATAGACTTTCTTGGGAGCCAGAATGTTTATTGTGTAAATACCCACAACCTTTAAACTTAATCTTTAAAGTAGAAAAGATATGTTTAAAAATCTTCCTTCAAGATTAAACTTAAAACTGGAGAGTGGTTAGATCCCCAGTATGGTCGGCAGTATGTTATCACCCTAATAATTCTTAGGTCATGGGATTTTGGTTTATAGTTAAAGAAAACCAGGGGTAACCAAGAACCTCTTTCAAAATTCAGGATCTAGCCTACCTGATTTCTGGAGAGGGATCTCTCCTTAAGATTTAGCTTTGTTTTGTAATGGATTTTAGGCTAGCTATGAGTGGACAATTTGGTTTGATTTTTTGAATGTTGTTAGGAATAAAGGACTACAAGGGAAACCATAGAAATATCTACCTAACCATTGGGAAATGGAGTCAAATTTATAGCAAATAAGACTATAAACCTAAGGTTAAAAGAAAAAATATACTAAGGGCAAGATAGATGATCTTCAGAGGGTTTAAAAAGGCTATTTTGATGAAGTGGTATGATCTAGACTAAGGGCAGTTAAGAATCCTTAGATCACAGAAAAGGAAGAGGGAAATTGAGGTCAAACGAGACAAAAGAGCATTTAAGAATTCTAAAGTCTGGAAATCAACAGAAAACATAAACATGAAAACTAGTAAAAACAGAGAACTTTTTACACTGATTTTGTAATACCTTTCCTAGTTATTCATTTAAGATGTAAAATAACACAAGATGTATGAATGAAACTTAAAGAAATAAACAATGAAAACTGGAAGATACAATACTCATTTGATCAGCACGAGGATCATTAGTTATGATGTCTATTTGCTTCAGTTTCCAGCCTGTTGCTTCAACTTAACTCACATAAAATCCCAATGTTTTCAACAAAAAATTCTATAGTAGTCTTGATAATTTTATTCCACACTGAATACTTCAAAAGATGAAGTATTTATACAATTGAATTAGTTACAAAATATCTAAAGTTTAAGATAATATCTCAAGAAAAAATAGGAAATATTACATAAGAATAGGGACAACAGCAAAACAGTTTGCAAGTTGTCCTCTTTTACAAGAAAAAAATAGAACTGTTTATCTTATTCAAACTGATTTTTGATTAGCTGGAAGCATTGCTGGAAATTGAGACATTATCTCATGGAAGATGACTTGTAGAATAATTCTCCTTTTCACCTTCTGTTCTGATACTCTTTATCTCTGCTTTTCATTGTTTCACTGTTGTAATTGAAAAATAACCAGCAGTAACAATTTTCTTTTACTGATACACTTTGACCCTGATTTTTTCACCATAAAGTAACAGTAGAATATAAATTTTTTATGTGATTTTATTGCCCTTTACCTGTCAAATTCACATCAGATCTGTGAATTCTTGCCACTTTTTAGCAGTGGGGATCTTCATATTCTTCAATTTTCTATAGCTTTCATCAACTTCTGTGTATTTAGAAAAATTTGGCTTCACTATGAACATGTGTTTAATTTCATTCTCCAACAAGAAAAAATTCTCAAAATATTGAAGTACTACTTTGCCACTTGGGGAACCTTGAGGCAAAGGTTTATTAGCCTGCGCTCTAATCTTCTAGTCATAGTCCTTCTGTGCCATTAGTTTCTCATGAAATCCATGAATATCTGGAAGTCCTGCTTCTAGCAGCAAGTCATATTTGGTATTGAATTTTAGTGATTGATATGTTCATATTATCACACTTCTCTTCCAGATTATTCATAATGTTTCTCTTTGTTAGGACCTTTCTGATTTCAAGGATAGACTCTGTCCTGTCAGAAATTTTCAACTCTTATAATTCCTCCCTGTTTTTACTATTCAAAAATGATATGAGTTGGATTGCCTGTGGTGGTTTGTTTCCAAGTTCCTTCTTTGTTTTGTCAATTTCTGCTAAGTCAGCTTGTAGCAGATCTTTTTTCTCATATATTATTTGAATAGAAGACCATTATGAGTGAATGCCTTCAGTGATTTTTGTCCATAAATTATTTTTGATGTAGGCAACCTGATCTGTGAGATTTTTTAGCCACCTATAAATTTTTGACAAGAATACAGGTGGCTAAATATGTTTCTGAGTCTTCAAGAAATACATTTCCTCTGAAAACATATCATTCTTGAAGCCTCCATGTGTCTTTTCCCTTTGAAAAGATCTTTACTTTTGTTTCCAACAAACAAAAACCTCACTGTTTGGTGAAAAAAAATGCTTCAAAGGGCCTCTGTAATCCCCATTTTCACTCATTTCCCATAATTTTCATTAAGCCTCCTTTTCTCCTATAGGACCTCCATATCCCTCTAAAAAACCTCCAAAATCCTTTTAAGCCACTTAAAACCCCTTTTTCAGGCTTAAATCACCCTTTTCCCCTTTATCGGAAGCCAAAAATTCCTTGAAAATCACTCATTTTGGCTTAAAAAAAAACCCCATTTACATTTGAGGCCTTAAGCCCCTTTCGGCTAAGCCCCTAACCATTTCCCCACATATGACCCGCGCCCAAGACCAGGCGCTAAAGCCCAGGGCACTAATTGCAATCGGAACTAGCTATTAACGCATTTTCCTTTGTTACTCCTATTTTTCCAATGCGATTGAGTTTTGTTCTATAGACCCTCGCTGCAAGCTCCACCGTCGATCTTTCATAATCCGACAGCCCAGCGCTAATCGCATCGCGCCCCATCGCCTCTCCCTATTATACCTCTGATCAAGCGTGGATTGTCGATTTTCCCCTCTAATCCGACGGCCCTGGTGTAATCGCAACATAAAAATATCAGAGTTTTGGCCCCCTGCCTGTCTCCGATGCAATTATATCTCCACCGTCCGTTCCTTTAGATCCGATGGCTCTCATTTCTCCCGCTCACTCACTTGCCCCTTTTGCCTTCTTCTCCCTCTTTAAATCCTGACCGTCCATTCTATAGATCCGACGGCTAGGATCTAACCCACCTTTGAACATTCCCCATCCTACCAACAACGCATCTTCCCATATCACGCTCGCACCCCCACCGTCAGATCTCTTCGCTCCACATCCTATGACTGAGAACGCATATCACGTTTTTCTGGTGTCCGGACGTTAACGGTTCCAAATTACGCGATGTAAGCGGTTTTGTAGTGCCACGTGTCACGCAGTGAGGCATATCGCATTTTTTGGGAAAAATTTCAAAACCACCTTTTAGCCGTGCGAAACCAGCTATTTTATCACTAAAACCACCCCTCCCCGATATGATTCTTCTTTTAGTCCTAGTCGTTGATTGTTTGATCTAACAGCTAAAATTGCATCATGCCCTCATACATATCCCTTTCATCGGAGCGTCTACAGAGTTTCATCCGAGGATCCCCACCATTGATCTCCTCCTAAGATCCAACGGTCCACGTTTAATCGCCCTCCATCGTCCTGGTCCCACCATCCAATTACCCTGCTTTCATTCATTTTCATAATTTTTCCTTTGTAATCACCGAAATATTAAACTTTGGTGTTTTACACTAAAATTTAATCTTACTCCGCCTAACCTCTAAAGCAACTCCACCAATTAATCTCCGCCATCGATCATCATCCTACAGTCTTATCCAATGGTCCAAAACCATTTTTTCACTAGACCTCCATCAGACCGATTTCTCCTCCGTTCTTTCACAGTTTCCATTGTTTTCTTCGCTGCAGCCACTGCTTCCACTGTTGCGCCACCATTTCCACAGGCCTCCACATAATTCCTTCCCTCACTCCCCTGGATTTCATAACGATTTTATTGTATTGTGCAGGGATTACAGAGCAATGAATCCACTATGTATCTGCAGTCACAGTCACTATGACTCAGAGCGCAAAAAGACCATCGCTTAAGTGCCAAAGTGTATCAGCAGAGACAGATCAAAGGATTAATCCCTATTATTGGAGATTAATGATTGTAATCCAATGATTAAAGGAAGAAGACACAGTGTGAAGACCATAAAGAAGACCGAGGCCTAATTCAGCCTAAAACACAGACCTGAAGGTGAATTAAAAGTGTTTTAGGGAAAGAGAAAGACATCTGTCAATCCGAGAAAGCCTCCACCGCCACAGAAGAGGCCAATTGAACCCTATCCAGCACCAAAATCCAACCTCTCCAGCTACCAAAAGACACCTGCAGCCTCACAAAAATCAAATAAGGCCTAGTTATTACCGGAACAAGAGATATTTTCCTAAAGACAACTGAACAGTTATTTCTGACTGTCGGCAGAGTTATGTTAAAGATAAGAAGCAACCCAGAAGTCAATCTCTTCGTCCATTAAGCCTCAAAGGGCAGAAGCAACAATTATGAAGTATGGGAAACCTGCAGACTTTCTGTCCCCTTTACTTATTTCAAAGGTCAAAAAAAGACAGTTAGAGTACAAATACAAGCAAAGGACCATTTAATGAAGCATGGAGCATGTCATTTCTTATCCATCAAGCCTCTCAGAGGCTGAGAAACATTAAGTTCTTCATTTAATTGGGCCAAATATCTCATCTACTACTTCACTTCCTCATTCACCTATAAGTATTCATCGAAAATCCATTGTAAGGGTTGTTGTTAGTTGAGAGGGATTTTATTGACTGTTAGAACTGTTATTGGGGGAAGTAGCTTGGTAGTTTGTAATTTAGTAGGCTGGGAGGAGAAGTTTGGACTGTAAACAAACATTGAGCTCAGAGTATGTGACTGGTTTTGCACATCAAATGAACAAGCAAATTTCACAGGATCCTAGTCTATATTTCTGGTGATGTTTCTCTTACTGCAATTGTCTTATTTCATTTTAATCATACTATTCATTATTCTCTAATAAGAATCAGTAAATCAGGCTTAGGATATACCCCTGCATGGTACTCTAATGCTTTCCTGCTCTTCTTATCTTTGATGTTTTCTGCTGATTGTGTATCTAAGAGCAAATTCATGTAATTTAACCAGTCAAAGATGTTGGCATGCCCATGCTTACTGATGCTCGAATTTGGAGTTTGTTGCTTAGATGTTCTTGTTGGTTTTAAGCTGTAAGAATTGGGATACCAGGGATTTAGAGTTAGCCCTGTCCACTAGGGTCCTTTTCCAACGGATTGGCCTTTCTAAGATCCCTTTGAGCTGGTGTCGAAAGAATTGAAGGTTAAAAGCCCTTCTTTGATCTTAGGCCTTGCTCTGTGTTAAATCTTAACTGTTTTTCCTTTGAGAGTATGCTAAAAACAGGCCTAGAGTTAAATGACCTCTGACCTGATCTTAAGCTACCCTTAGTGTTTTCATTGAAATTTTCCTTTGAGTATGTCAAAGCAGATCTGGATTTAAATGACATATGACCTAATCTCCAGACAGAAATTGGGTTTCTTTCCTTCTTTCACTTTCACTCCTTATTGTTCCATTCCACCATCTATCTAAAAAATCCTTTGGTATAGATGACTTGCCCTATGGAAAATCTTGGTTAGTTTTTATGCAAGTAATCCCCTTTCATGACTCCATAGCCAAATGGATTGACACTTTCTTGACCTATCTTCTTTTTCCGAAACATCCTGCTGCTTTTTTCATTTCATTCCATGACCTTCTCAGATAATGATCTCCAACCCAACAACCAAATCATTTAAAAACCCCTTATGCTTCATACCTAGCCTAATACCTCATTTTGAGCATTCAAAGATATATCATTCTTTGTATTTATAGAGAGATCCCTCTCTGGATCTAGGAGGGCTAGATCCTAGGATCCCAAAGTGGTTTGATGTTGTCTTGTCTTTTGGTCTTGCCAATCTGGCCAAAAAATAGGAACCAAAACAAGATTTACTTCCTTTTGGAGAAACAGGATCCTTTCTTCTAATGTCTTTACTCTTTTTTCGTGGCCCTTGGAAGTAATTACAACATCTTTGTAGGCAGATTCCAAGTCTGCATTAGCTTTTCTCAAATTTTTGATCTCATCATTCTTTAAAGTCATCTCTTCCATAGCTTTTACCAAGTATGTAGCTCATGTTTCTGTCCCTGTTTGTACCTGTGTATTTGAAGATGCAGTAGCATAATCATCCTTTGATGAAATTGACGCTGCAGTTGCCAATTTCCCTTGAGGTGCAAGATGTTCAGCTAGATTAGAAGGTACAATAGTGCTTACTAATGGAATAACTGTAGGAATGACTTATTTATCCTTTTTCAATGCTTCATTTTCCTTCATCAAGGCTTCAGTTTATTTTTCCATTTCTTTGAGCTGTGCAGTCATTTTTAAAACCAATTAACTCAATTCATCATTTTCAGTTTTCTGTTGAAGGATCTCCTTTGCCCGGGGATGTTCACTTTGAGGCAATTTCAGTTGCCTCCTTTGAGAAGCTATGTCTTCATTTTTCTGTTTGATTAAAGCCTTTGCAACTTCAATGTTAGCTAGATCAGCTCCTGCTTCAATCACCAAGTCTTCCAATGCTTTGATTCTCAATCCATTAGCATGCAATGATGCTTTGTCCAATTTCATTTGATTTTGCAGATTTGTCACTGTCTTCTGAAGTTTAACAGAGCTCATTGTTTTGTTGACTATAATTGAATACAACATCTCTGTATTGCTCTTGTGGAATTATATTTGATCTAATTCATGGACAGCATCTGCATCTACTTCCAAATCTATCTTTGAGTAGTCTGCCATTGACTTTGGATCAGCCATTGTAGGCTTCAAAAATGACATTACTAATTTGTTAGAAGAATAATCAAAAGCAGAGAGAAGTCTATCTTTATTTCCAGGTTTCTCTTTAAGAAACTTGGAATAGACTTCATTTTTTATTTCTTTATTCTTCTCTCTGATTTGTCTGAACTTGATCCGAATGTCTGAATTTTTTTTATCAGATTCCTTGGAAGAAGAAGGAATTTCAACATTAGTTTGCTTTTCAACCATGATTGTGTCTTTCTCCTATGTTTCAATTTGAACTGTTTGAAGTTCTTTAAGTGTCTCATTTACTATTAAGGTTGCCTCATCATCAGTCTGACGGCCATTATCATCATCAACTTCAATTGCTTTATTTTTTTCCTCAATAGGGAATTTAGGTCTTTTCCTATAAGAGGTTTTGAATTTTTTGTCTATGATAGTTTCTGATGTATAACTGCCTTCCTCTCTGCTTCTTTTATGAGAAACTTCAGCCTCTTTATCAACTGTAAGAACTTGTGCTTGATCAACTTGTTTTTCCTGTACATTACCTGCCTGCATACCCTGTGTATCTTCCTCAAGCAAAGTATTTTCCTCCCACTCAATTTGATTGGAAAATTTTTCAATTTGTGGCTTGGAATCATGCAAGAAAGGAGACAACTTGCATTTTAATCTGATTGTGCTCAAGACACCCTGAGGGTCATAATTCCACATAAAGCTGTATGGGAACTTGTATTCTTTCAACTTGATATTAATCTCATTTACAGCTTCTCTATTGTTGACAATTAATGGCCCAATCTGATTTTTGAGTTTAAATTGGGTCTTTTTCCTAGAGGCCATAAAATTTACGTCATCTGCATTCAATATTTGCCTTAAATATTCTAAAGCAAAAATTTTTGTAGTTACAAACCTTGGAAGTTTGTATGGAGCCAAGAGTGCACCATACACTCTAATCTCGGTGTGATTCCTGTATAAGTACCAATCCCCAGTCTTACAGTTCTCAGACAACTGTAAGATTCTCTTAGTCTCTTCATTAATTCTGGGAGTTTCTTCCTTATTCAACAAATTCATAGCTGGAATTATGAATAATTCATTGAAATCTACATATGTATATTCCCTGTTCTCTTTTCTCAAAACAGATGTCCAAAACACAACTAACAGGAGGTTCCCTTCTACATCCAATTTATGCAACTCAATGGGAAAATTTTCTGTTTGATAATACAAGAAAAGATGTAGTAGATATGATGTTTATCTAAAAACTCCCTCCTCTAGTAATTTGGTCAATTGGTAGTGCATGCTCTCAGCAATAAACTTGGAAAAATTGAAGATAATGGATGGAGGCTGGCCAGGAGTCAAGGTTGACAAAAAACCCAAGATGGAAGCATCAGTGAATTCATCATTGTTATATCCCAGTATAAATGACAGCATGGAGACAATCTGCCTTGTTTCCTCTGGAAAGTCAAATGTATCAAAGGGAGGATTTACATTAGGGACATTAACATGTGTAGGCCAAAAAGTCTGAAATATGTTGAACCTGGCAGAAAAATCTAAGTCCAAGTACAGCTGGGTCAGATCTTCTATTGATAATGAAACTGAATTGGGGTCATGTCTCATTTGTAGCGTGGAATTTATGGACTCAACATTGATATAGAACATTACTTCCCTATCTTTATTGATAATACACCTTTGATCAGGAAGATAATACAGTTGACACAGTCTGACAAAATTAGGGGCTTGATGAGTGAGAGGAACAACATATTTTGGCAGATTGGACTCCCCAATGGGTACATCACCTTTGGATTTTTCTACAGGCTTTCCAAAACACCAATTGTGGACTTCTAAGAGGTTGAATTCAACTGAAGGATAAAAAATTCTATAATCAAGATCAAGCAAGGAGCTACTTTCTTGAGCAGTAATGGGAGGTTGTACAGGTCTCACAACTTCAGTTGTTTCAGCTGTGAGTGCAGGAGTAGGTTTATCAATTTTTGAAGGTTCAACCTGAGGTAGCTTACTTGAGACATTTTTTTGGGATTTTGGTCCTCCAGACTTAGGAGTTACTTGTTTCTTAGTCATTTTGGATGAACAAAGCAAGATTAAACAGTTTGCTAGGTTCTTTTTGGGAAACAAGGGACAATTGAAAGGTTTCACTAGCAAATTCAGACTCTGAGTAGGGCTGTGAATGACAGAAAAGGTTTCTTATACACAGAGGATATTTTAGATCAATTTTAGCAGTAAAAATGATCTTAGAATGGCTTAAAACTTGTTAAAATGGAAAATGTGGATTCTGAGGAAATTTTGATAGGGTTTCCCCTGTATTTTGGAGGTTTTTGGTATTCCTCAGAAGGGAAATTCGGCTTTCTTTGGTAAATGGCAGTTTAATTAACTTAATTTCCTTTGAAACTGAAGATTTTATGGATTGGTTTTAACGGAAAAATACCTGTAAAAGGTATAATTGCAGTCGATGAAGTTACTAATCTGCAACAATCTTCAATTATGTTGAATTTGACTGGCAGAGGTCGTGGAAATTCTCTAGGAGAGAATTTCAGAGGAAATGGATTTTTATCAGTCGAATTGGTTTGCAAACAGCTCAAAAATGGAGAAAGGAGGCTCTGCAAAGGGTTCTCAGTGGTTTTTATGTGCAAATCGGTGAAATGTTATGAAAATAGTTAAATTTTAAGGCATTAATCCTCAAGTCTAATCATATTTCAATCACATTTATTGCAGGTTGGGTGGGAGTGGTTTTGATTTGGGATTGGGCAGTTTTCGTGCGGCTTTAAGGTGGTAAGCTGAATTTCACTTTTTGCATGTGATCGAATAAAAATAAGACACATCAGCAAGGGGTGGTATCGGAAAACAGCTTATATCACATAATTTTTAGAAAACTTTGAACGATCATTTCAATCACGCGATATGGGATCAGCACCGTCGGATTTGACTTTGATAATCGAACGGTCAGGATCAAGTAGAAAGCTGCAAGGTAATGGTAGTGGGGCTGGGGATTTTAATGTTGGTCGTAGATCTAATGAGTGATAGATCTACGGTCCATGTTTAGCATGATTGGGATGGTGGGGACGGGAGCAATTAGTTGTTGGGTGAAAATAAGGATCGTTAGATTTAAACAGTTAATGATGATCTGATGGCTGTCATACAACGCGATGGGGAAAGGATGGGAAAGAGATGAGGTTATCGCGTTTAATGAGGATCATTGGATTGCAAAGGAATGATGATCGGACGGCTCTAATGCTACGCAATAGAGAATGATAGGGGATGGAAATTATTCATAGCGTTCGAGGAGAACTGTAGGATCAATGGGGTGTTGGGGATCAGATGGTCAATATTGAATCTAATAGGGTTGAGGGATTTGATAAAATTTATATATACAAAGGCTTTATTCATATGAAAAAGTGGTCGGGAGGGGTGAAAAAGGGACTTTACCCAAGGTTAAATACTGCGGTAAGGGGATATATGTCGAGAAAAAAGGATAGATTAGGGTTTAACCTTGGGTTTGATGAGTCAGGGAAAGGAATATAAACAAGGGATGGGTTTCTTTGAAGTTTAGTTTAAATTAAACTTCGAGTATTACAATTCTTTGTTTTAAACACATATAAAACATGTTTAATGACTTTTTGAGTAACTTTTATTATATAGTTAATTAAATCATGTTGATTTAATAACCATACAGGGCGGGATATATATATAAGGTTATTTTTAGCCAAAGGGGGTATAATGTGGGTTTTTATTTAAACATGTGGGGATAAATAACTTTGGCTAAAGTTATATTAATGGGTTTTTGGGGTTTATTAATATAAAAGGGAGTTATACTAATATGAAAAGATTATTTCTTAGGGATTTATTAAATAAGTTAAAGTTAATATGACAAAGGAAAATGGAAACTCAAAATACATTAATATAACTAAGAAAGTGAAGATTAAAAGCAAATTTGCATTATAATAACTTCATCACTTAAACTTAGGGTAAAATGTGATTTTGAGGGTTGTATGCTTTCAAATGATGTGGGAAGTTAATCAAATGAGGATTAGAGTATCTTTTAAGTAAAAATGAGGTTTTTACTTATGATTTTCAGGGAAATGAATTCATGAATGGAAAATGATGTGATTTTAGGGATTAATATAGACATTTCACACTTTCAACTGATCAACCATAGAGCCTTGGGTTCGGTCCCAATAGAAGTCAAGGAAATGCCTTGAGCCTTTCTGACTGATAGTTTTAGAATGATAAATGGCCATGGGGAAGGAAAGTTAGTTATTTGCATCCCTGGTGAATAATATTTACATTAATGCTTCTAACCTTCTTCTACCTACCCAAATTAACATGCTAACATTTTTTCTTCCATTTTTTATTAGGTGCATTTGAGCTAGCAGCCTTTACAGCATTTATTCTTTCAGAAAGCAGTAAAACTATCTAATTCTACACTTATTTCATCCAGGAATCCAGATTAAACTGTTGGATTCACTTATTCTCTACCTAACTACTGAATTGTCATGATTAAACTATATGACAATTCTTTATTCACTATCTAAAACAAGTAAATTGAAACATGACAAGTCAAGATTAAACTGTTTAACTCATCATGGATTATGGCATTTATTGACACTCTACCGTAATCAACTGCAAAAGGTAAAAGTAGTGCCATTTAGACTTGCACACTTTCATGTTTTATTCATCTTTTTCTTTTGGGGTATATTATTTTTTCTAAGTCCTTCGATTGTTCTTTTAGGACTTTTTACCCTCTTTTTTATTTTTTATTTTTTACTAAATATGGGAATACAACTTGCAGAAGGCAAAGTATGTACATATTTACAAGACTACCATCAGTCAAGTCAAAATTATGAATCCTATATTTGTAGGTCACTAACATGAAGAACAAAATATGATTTCCCTTAATGATATGGGTACTGTAAGAGCCCTAAGAGATTGTGGATTATTAAAGTACTTCCACTTTTTAGGTATGAGGCAACAAATAGAACTTTCATAATTTTCAGAGAATTTGTTATGCGGAAAAACCAAATTGTTAAGCGGAATTATGAATTATGGATAAAACACATTCCCTAAATGTGGTGCTATGAATTTAGAACAACAGATCAAAGACTTTGCAGACACTTCCTCTAAGAGTAAATAGACTTAATGAATGATAGAGGAACTTACTTGTGGTCCAAGTGCTTCCTATTCTCCTTCTGTCGCTCTTGCTGTAGCTCCTAATCCAACTTTGATCGTCAGACTAGTTCCTACAAGTATAAACACTAAATAGCAAAGAGATTGCAATACACAGATACCTATTTGTTTTAATCAGTTAAATCGATGAAACATGAAACATATATATCAGCTAAGAATCCATGATATGAAAATTAGAAACATAAATAGATACATATGTGGGAAAATGAGCAGCAATCTTTATTAACGAATAGAAGGGAGAGGTTACAACCAGCGATCGATTTGATGTCACCAGCTCCAGCATTCATCACAGCCTCATCACAATAAACATCTCACCAGCAGCATATCACTCTCAATTGAGAATCCAACAACATTTCTTTACCAAATTTCTCCCTTCCCTAGCACTAGGATCTGTGCGCAATTTATAGGGAAACTGAAGGTAGTTTCTCAATCAATGACTTTCTAATAATATGTTAGATGGACACATGGATTCGAAGTTTGACATATATGGGCTCTTCTAGAAGGCACTGGCCATGTGGAGATTCCGGAACAATGAGAATTTCTCTCCCATTTGACCAACGCACTCTTGAATGTCGGGAAGTGCTTTGCAGAGCACCCTTGAATGGAGGTAACTACATATGCAAAGCAATTATTCCCTTGAGAGGCTGCGTTGGTGGGTTCATATGTGATATAACATATACTTCAACCCTTGGAAATCTTGCAATAGAATTCATGAATGATTTTTTCTTGTCTTAGGGCATTTCTCAACTGAAATGATAGGGGATGATAGACCATATTTCATTGGTCCTGGGGATGATGTCCAGTTTGACCAAGTCATTAAGAATTATGCCCAAATTGACCTATAATAATTGGTTTTCTTCGGAACGAGGGAAATTAATTAACTCATGAGCGATTTCCTCAAATTTGAAACCATTTGACAGAATTTTTGGGTTCTTTGGAGCCTCATTTTCCAGGCTACGTGAGAAAAAATGATTTCTAAATTAAATGAAAACTTCAATTCCGAACAAATATCAAACCTACCACGAGATCTTCTATTTGTTGTGGTTCAATAAATAAGCTGCCATATGTCAGCGAGAAATTACATTGAAGATATATTTTGGTGATTTATGTTATGATGAGGGAAATGAGTGGAATGAAAAGGTTGTTGAGAAGCTCCGCAATGATGCCGAGACCCCGAAACAGAGCACTTTTGACTCATTTGTTTTTGTTCCAGAAGATCTCGTCTATTCGATGGCCTACAATCTCTCACCTTCTTTCAATTGGGATGTTTCTCGAATGAGAGATGAACTCCCGAAGGTCAAAGCTTGTGTTTAATTCAGTATTTAGTGACAATGATAGATTATTTTACCCAGTGATGATGCTTCCAATGAAGAAACTTTTATTCAATCAATGTGCGGATCATTCTTGGAATTGACTCTCTCAAAGCAGTATGAAGATGCAAAACTAAATTTCTCTGATAATAGAGTCAAGGATGTATCTTGTTATGGGTCAAACCATAATGTCGATATAGAAGTAGTGAACACACAAAAAGGATCAAGGCTGAGGATTCTGATGTAGAGGAAATTGTTGCCATGTAGAGTTGATGAAAATTATATTCGATTTCATCACTCTTTCGTTGAGATTCCTTGTATTAGTTAAATCTTCCAAATCTGACATGTGGATATGATGTAGATTCAATGTATTTTTTTTAGTTTTTGCTGAAAACCATGTTGATTATGGAGATTATAAATAAGATTGATGATTGTAGCTGACATTTCTGGGCTAGTGTTGGACTGCATTTCGACTAGTCAGAGCATAACTATGATGTTTCACTCCCACATGTTAAAATTCCTGATGCCTCTCTATTTTGACCAGCGTTTTATGGCAGATACGATGCTTCTGGAGCAAAGATTTGTGGAGAATATCACTCATTGTTAGTGGGGATAAGAGGGCCTCATAGAGAAAATATACATGAAGCAATGGAACAGCAAACAAATCTCTCTGCCATTGTTCAACCATTGAAGGTTTTACAGGTAAATAAGCAAATCATAAATTTCTTGCCTTCAAAAAAAAAAAAAATTCTCATTTTCATTTTTCAATAAATAATCAATAAATCTAGTAGGGTATTTGTTAGTCTTCTGAAAGAAGTACTATTTAATTTGAAGAATGGACTGATGATTTGTTCATGACAAAAATGCATAGTTGTGTGTACTTAACAATCTCTTCAGGATTTTAGCTATAGAAACTGTGCACATTCTGTAGCTGAAAAAAAATTATGCAGCTAATCAACACAAGATTACATGGGGATGTTTGAATTTACGTTTTATCGCAAGATCTATAGTTAATTTTGCATCCCATGCTTTTCCTCAATAATTTGGCCAACTTGATTTGTATTATAGTGGTTTTATTAAAAATAAATAAAAATCATAATAAAATCATTTCAAAGGGTATGTATGTCAATGAGTTATAGCACAATAGTTAAAGATCTATTTTTCCTACCAAAGGTTGTAGGGTCAAACCCCATCCACTTCATTCTTTTAGCAACCTTTTATTCACATACACTTTAAAAATAAATATTTCCACTTCATTTCATAATAAACTTGGGTGACTTAATGGTATGTCCTTTTATTTGTTGTAATGAGGTCTCATGTTCAAATATTGTACCCATATATTTCAAGATTTACCTTAATTTTGGTAATCTATAAAATTGAAAATATGTGAGAACGAATGTTTACTTTTCAAGTATCACGCAGAAAAAAAGTATGAGGGCACCTTATTTGCAATTGACTTGATGGATTTATAATGGAAGTTGAATTCATTTTGATGGATTTATAATGGAAGCTGAATTCATTTTGATGGATTTATAATCGAATCTGAATTCATTTTGATGGATTTTTAATGGAAGCTGAATTCATTTTTTTGCCGGCATTATTAAAATTTCAATTTTGTTATTATTCATAAAAAACAATGGTCATTTTTTTAAATGTTTCATAAAATAGATTTATGATTAAAATCATTTAAATTGGACCTCAAGAAAAGAAACGGGGACTCTAAGATGCATCGTTTTCCTGAAAAAATAAAGTGCATTCGATTTTTATTTGATTTCCTTAGAATCTGTTTTATTTGGCATTAATTCTGCATTTTTTTTGTGTATGTATCAAGAGAAAATGATCACTTCTCTAATCAAATACTCTAACATTTTATTGCAATGTTAGTGCCAAGAATTTTTGTAGGTTGCGGGATGATAGAAGAGAATCAATTTGTGCACGATTGGTTTTAAAAGACCGATTTTAGGAAAAGCATTAAGAAGAAAAATACATTTCTATCGCATCCATAAATGACATTATTTTCTGCCTCTCAACGCTTACAATTGATACAAGCATTTTCATCAAACAAATCATAATCATTTTTCCTTGCAAGATTCACATTTTCCATTCGCATTCATTCTTCATTCATGTTCATTGTCCATTCGCATTCATTTACTTCCATCCACTCCTAATCCATCAATAAAATCAGTCAGCTCACTTACATGTTGATTTCTCTTTTTCCTTTTCCGTTAATAAACCCTACTTCAATCACAAATATTTTACCTATGATCATCAAATTATTGTTTCCTTCTCGTGTTAGATGATGGAGGATCCATTAAGGCATCCCTTCTATCAATTCTTGTCCTATCGACATCAGCACCTTATCTATGTCCAATATTAGAGTACTCTTTTAGCACCTTGAGGCTCGCATGCCTTAATGGCAAGTCTTCTCGCCAAGGAACAATGGGAATACAACAATGTCCCTTGATCGTTGTATCTTGCAAGTGGCTCGACATCAACTCATATTTTCACACTTTCCAATATGTACTTAGGTACCTTGGCACTCATTGACATTAATGGTGATTTTGCCTCACATTGGTTAGCAACATTCATCATCGACCAGTAATCCAATGAGTTCTTTCCATGTTCGACATCGACACATTTATTCAAATTGAAATAATTGTGCCATGATATGATACGACATGAAGACTATATGATTCAGTAGCATATTCAACAATATTTTTTACTTTGGAGCAGATTCAGTAGCAGTAATAAAGGATCCACATTCACGACCTCGTCCACCATCTATGCAACCAAGAAGCAGATGAAATTATACATTATATTCCATGATATGTAAGTAGCTCTCTACATATGCACAGTTTTTCCACTTCTTAGGTAAGTAAAGGTATGTTCTTTTCTAGCTTTTAATCATAGAATTCCTTGAATACTAAAACTATAATTTTTGGAAAGTACTTCACCGTATTTCCTTTATCATTAAAACCAAAAACACCTTTAGCTGGGGGGAAGGGACATCCATATCACTTCATTCCATTTCACTTCATTTCATCATAACATACTTGTCCTAATCAATTATGATTGCATTATGGTTCAAAATTTATATGATTTGAAAGTAATTCCTAAATGATGAGCATATTGTATGGCTGATTTAAAGATGCATTCTTAATATGTTCAATGAACCTTACTACAACAAAAAGAGAGAAGGTATTGAAACACAAGAACCAATACTCATTAGAATTTGGTTGTCACACAAGAACCAACCAAACATGTTGTAATTCAATGTATGACAAGGAATACTTCAAAAAAATAAATGAAAATGTCAAATATAATCAAATGCAAAGTTTAATGAGAATTGATATAAGCCAAGATCATTCAAAAGCAAAGACAGTGAAAGCAAATCAAAGGAATTAATGTAATATTTGCACGAGGATATACAATCACTCTAGTTGGGGGGTCTGTTGGGTCTCAAAAATGTCTTTAAAATGAAATATATTTTCATTTCATTCACACCCTCATTTCACTTTTATCACCTTCATTCCATCACTTTGTCACTATATAAACCTACATTTCCATCATCATATGGGTTCATAATGGTATTTTCCTAAGTTATATTTTTCAAGTGTTTATAGTGAATTAATGGTTAAAAATTATAAAAATGACATATACTTTCTAATAATTAAAAGTGGCTTGAGTTTCATGACATGTCTATGTCATTTGGAAGCTTCCAAGACACCTTTATGTGGCCTCCAATGCTCAAATTCAAATTCCCTTCCAAATATGTAAGGAGATTTGGATAAAGGTCAAAGAGGATATGTGCCTCATCATTACCTATTCGGATTGTAACTCTATAAGATTCTTAGGTGTCTAAGGAGAGAATAATGGATCAGCATTAATGAGGTAGTTTAATTTTGTATAAATAAGAGAACATCCTCCTTTAATGAGGAGAGGAAGAATTTGTAATGTGAAACTTGTAATATTGGAGAAGTTTGGAATCATGGAAGGAGATGTAAAGTGAGGATGTAATGAGATAGATAGAATTTAATGGTAGATTTGTAGCATAGAGTTTAAGTTGATAGTTGTAGATGTTTTTTGTTGATGTAATTTGGGAATTCATAGAATATATGATGTTCCTTTGATTTTCAATGAAGTGTGCTTTTCCATTCTACAGGTATGTTTTCGCATTTCAATTTCATGCAAGTCTGTTTCAATTTTTGCAAAGTGTGCTTAGATTAATGATTTAAATTCATGAAAGAGTGCTTTATATTAGTCATTTCAATTTTTGCAAGTATGCTTAGATTAGTTATTTCATTTCTGGAAATGTGTGCTTTTTAATTCTCGCAATTGATTTTTTTTATTTCCATAAGTATGGTGTGATTTATTGTTTTCTAGAATAGATTTATTGCTTTATAGAATAAATTTATTCTTATGTCAATTATCAATTTTTTCATTTAATAGATTAAAATTTCTACTTCTTTCTAGAATAGATTTAATTGGATTGTCTTTTTTTTTCATTTAATAGGTTAAGAATTCTCTTTAGAAATTGGAAACTGATCTCTAGCACATATAGTGCACGTGCGCCTCGCAAGTCCATGGACCCCCAGGTTGATAATTTATGTTAAGGAATTTAATGAATTAAATTACCTCTACACAAGGGATGATGACAACATGTTCATGGATGTTGATTGATCCAGTTTGCAAGCCTATTGAACAGTTGTGACAAAATGGCCTATAACACCCAGAGGAATTTTCATGTTTCCACCCATCTGTCAAGAGTGCCGGGAGAAAGTCCATATCCACCCTTGACCTTTGGGAAATTTCCTTAGACCACCTCACTAGGATCCAAAGTCTACCATCCATCCAAAGCTTAATCACAACATGGAACCCAATACACCATGGCTATCCAATAAATGGAAAGGAAAGGTTGAAACCACTGGCAATCTAGGAAAATCTTGTCCCAATGACAACAAAGAAACCAAATAACTAAATGCATAAGAAACCAAATAACTAAATGCATGTACCACGCATTCAAATCTTAGCAATAAAATCACACATGCAAGATGTTACCTGTAATGTTCTCTTGTTGTAGTTTCTTTTCCAACCTTCTCTTTCATTGACCACAAATTCCTTTGCTTGCTTGCTTCTGTCCAAGTGCTTTCTCGCTCCAAATCCAAGTGATAATGCCTCAATGCCCAAGTGAATTCTAGAATGCTCCAAGAAGTCTCTAGGTGTGTAAGAGTGTAAGAGTGAATAAGAGTAACCAAGAGTGACTAAGAGAGTCATAGAATATTCTCTCTCATTTTGTTTCCTTTTCCTTTAATTTTCCTTTAATTTCTTTCATTTTCCTTTATTTTCCCTTGCATGCATATTTGTGTCTCTTCATCTCCCTTTTCTCCCATTTTCCTTTATTTCTCATATTAAATTTCCATTTATTTTCTTTTTCCTTTTTCAATGACATTTCTAATTTCCACGACCAATAATAAACCACAAGTGATGACCACTATAATTTTTTCCCCTCCATTCAGCTTAGAATATGTGTCCCATGAACTTGGTTTAATTTATTTACTTAGAAAATTAACCCAGGGTTGTTATAAACACCTCCCCCTTGGGGAAACACCATCCTCGGTGTTCTATAACACTTATAACCAACAAAAATATTGTTTATGGAGCTTTGTAACACAGTTCGATGCAGTATCTACAATGACCATTTGTTGAAAACATGACAAACATGTCACTTATTGGAGCTTTATAAACACAACTTGATGCAGTATTTACAATGAAATATATATATATATATACCAAAAACACATTTTCTTCAACCAGAAAAAAAGGAATGATATAGTGCTTGCATCTGATCAACCATCTCCCATGTAGCTTCCACTACACTTTAACATGCTCTATTGCTCAATTCCGAAGCATGAGTTTTTTCTCTTGCAATATGCATTGTGGCTTTGGTTGGAACTCTACCTTTGGTTCCACCTACAATACAGACCAATCAATCACATGATCAACATCCTGTACATATCTATTAAGAAATTATGGAGGTAGTGCAAGTCTGTATGCCACTGGTCCAATCCTCTCAACGATCTCAAAAGGCCTGAAATACTGAGGTGCCAACTTGGCACATGATCCAATCCTCAAGGAGCTCCTCTAGGGCTTGATGTGCAAGTACACATGCTCCCCAACTTGAAAATCCTTGAATCCTCTATGTTAATCCACATGAACTTTTTTTCCTATCTTGTCTTGCCTTTAAGTTCCTTTTGATATCTTTCATCTCCTGCTCCATCTCTTCCAACATATTTGTTCCAATCAACACTTTGTTCACTGCATCAATCCAGTTGGTAGGAGTATTACAACTCTACCCGTAGAGAGCCTCAAATGGACTCATCTTCAATGGTTCTTGATACCCATTGTTATAAGAAAACTCCACCAGTGGAATATACTCCTCCCATTTCCTTTGTTGATGCGTGACATACATCCTCAACGCGTCCTCAAGAATCTTGTTAACCATATTTGTTTGTCCATTTTTTTTTGGATGATAAGTTGTACTAAAATATAAATTTGTCCCCAAGCCTACAAAAAATTCCTTCAAAAACCTGGAAGTGAACTTGACATCTCTATAGGATATTATCTTCTAAGGAAACCCATGCAACCTCACTATATCCCTGATGAATATTTTAGCTACCTCACTAGCTGAATTAGTATACTTCACTGCAACGAAGTGAGTTGCCATGCTCAACCTGTCAACCAAAACCATGATGGAATCATGTTACCTCAATTTCCTTAGCAATCCTGTAATGAAGTCCATGGAAATGACCTCCCATTTCCATTATGGAATCAGAATAGAATAGAATATACTAGCTGGAAGCTTGTATTTATCTTTCACCTACTGACAGTCCAAGCACCTTGCAACAAACTTAGCCACCTCTTTCTTCAAATTCAGCCAGTAGTAGAACTTCTTAATAGCTGTCAAAATATTCTAGTATCCAAGGTGTTAGTGTCAGTATTTGCATACTTCCACCAGGGATCAAAACACATTTTGCATGTGCATCTTAGGTGTCCCACTCTAAAGAATTTTCAATCATTCCATTAGGTCATGATATAAAATTGTTCCACTGGTGGTTGTCCTTGTCAAGTGTCCCATTTTCCTTCACAAGTATATGCCTGTTGACCCTCTTCAATGTCTTCATCATGCTGAAAACAAGTCTGCTCTCATTCCACTTTTAGTCAAAGTTACTCATTGAGTCAGTTTCTTTCAATTCTCATCAGGTCATTCAAGGTCCCATTAGTTCATTAGGTTTCATTGTTCAAAGTCCAAAAATGCACCATTCCATCTCATAAGGTTTGATAGTGATCCCAATAATGTCTCTTTACCATGTAAAGATGATCTCCAAGATGGTTTCCAAAGTTGTAATTTGATTTCAAGTGTGAGTTTCAGTCTCCCAAGGCTGCCACCTCAGAGTTCCACATTCCAACACATCAAGTGTCAAATAAAAAAAGTATCTACTTCAGCCATTGATCAAATGTCAAAGGAGTTGTCTTTTTCCAATGGTGCCTAAGTCATCATTTTCCACAAGCACTAAACCCTAATTTCCTCTCCCACTGAGCTAGGGTTTTCTATGGAATCAGAGACATATGAGCAGAGGAGGCATAAGGTAGGTCATATAAGTAAGTATGAGGTCATTCCAAACTCATAAACATCATGTCTCCATCATTTTCCAGGAAATCATTCCAAGAGTCAAACCATTTGCCACTCATAGGGCCAGTTTACTTCAAACTATGTTTCTGACCAAACATAGATGAATTTGACAAAAGTGAGAATTTTTTTTTGTCAATCATAGGTCCAAGAAGAAAAACCTCCTTCAGTTTTTACACAAGTGTTATGGTTTGGGATAAATGTCAAAAATACAGGTGTCATAGGAGAGTTGCTTCACTCCTGGAGTGACCTTGGGAAAAACAACTAGACTAGAATAGCATTCCAATGAGCTATCATGAGCTCCATTTGTAGTTGATGAAGGCCTCCAAAGGTTTCCTGCAAGAGAACACTACATTTTTGCACCGCCATTCTGCACCTTTTGACCAGTCTTGGGAGAATTGATTTTTGAGGGGTTATACTTAATCATTTTCAGTGCTTGATAGGTTCGTTGTGTAGTAAAGAGAAATATATTTCCAACGAGCCATCATGAGCCAAATTTGGACTCTAGGAAGGCCTTCAAAAGTAGCCTTCAATATGGCGATGTGCATAGCAGTGAGGCGTTGCGCATAGAGCAGTTTTCACGGTGTTAAATAACACTGCGTTGCGCACCTGGGTTTAGCGCTACGCACAAGGCCAGAATCCTCCAAATTTCTCTAAAACTCCTCAAATTTGTTTCTCCACCTCAAATGCAAGTAATTTAACCCTTATAGCTCCCTCCATCTTCATTTTTATGCTTCTTTTTGTGTTTCATGTTGGCTAAAATTGCAAGGAAACCCTTGTTTTCCTTTGCCTCTCCCAAAATCCCCATCCCCCTCACAAACTTCCAAAAACCCTCCTTGTCCCAATTGATTGTCCATAAACCCTACTACATCACCCTATACCTCTAAAGACACTAAACCTACCCCTACATCCTCATCCCTAAGTCCCTACACCCTTTTCCATAAAAGCCCTAATTTCTAGGAATCTCACTATTTTTCCTAGATTTCCCCCTACCTTTGATATGTAATTGAATTTTCATTTTCATCTCCCTTAATTTTTTCACTTCCCATCACTTCACAAGGTTTCATAACCTTTTTCCCCATCTCCCTTAATATTTGTGGCCCTATCCCTATCCCCTAAATCACTCATTTAATCATTTCCGTCCCTGCTCCCATTCCCTTCACTCCCTCACTCACTCTCCCTTTTCTTTCCTCCCCCCTAGCGTTTCCAAAGTGCCAAGAAAAAGCATGGAGAGAGAGGACAAAGATTACAGGGAGGAAGAACACAGTGATGATGAGTTTGAGGAAGATTATATTTCACAACAAATAATTCCACAAAAGGGAGGCTGAAAACATCAGGAAAAGACCAAATACAAGAGGCCTCAAAGAGCATTGGAGAAAGAAAAGCAAGAAGCCCAAAGTCTAAGTTTTGACCAGTAGTTGGCAAAGGAGATTGAATATAACAGAGAAGGGTGGCTTGAGAGAATCAGAATTCGCTTGGAGAAGCTTCTAATGAAGGCCAACAGAGACAATCAGATGCTCAGGCACATGGTCCATCACTATCAGACCCGGAACAAAATTTGCAATATGAATGTCAAACATATGAAGGATACACTGATGGAGATCCGGAAGGGTAAGAAGGGAGGTGACAAACTCAAGATACTTGTTGATGCCTCCTTAGCTAAAAATTTACAAGTGATTTTGGGCCTATCCCACAAACTTTGAACAATTTTGAAAAATTCTCGAAATTTTTGAGTTTTTGGGCAAATTTTGAAAAACACAGAAATTTTTGCTCTATGCACAGTGCCTTGGTGCTATGCACTCTTTTGGGGAATCCAATGGTTAAATGGAAGACATCAGTGGGTTCATAATGATGAGGAAATTCCCCCTGTACTTTTGCTAAGAATTTGGAGCAAAATTGATCAGGAAAAAGGGCCAAAAACACCCAAAAAATCATGTTTCTGCCTCTTTTTCAGGGTGGCAATGCGCATAGAGGCAATCTTGGGAGATTGAAATTTTGGAGGGTCAAATAAGCTCGAAATTAGAAACCAAAAGAAGATCTGGAAATTAGACAGGACAGGGTTTCCAATGAGCTATCATGAGCTCAATTTTGACATCGTGAAGTCCTTCAAAAGTGATCTGCAAGAAGGGCTATTTTCTCCTCCTTGGCGCTGCGCATAGGACAAATTTTGCCTATTTTGGAGTTTTCTCTGTTTTTCACATAATTTTTGAGTTTTACCTCACTAGTTGGGATTTTCACTGATGTAATTGATAAATATGAATGTATTTATGGTGATTATTAGTTTACTATAGGTAGATTCATTATCTTGAGTCCTCTAGAAGTCAAATGAATCAGTTTCCTCTCTTTTAGAGGCAAGTTGTTGGGTCTTCCTAGTCTTCATATTCTTGTTCAGCATTTGGTGGAAACTGATGCTCATCCCATGGATTCGACCCCCTGAGGCTAGGATGAGTTGTTTTGAGATCTATATTTTCTTATTCTTTCTCATTAGTAAGGGTTAGACTTAGTTGAATGCTTGGCCTTTGAAGAGACACACTTTGTATCAGTTCTGAGCAAGAATATTAATCAAATTTCCAGCTATTTTTATGGGATCCCTGTGGTATGATGTTTAGTTTCAGTTTCTCCTTTTGTGCTCATATGTTAGAATTTTTTGTTTATTTCATCCATCATTTCATTGCTATTAAGTGAATGTTTTCAAGTTTGATGAACAGAATCCATAATTTTTATGCTCTATTTTGGGTAGAAATTCACAGCCTGTAATTTCTTCAGTTTAGAAAGAATCCATGATTTCACCATTCTCTTTATAGCTCCTCACCTGTCTTGATCATCCCACCCATTAAAATCCTAAAGTGCTAAATCACTATGCCTACCTTGCCCCATAGAAAACCCTACAAATTTTGACCTAATTTCCCTTGCCCTGACTGTTTTTCTCCTTCTGATCCAGCACAACCCTATACAATAAAAAAAAAACCCCTGAGCTACTATACCTAGCCTAATATCTTCTTTACTCAGCCATATTAGTTGTGATCCTTACGGAAAGATCCCTCTCCTTTCCTAGTATGGCTAGCTACTTGGCTAAGTGTGGTTTGTGGTTACCTCGGAATTGTCTTCTTCAGCCTAAGGTTCAATCCGGGTAATAACACAAGGTGGGATGAATATGGCTTCACACGAAACTATCTCAAGATAAGCTTCTTCAACTCACTGTTATCTAGGACATAAATCCTTCTCTTGAATCTTACCAGGCCATTTGTTGTGAGGTGATACTCCTCATCCCTATCATCTTCACCTTGTTGTTGAAACATGTGCTTTAGTTGTTGATACTTCTCATCATGTTGACCTGCATGCAATATCTTCTCCTGTAAATTTTTCACATAAGAGTTCATAGCTAAAACATGACTCACCTGCACTCTCCTACTGAGAGCATCCACAACCTATTTCTCCTTCCCTTAATGTACCTAATCTCAAAATCAAACTCACTAGGAGAAGTGAAATTGCTTGCCTCACATTCAGATTGGGTTGGTCAAATAAGTACCTAAATCCACTATGATCACTCATCAACATGAACCTCCTGCCAAGGATATAGTGTCTCGACATATTCAAGGCATGAATGATGGTTACCAACTCAATATCATGAGTCACATAGTTCTACTTGTGCTCATTCAACTTCCTCAATTCATAGCAAACAAATTCTCCTTCCTGCATTAGGACTTGACCAAGTCCTTCCTTGAAAGAATTTGTACAAATCATAAACTCCTAATTAGGATCTGCAATCTTTGATATCGTACCATTTGTAAAAAAATTCTTCAATTGATCAAATTTGGTTACACACTCCTCAGTCCATGCAAACTTCTTCCCTTTCCTCTATGAAGATGTAATAGGATAGCCAATATTAGAGAAGTTCCCGAAGAACCTCATGTAATAACTTTTTGGTCCCATGAATGATCTAACCTCATCCACATTCTTCGGAACTAGCCACTCCATGATAGACTCAAGCTTTTCCAGATCCACTGCTATCTCTTCCTTGGAAACAACATGTCCCAAGTAATGAATATTATTCTAAAATAAATTTCACTTATTGAGCTTGGAATATAACTTATGCTCTCTCAAGAATCTCAATATTACTACTACCAGGTACTCTGCATGCTCCTCCTCATTATTTGAATATACCAATATATCATCAACAAAGACTATCACAAACTTATCTAGAAAAGGGTGCAACATATTGTTCATCCAACACATGAAGGTGGCTAGAGAATTGTTAAGACCAAAAGGAACCACCACAAAATCATAGTTCCCATACATTTTATGGAATGAAAACTTGTATATGTCTTCTTCCTTGATTCACACCTCATGGTTTCATGATATTAGATCAATCTTCGAAAATATTGCAGATCCCCTCAATTGATCAAAAAAATCATCAATAAGCGGCAATGGATACATGTTCTTGATAGTCATATTGTTCAACTACTTGTAATCAATGCACAATCTAAGAGTATTTTCCTTCTTCCTTACAAACTGTTGGTTTTTTTTGTAGGTTGGGAGGTACTCCAAGCCCTAGGGTTTGGGGATTGGAGGGAAAATCGCCACAAAAGTCACTTTTGGGCTTGGAACCAAAACCTGGGGTTTTGCACCCATTGATGTTTGGGCCAAAACCGTGATGAGTTTTCAACATGTGATGGATGAGGATGATAGTGCTCATAGAGACGAAACTGGCGCATCTAAAATCATCTAATTCTAAGTTTTCATTGACAAGTTATGAATTTTTGAAGTATGTGTGGCTTTTCATGAGTTGAAGTCTAGGTCGGCTTGGTGATAAGAGGACCTATGACAATTGTTCAAGCCCCTTGTTAGATGTTGAATAAGCCCTCCTTTAGTGCATAAACAAGAGGTGGGTGTGAGATCATTAGACATCCATTATGCAACAAATATACACAAGAGAAGAGCTTAGATTTTCTACCATATTCGTTGCAAGAAAAGAACATGATAGAGAGGACTAGAAGATTGTTTTGGGCATTGTTGAGGACGTCGAGGTGTTGTCTTGAGGGTCGCGGGCATTTTCTTGGAGGTCAAGGGAGAGTGGATTGTTTTATGGTCTTGCTAGAGGGTGGACAGTCCTCTTAAGAGGTTATCGTAGACCTAGTTAAGGACTGGTAGGGTGTCGTCATTGTTTTGGGGAGACAGGTCTATGCGTAGGGCTTGAAACTGCTCTAAATGAGTAGCATGGAGGGGAAACCTCCCATTGAAGGGTAGCCACAACTAGAGGAATAAATTTTGGGTCAGTTTGAGGGTTGTTAGGGACTGTGGTTGGGTGCCCTAACTATTCCATAATTGCAGCAGCCAAGGTACCCAAAAACAGTGAGCTAGTGCATGCATTTTGGAGTGCATATTATGTGTGTTGGGTAAAGCAAGTGATTGAATTTGGATCAGAGTACTGCAGCCCATGGAAACCATTTGTTGGGGTGGTATTAAGTGTTAAGAAACCCCAACTAGGATCAGATATCACGGTGGATGGATGTCGTAGGTGAGGACATATTGTTGGAGCCTAGATTTGTGCAATAGCTCCTATATTGCAAAGCAAAGGGCGGTTGATGAGAAGTATATTGGTAGTCGTGTGTAAGGGTCTCCTAGGTGTGAATGTGCCCTAACTAGGTGCATATGCTACAATGTGGGCTTGGTCACTCGAGGACTATTGGAGGGAAATGTGAGAGTGGACCAAGAGTAGACGTGGATTGGGCACTTATGTTATGCCGAAGGATAGCATGATAGTGTCAAACTTGGAGCCTAGTGTGCAACACCTTGGTGGATAAATGTAGTTTCTAGAGTGGCAGTTGTTGAGTTTAAGGGTCTTATCAACCAAGAGAAGTTTTTGAAGCCCGAGACTTGTGGGTGGAGAAGGAATTCTACAGTATATGATCGGCAGTCCTTCTAGCCCATGTTCATTGTGGGATATGGACATCTTGCAGTGACATGTGGCATCCCTCTGTGCCCTATGTTGATCTTCAATGGAGTAGTAGAGGAAGACCATAGTGGGTTGAAGTCCCTGAGTAGCTGAGGAGAAAAATTGGGAATATTGAGAGTTGTTCATAAGGGGATTTGTGAACAACTCGACATGATTCTTGATGTGTTGATGCGTTGGTGGAAGAATGATAAAATAGTGAGTATATTGATAGTTGAGGTTCAATGGTTAGATAGACTTGGAGCATTGATAGAGGCAGGAGCTGCACATCGGGAGTCGAAGGACCGGGCAGGTACAAGGTATGACCGAGAGGAGCTTAGAGAGCATGCTACAGCCAGATGATCAGAGTATCTTGAACTAGTGGATGTTTGAGGGTCATTATCCCTATTACGGGAGCCCTAGACTGTTGTATTATATCAGTTGGATTAATATAACGAAGTTGGGTTGAAAATTTTAAAAATATGTCTATATTCTGTGCATATGTGATTTATTGTTGTTTATATTACACTGTGCAAAGTATTTTTGTTGAGATACTTGATTTGGTAGTGTAAAATATTTTAAGATTCTATCATAGACCGAAGGTTGTGGAAATTCAACACAAACAACACTAGTTCCCCCCAAGGAGACACACATTGGCCTTATGTACCCCTTATCAAGCATCTCTTGAAGCTGCAACTTCAACTCCACCAACTCAAGTGTGCTCATTTTATAAGGTGTATTAGATGTTGGGGCTACTCTCAGCATCAACTAAATAGATAAATCCACCTCCCTATGAGGTGGAAAATCTAGAATCTTTGCAGGAAAAACATCCTAAAATTGCTGCAAAACATGATACTTCCTCAAAATTTCATCATCCTCGTCTTCCTTCCCTTTATCACTAGAAACATGTACTACAAACAATAAACATCCTTTCCTATGACTGCGCTTAGCCTGCATATATGTAACCATTCTCACCGATGTAGGTTTCTTCTTTCCCTGCAAGACTCTCTTTTCTCCGTCATTATCTAGCAACTTAATGTCCTTGTCATTGAAATCCACCTTGGTCTTGTGAATGAAAAACCAATTTATGCCCCAAAGCATGTTATATGAACCCAAAGGAAGCACATTTATATGTGTTGATGTCGGTATGCCATTAAGCTCAAATGTACAAGATCTCACCCAAAGATGAACTCTTCTTTTAGTCCCTATAACCAACTGCACCAACCAAGATTCTGCATGCACTCCCTTATTCAACTGGCACTAACCCACCGGGTTAGGAATAATATAAATATAATTCAATCTAGGATCAATCAAAATAGAAACAACTTGATCAAAAAACTTACCTTCCATCTCGATAATAGATGCTTGATGATATGACTTCCTCTTATCCAATGTTGCATATATCTGGGGAATACTCTGACCAAAATCCCTAATTTTCTGCAGCTATTGAGCACTATAGATATGAGGCCTGCCACCCTGATGCAATGGACAAAATATTGTTCCAGAATTATGTCTTTCCTTCACAAAGCCCATATAGGTTAATATAAGTAAAAGGATCCCCAACCTAAACTGAAAACTCCATGTACAAGGAATTTATGGGGTTCCCACCCTACAACGAGACCCCCCAAATGGCCACAAGCATTTGAGGAAATGAGCTTCCAACCCCTCAACATAGACTCCAAAAACTTTGAGACTTCCTCACCAACTCCCAGGGTTTCCTGGAGAACTATAATTTCCATATTCTCTACCCTGAACAGCCTCTTTAGCACAAGTTTTTGGAGGAAGTTTCCAAACCTCTACAATTGTAAGATAAATTTTTCATTATGAAACCAAACCCCTTTCTTTCACAGCTCTAAGCACCCCAATAATCAATAATTTTCTATCAGCAACCATCTGCTATATAATTTTCTCTTTGGCTTTGGATAGAGTATACTTTCTCCCATGATATGTATACCTAAGGGAGGAGAGGATAAATTGACCTAAACCACCATACTGGATTTCAATAGTGGGAAATATCTATCTAGCTCTCAAGTTATAAAGGATATCTCCTACATTTTTTTCCCCTAAACAACCTGGAAAGGTAGAGGCTCTCGGAGAGGAAAGGGTCATCATCAGAGAGGGGAGAGGAAAATTGAACTAAGAATAGAAACCTCTAGAAACTGGATGCATAGCTTCAGACCTGAAACCCCCAAAATTAAAACCCCAATCAATTTCCAAACTAGAGAAAGATTTTGTAAGTAGAGTAACAGAAGGGAGAGACAAGGGATAACATGGATGAATCAAGACCGGAATTTTCATTTCTTCAATGGCCTGAGAAGAAATCCCACCTCCATCAAGCTAATCCATATAGTGTGTCCCCTCTTCCATTTGTCTTAGCCCTAATTAATCTAGCACAATTTTTTCCTTCTATGCATAACCTACAGCCTTGTCCTTCAAGTGCATCTCATTTTTCGACTGTGGATCCACCTTCAATTTCTTCTTTACCTCCCCCCGCGTCGAATGTTTTTTTAAGGGAAGGTTACAATGACTAGCAATATGGCCATATTTATGAAACATAATTCCATTGTAATCAAGCATTTTGATTTAGTCAAACCCTTTACCTATGTTTATGGTTTCATATAGCTCATTCCGTAAATCCAAAGACACAAGGATTTTAGCCATAGACATATCCCTGTTCTCCTTGAATGAATATTCTACTTTCAGAAAAGTCCCAATAATGTTCCTAAGATCTTTAAATCTCATGCCATTCCACATATGGGATCGAAAATTGGGCAACCACAATGGAATGGGGACAACATCAAGTCTCTCACATCTTGTATCAAATAGCTTATTCCATAATGTAAAAATAACAGTAGGTTAATCAATGGACCAAAAAATATTTGCTATGTAATCTACCTTTTCATGATTATTGAAGTTTATCTAAATCTAACCCCTAGCCAAAATAAAAATTTCGAC
Source organism: Pinus albicaulis (assembly GCA_034641835.2). NCBI lineage: Eukaryota > Viridiplantae > Streptophyta > Pinopsida > Pinales > Pinaceae > Pinus > Pinus albicaulis. The sequence continues at coordinate 959,752,182 of CM076572.1, forward strand.
AGGGGTTTGTACCTTTGGGGAAATTTCAGCCGAGAGCCACTCCTACAAGGTCCCTAAGTTGAATTTATGCCCTTTGGCCCTTCCAACTAGAGACTTCATCACCAGGGATTCCACCTGCTCCATTTCCACGTCGTCTACTAGACTAAGGTTGTATGTAGAAAGGTTTTTTACACTTTTTTAAAAACTATTATATTTTGGCTTCAGTACAGAGCCAGGTGAGCCTTTTGCAAGCAATGGAGGGCCTTCCTCACCACTCACTTCCTTGATATGTTCTACTTCATATAGAGGCCCTAAAAAGTGCTCACTTCTCTCCCTTGCTTCTAGCAACAAGTTCAAAAAACTAATTGTGGTAGGTTGAAAAGCTTCCACCACCTATTCAACCTCTAAAAAATTTCTTTATCCAAAGCATGAATGCCCCCTTTTGTGGATGAACTAGATAAATCCCCTTCACCCCTAGAAAAAACCAAAGGGTTTTCAAACCATGGAACCTGAAATCAAATGAAAGATGCACTCTGAGCTATAAAACCAAAACCCTCAAAGAAAGAGGGTTCCAATAGATTTATACCCAATGAATCTACCTCGATTGACGCTCCACCATTTACTTGGGGGTGGTAAATCCTTGAGTTATTATAGGTGAAACCCCAATGAAATTTATCCCCTGACCTCCAGACACATAGCCAGAAAAAATGAAGCTCCTCTAATGAATTCCCTCTCGAAATTACCAAAATATCTTTCAGATAACTGCCTAGCTTGTTTGTGACCACCCTAGACAATCTAAATTCTATATCAGAGACAAAGATGTTAATGTGACTAGAACTAACCGAGTAGTCAATCAATTCTACCTCCTCCATTCTATTAAACCCCTGAGAATCTAATCAGAAACACCTCGTCCCCAAATTACATGTCATTTATTGTTGATCATAAATAATTTGTGAATATATGTCTCTTTATGGTTTATAAAGCCTTGTACAATTTGGATAATGTTCATAGTTGTATAATTCGTACAAGGATAGCTATAAAGTTAAAAGGATATACCATCCCCAAAAAACAAGGAGGGAACTTAGATCATTCATTGATGTCTCTTTTTTAAATGGAACTCAGCTTGACATAAAATCCTATAAATTATTAGTTGGACATTGACTGCTTATTTTGTATGCCTAAATTGCAATTTTGCTTACATCTTTTGAAAAAATTGTTATAAGAGTGTCACAATTTTGAACTATTCAATAAAAACCCAAATTTAGACATTACAATAATTATATGTTTATATCAATGGTTAAAGTTTTTGTAAAAGAGAGGTGTTTATTTAGTTCATAGAGAGTTTTAAAGAAAATGGGTTTCTTCATTATTCTTAATGTTAAAAAATTTAATTGTCTTGTTAAAGTCATTTATATTTTTGGGGTTTGATTTATATATTTTTTTATTATGTTAGATTTACATGTTTATAATGGATTATTAATTTTTGTAGGATTTTAAAATACGATACTAATTATGGATATGAGATTTTAATTAAAATTCAAGCTTAAGATATTCAACAAGATATCCATATCATTAATATTAATACAAATTCAAGTTATAAAAATGTAACCAAGGCATTTTGGTAAGATATGTTACTAGTAAAAAATAAATTTATAAATGGAATTATAATTATCTATAGGCATATGACTTACAAGAGAATTAAACTTATTAATCCAAGTTAGAAGATCAAAAAATTATTTTTATCAGTGTTATCCCATGGAAAAAAATAAATATTATAAAGATAAGAACAATATTTTATGAGAATCATAGTGAAATAGGATGGTGAATAAGACCTAAAATACCTTGGCATAAAAGAACTTGTAAAGTGTGTGAGATGAATAAAGTATAGGACTAACATCAATCTCTCTTGGAATTCTCAACTTACATAGACAATAGATCTAAATTTCATAGCATTTGTAACAACACATTTTTATGACTTTTTTACGATTGGGAACGAAAAGAAATCTAAGATGTTTCATCTCCATATTATTTGATCATAAAAGCAACTTGATAAATCAAAATGATTAGTTTTATTTTATAGTTATAAGAAATCAAAGTTGATCTTAATGTGTGGGAATCATCATTGTCGTAAATCCTTAATGAAAATGTCAAGTTAAAACAATCAATAAAGTACTTATGTCATTTGTAAAATTTCATTATCGTTTCAACATCTTTTTCACTTAATTAATTTAGATATCAAAAATCACGGTAATTTTCATCATTATAAATCCTCAACCAAAATGTCAAATTAAAAATCTCACTAAAATACTCGTGTCATTAGTAATAATTCATTATCATCTTAACAAATTATTATACTTTTTATTTAATTAATTGGCGGGTATGATAAATTACAATTGATCCTAGTGTAGTGGGTTACGTTGAGTGGTTGAGTGTTGTGAATTACAAGCAAGAGGTCACAAGCTCAAATCCATAGGTTGGTTGTCTTTGTGGATATTATTGGGTCTAATTCTATTGTCCTTTCTAGGTTAGGTTGCCAAATTGCAACTGACCAATTTACATCTAGTATTATCCTCAAAATGAGAGGAAGTGCCCAAAACGTTTTTGTGGGATCTGTATTATATCAGAAAATAAAATTACAATTGATATCAATAAATGATAATCTTCATCATCATAAATTCTTCACCAAAATGTCAAACTAAAACATGCTAAATACTTATATCATTAATAAAACTTTATTACCATTTTAACGAATTGAGAACGATAATTATGATTTTTTCTTAGATAATGATATGGGCACTCCATCAATTGTTTTTGTGCCCTTGACTTCATTGTGGATGGAGTCTTCTTCCATATGTTCCATATCATCATTTGTTGGTGTTTTATGTGTGAACACGTCTTGTGCCCCTATGGTGTTGATAGATATTCCAACTTTCACATTGTTAAATCTCCATCTACCTCAATGGTTAATACAATTATCGAAGGAACATCTAGGTAGCCCATGTGAATATTAATTTGACGTTTGCACAATTGAGTAGAAACCCTAATGCAATTCTTTAAGAGCCAAACAGCATCGAACTTAAGAAATATAACAAATGAAAAGAAAGTGCATGTCAATAGCTCTAACCTGGTGGTATTAAAATAAAAAATCATTGGTCGAGTTGAATTATCTATGGTGAGCTCCAAAAGATTAAGGGAACTCACTTTACAAAATTGAAAAAGAACAAATGATTTTGAAATTTCACTTTGAGTATTATTATAAGGTTGATCCTAGATATGACTTTCCCTTGTACAAACTCATACGAGCTCAATTTTTGTTCCATATGTGTCGTTGGTTTTTATTTCACATCTATTTTTATGTTGTGACACCTATTTCATGTCTACAAATCATTCATTTGAGAACCATTTTTCATGGTGCTCATTCTTATCCCTTCAGAAATACTTATTGAAGATAATATATAGATAACATATCCTATTTATTTATATATAGATAGCATATCCTAATACTTTCCTTATCTTCCATCCCAAAATATGCTTTTAAGTATTCCTACCTTGCTCCCTTGAGATCACAAAAATAGCTTCACCCACCTACAATGCATTTTCCCTTCCTTAATGACAATACTCCATTTACATGAATTGATTTAGATTAGTACCCTATTGCATATTTACACACATAACACTATTTCCCCATTAAAATTGAAATTCCACCTAATTTACTTTTTAAATAAAAACTTATTATTCTTTTCACTATTTTTTTTACTTGCTTGATTAAATTCTTAGACAATTTGTATCACAATAACATGTTAAATAGTACGCTACTTCTATTATATATATATATATATATATATATATATATATATATATATATATATATAACATAAATACCAATATTTATAACTTATTATAAATATAATTTATTATTATACACTCATCTTTATTATCCTATAATGGTATAACTTCATCATATTTTACTTAATTAAGTTAACCTATCATTTAGGTAATTCAACAACTTCCAATAATTTTAAGTGAGATCGTATCATCGAATGTTTTATTTTTAATATAAATGGATAAGATCTATGTTTGTAATTTTTACTCTTTAAAAGAAATAAAACTAGGATATATGACAATTTCCCATATTTATAGAATAAATAATGGTTTTCAAATATTCTTATGGATAATAATTATTTGAAAATTGTTATAAGTTTTAACGTAATTTTAACCTGATTGTTTGGATGCTTTTTATAAATTTGTTACAAAATTCACCATTAGAAAAAAAATTCATCCACAATTTGTTATTTGACTCGACATTTTTATCATTAACATTTTAAACAATGATAAATATGAAATATTTAAACATACACACATTACATTATTCATCTCACAACCATATTTTTAAAGAATGAGCATAAGCACTAGCTATATAGACATGTTGTTGCATTGTAGGGTCTCTCCATGAGTTGTCCTCCCCATTACATCAATGCCACTTGATTACCGTTGGCCATTGTATTTGGAGACTAAGTATCTAAATCATAACTCATTATTAAATCTATAATCCCATATGTCATTTCATTATAGTTTTTTTTTTTATATTTTATTTTAATACATATTTAACACAATGGAAGTATATAATATTAATCAATAATTTATTAAAAAATAAATCAATGCAATTTAATTATTATGGTTTCTAATGTTAAAAAAAATCCCATATGTCATTTCAACCCAGTTTTTTTAATTTAATTTTAATACATATTTATCACAAAGTATATAATATTAATCAATAATTTATTAAAACATAAATCAATACAATTTAATTATTATGATTTTTAATGTTAAAAAAAATCATTTACTGGGTTTGAGGATTGTTTCATAAATAATTAAAACAATCTCTAGTTAAAACTTTGTTCACAATTATTTAATAATATGGTATATGTATAACATTTTAGGAAGTTCAATTTTGATTAGACATTCAATACAGTTTTCAATTAAATAATAATATGTTATATGGATAGCATTTGAGGAGGGTTCAACTTTGATTAGACATTCATTATAGTTCTATGAAGGTAGAATTTAGATGGGATGACTTGAGTAATAATTTAGGAATGATTCAGAAAAAATATATAAGAATTTGTTTTATTAATTTAAAAACAAATTTTAAGTGTATTTTTTATATTAAAAAAATAAAATTTTCAAATGATTAAAAGGAAATAATATAATTAAAATTAAAGTGAATAGGTTTTTCAAATAACTTATATAAATAAGTTAGTCAAATGGATATATAAGAAAGATGGGAAAAAAGTGAACAAAATAATGATTACCATAGGACCATGTTTGCATGCAAATAATGTGACACTAACATCGAGGAAATTACTCAACTTAAAGATTATTTAGAGGTCTCATAGTCTTTTTTGTATAGAGGTTATGATAATTGTGAAGATATGTAAAATTAAGATAGCGGTATTTTTTACTAAGATAGTGGTATTTTTGCTACTAAAGAAATTAATGTACATATTGGCTTTGAAGGCGAACCACTGAAGATAACACACAACCGTAAATATTTGGGATTGGATATCAATGAGGAGAAAAAGTAGGATGTGTATAAAATAAAAGTACTAAAAGGATGGAAGAAACCATTCTTCCTACTACAAAATAGAGATGGGACATAGATTTGTAATTAGTAGATATCCCTTTGTTTTATCAATATGGATTATGGGGACCAATTATATATTGAAACATATATAATTGGATTGAGTGAGAATAAAACCAGTGATAAAAAGTTGCTTAAGAGTAAAAAACAACACCCTTTATGGGATATTTCCAGTTGAACCAGGACTATACACAATAAAATTGGAGGGATTGATAATGGTTTCATTTTGTATAGACATAAAATGGTAGACATGCACAATGGTTTCATTAAAATCGTTCAAGGAGCTAAAAATGAGGAAGAAAATATGGAATCAACAATTCATAAAATGCTTCGAAGAGTGAGATATAAAAGAAGCAAATGCCCAAATAGACAAAGAAGTTGAAAAATCATGTACAAGAATGTTACAATGAGGGAAGTTTTAGGAAGTATACCAAAAGAAAATTACAACAATACATAGAGAACTCCCACTAAGATGAAGATATCAAAGTGCAAAACTATTTCAATCTTAACATCCCATCGCGTGAAAACATGTAGCAATGCAAATAAGAACTAACTCCAACAAGGTGAAGTGTGAAACAACAAGGTGGGTATAGTCCAAGTATATGTGGGAGGAAGGGTTATGTTGATTATGGGGGTATGAGGATATAGAAATTGAGTAATGCATTCCCATAGATCAAATGACATACTTTAACATTAGGAAGATAATGAATTTGCACAATAAGAAACGAGAAATAATGATATAGGAGGGTTAAGTGTGAGGTACAACAAGGTTGGCTAAAAAATGAGGTGGGAAAGAAGTAGATTGCTAAAAGCAGAGTCAATGGGATAAAAAATTCTTGATATACAATGAATGGAAACATATCCAATTGTGTAGACTAAGTTCATGATATGAATGCCATTATTATTCCACTAGCTCTAGCAATTGTAATTCTTTGATTTATTTTCTTAGAAAATAACACACAAAATGTAAACTTAGTTCTTTCATATAATCATTCAATCCCTAGACAATTTAATAAATATCTCTATATGTGTGTGTGCATTTCCTTCACACCAATCATTCATCTATATGCATAACATCATTATTGCATTTGGATGCCTTTTTACAACCAAGAATGAAGAATATATGTAATGTAACTAAAAATCTCTTGAGAGGGATCAAATATGAAGACGGGTAAACCTTTTAAATGATGTAAAAAAAATTAAAAACTTACACCTATAAAATTTTAGTGTTATTAGCATTTGATAAATCAAGGGTTAAGATAATGAAGGTGATATATTCTACATTTTCTTTTCCACAATTTTTACACATTAATTACTAAAGTGAGTGATATTATTAAGGAACTAAGTTAGCACAAATGTAGTTGAAGGTTCGTTTTTCGCTATTTTAGATATGGTTGTTTTTACTAATATTTTAGACACGGTTGGTTGTGAAAATGCTTTCATAGCTCCTTGGTCCACTAGTATATTATATTATCCATCTATCTATACATTTCAAAAAACAAAAAATGGAGTGAAAATTCATATTGATTTGGTTTTGATTGTGGTCTTGGAATCTTAGTCACATGAAACTTAAGAGTTTCAAATGATATCTTAGCTCCAAAATTTGTCATAATTTCGAATATGAGACTATTTTTATAGTCTCAAAGTTGGCTTTGAATCTCTCAGGGATGCCCATTTTAATCTATAATAGATTAACACTTCATGTATTCATGATGTAGTCTAGAAATACCTATACACAAATTGCAATTGGGGACTAGACAAAGAGATTCTTCATTGTAAAGGGGGGGCAATGGTCGAAGGTAAAAGATGGATTGATATTCTAGGATGGCCACCACTGAGGGTTGTAATAAAGAGACCCTTGAGGGCCAAAGACCAAATAAAATTATCTCGAGAACGACTAAAGGGAAAGATTATTAAAAATTTGGATCCATAAACCTTGAAGTTTTTGGATAGAGATCAGATTAATCATGTGAAAGAGAAACCCCGAATTTCCATAAGCCAAAAAAAAAACCAAAATTAGACGAGGAACTATATAAAATATAGAGAAATAAACCGTTATTACCAGGGAAAATTCAAGAGATTTCAAGGTTGTGACTCAAGGTATTGGGTTGCTTCAGAAGAAAATTAAATAAGTGTAAAATCCAATAGAAGTATTTTTTAGGATACATAGCTAGTTCAAGTATGGTAGAGCTACAATTTGACTAGAGGACATTACATATTATGCCCATTAGAAAGATCCTACATTTTCTAATCATGGAGAGACAAGGTGGTTTTAATGTCAAGAGGGGCTTGTAGCAATGGAAGGAACCATAGATGCTATGCCTTAGATAAGAGACGTGGGCTGAAATGATGAGTGTCTTGATGATTTAACTAATTTATAATGATTATTCAGAGTAGAATAATATATATATATATATATGGAATATGGAATTGGCGGTTCCCATTTAAGGTGACCAAGCTACCTTGGGTTATATTGGTTGCTTCCTTTGCAAGGGTTCTACACATCCATTGTGCTTTCTTAAGATATGGAAGAAGAGTAACTCATCAAGCTTCTACACTTCTTGTTGAATCCTAGCATAATTGTTAATTCTTCCTTGATTTTTGGTTCTAGCTTTATACTTTTGCATAATTTTTTATTATAACTTTTAGCCTCCAAGGACCACCAATTCTTAATATGTCTCTTTCTTAACATGTGTGGTCCCATAAAAAGAGCTAGGAATTTTTCTTAGTTATTGGAAGTTCGTCCTAATCCCATGCATATTCAACTATATTTGCTCCGTCTGGGTTATGCAGAGTCCCACTCGCTCTTGCATCCCCTGGATTGGCCCTTGAAGCACCATTAAAACAAAGAATAGGTATCTCTTTCTTTTCTTTCCATTTTTCCAATTATTTTGTGGATATACTTAGGTTCCACTCTTACAATTGAGGTTGTTCTAAATAAAGGGGAAACTACCCACTTTCAAGATAAAATATATGAGATCCAATTACACTCCTATGAATCCAAATCATTTACATTACTGGTTTTCAGGCCTGAAATATGAAGAGTTTTTGCTAATAGATTGCATGCCAGAGGTTTTTTTTGGTAAATTAAAAGCCTCCATCAACTAGAATTAGTTACATATTATATAGATGCCTCTGTGCCTTTGTTCTACCACTGGGAAAACTAGACCATTGGTAGAACATGATATCTTTTGTCCAAAAATATATATAGATTCCATTAGCATGATAAGTCTTAAGAAATATTAAAATACTGTGGCTTATCAACCTCAAAAATTACCAAGAAAACTAGACAAATATAAAAAACCATAATAGGCTTAAATAGATTGAATCATTAGACCTAAAAAAGAGACACCATCATGTAGGAATTAAGAGGAGGTGGAAACAACCACCTTAATAGGCATTAGATCACTTGGATTGTTTGGATAAGTCGGTCCCTTTCCACAGATGATGATTTCCTCAATACTAGCCAAAAGCTTTTCCATAGCTTTAAACTCTAACTGAAACTCATCCATCATCTAGAGTATTTCATATTTTGCATCATTTCAATCAAGAATAACTTTTCCCAGAAGAATTTTTTGCCACTAGTAGTGATCTATCATATGCACATACTCATTATGGAAAATCATTGAATGGCTTATATCTTACACCCAATCAGCCAACATGCAATAGCTTCAGAGTCAAATTAAAAATAAGCTCCATAATAACTCCCTCCTCCATTTCACATAATTATTGCTAAATTTTCGATGGAATTTGCAAGCAAAAATAGCATAGAAAAGGACTGAGCTCGGGATGTTGCATGTAATTCCTCATGAGAGCCATGCCCACCAGCACCCCTTCGTGACCTTTCTCAATGACCAGGTATATCAATTGATAAATTAGTAAATACTAGAACTAGTGTGGACTCAAAGTATGCACATAAGCCCAAACTCAAACCAGAATAGCCACAATTCCTCCACACACTATAGCCAATTTCCATTTTAAATTGTTCTAAGACACCAAAACATACAACATTAATTGTTGTGTGCTCTGAAATTATTCTAGAAGACCCATAATACCTCCACATATTGTAACCAACCAACATTTCAAACTGTGACAATATACTAGAATTTGCATCATCGGTCATTGTGTGCTTTGAAACTAATCTAGAAGACCCATGATACATCTACACAATAGCAAACCCTCAATTTAAACTATTCCAAGATAGAATAATTTACACTGTCGATAAGTGTTTACTTTGAAACAGACCTCTAGGCTAAGGGAAGAAATCGAAAGAACCCAAGTTGAAACCAATGTTGGGCATATAGTGTTAGGAATAAAATTATAGAGCAATAAAAATTAAAATGAATGTGGCAATAAAACATATAATGGAACAATACAAAGGAAACATAGCCCCAAGGGATATCTCAATTGGTCCAGTTCCCGTTGCTAAGTACCTTTTCAATTGGGATTTCACTGGGTCAAATCTCCTTGACGCCCTTAGGGTTAGGCCCGACCAGATAAGTCGGCTGGTAGATCTCTTTGAGTAGATCTGCCCGGATTTTTCCAAGGAAAAAAAGAATACAAAGGAAACACCAATATATGTCGTTCACATGATCTTGGCTACATCCACAAAGATATACCTAGTCCTTCCTTTTATTTCGTCCAACAAAATGAAGGGATTACAACCCACATCACATCTGATGCAACCTCTTATTCTCTCTCACTGCCTCTTCTCTCTCAATTACAATGGTATATAAATACTACATATCCACAATAATTTCCCTCATAAAAATATGGTTTCCTTCTAGGGAAAAAAAAAAACCCTGACACATCTACCACCAAATCCATGGCCTAATGAAAAATGATTCAGAATGGCTACAAAATTACAATATTTTACAAGGATTTTTTTCTAAAAAATGATCTTCAAGGGTGTTGTCCCTAAACCCATACCAAGGGGGATCTAAAGATTTTTTTTGACCATTGGACACCTTCATGACTAAAAACCAATACCTGTAGGATACAAACGTGACTAAAAACCAAGACCTCCAAATCCGGAAGATAATCAGGCTCCACAACCAACAATATCCCACTTGGAACCTGACTACAACAACTCCATTGAAACCACAAAAACCCTTTTTAAATTCAAAACTAAACTTATTGTTGTTCCATCTATAGTAAAAACATAAGTTATTGTGTTTATTCTACTATCTATATCACCTTTCATATTCAAGTCAACATATCCCTATAGAACAATGCTTGAACCTTAAAATAATTCTTTAGAAGTAGTACCTATAAAATACCTAATAATCCATTTTACTGCCTTCCAATGCTCTTTACCTATATTTTTCATATAACTTCCCAAGAGAGCATCATGAATAATTTCTTGCAAAATAGGAAAAACTACAGGAAAAATAAGAGGCACCTCATTTAAAGAAGTAAGATATACAACATTTATAGGAAAAAAAAAGGTGCCTCATATGGAGAAGTAAGATGCACAACTTGAGTATCTAAGGACTATTGGGCCCTCTGCTATATGAACATGGTTGCAACCTAAGTCTCTAAAGATTGTTGTTCCCTATACCAAAATAATTTTGTTTCATGCCCATCTACTACCCCATATGATGCTAGAGGAGGAAAATGCTAAAATTGAGGCCCATTGATAAGAGTTTTGCAACATAGAAAGGAATTAGAGATGTATCCAATTTAGAAGATAAGCATGACAAGCTCAAGGAAGAGATAAATTTTTTTGAAAATACATTAATTATCCAATAAGAGGGAATATTTTGAAAAGGAGAACATGAAACTCAAATAAAGGTAGGAGCAGGTTGATACAACAAATATAGTCAATAAAAATTACATTGAAAATATGGAGACTTCCTTAGGGGTCATGGCCCATTAGTCCTTCGAAATGGCCAGTTGCAGGTAGAAAAAAAGGACATACAAGCTTTTCCTAAAGGAACAATGGGGAAATTTTTATATATCTTATCTAGCACAAGAAGGTGGAATCCACATTCAAACCCCCAAAGACTTCATTAGAATATGTCAAAATTGTAGTATAGAGGGGAAGGAAAATTTGTGTGAATTTTATTTACATAACCTTGTATTGTCGAACACATCATCATGGGACCCAAACCCCTATGTAATGTATGTCCAACTTCTATCCTTATCCTCTTGGCTAAGGCATGAAGAAATGAAGGTCGATGAGTTAAGGAAAACATTTGATGAAGAGTTGACCACCCCAATGTTCATTAGGGAAGAGGATCCTAGCTCTAAGAACATTATTGCAACACACAACATCCGTATAGCGGATCAATGGGTATCTTCCATTAAGAGACAAAAATAGAAAAAAAATAGTTTTTTTTAAGGTTGTATTTAGACTATTATAAGGATAAGCTATACAATCATGCCAGGGGAGATGGAAGGCCCCGCCTTATAGTTTAAAACTCAATGACACCCCTTTATAAGAGGATTCTACAGAGGCTAGATGTACCAAGGATTCGTTAAGGTTCAATCATCCATTGTTGTTGAGATTGAAAGAGAACATTAGCCAAGGTCAATATTCTAAGGAATGGAAAAAAGACAGATGCCACAACAAGATTCTATTGCTGAGGAGAACTACCAATATATATTACATGTGATGCTAGAGAAGTTTCCAAAGAAATACAAGAACAGTATAACTAAAAATAACAATAAGGACTATGAGGATTATAAAAGGTACACTTTCCCAAGAATGGGCAAAGATCTAAGCATGGGGTATGGTGGGCCCTAGCTATGGATGCACAATGGCCCATATATATCCTCTAACCACTTTAAAAACAAGCATTATTTACCTTGTACATTATAAATTTTGATTATTTATATGTTGTACCTTGTGTTTATTGAATTCTCAGGTATTTTAATCATACTTATGGTTGTTCATGACCTTTGGCAGCATAAGTGCATTAATTTGAATGGTTTTTGGAACAATGAGTCGTCTTCCAGCAGCCCACTAGTATCCTACCATAAAAGTAGGGACCTTGTTCCCTTCACTACCAATATGGAACTCCAAAGATACTCAAGTACAGACCATATCAACAGTGAAGGAAAGATGTAGCTATGCAGTCGATCCTAGGAGACAAATTTACTATGATTTAGGGATTTTTGGAGGGAAATCAACACTCATGTTGAGGAGGTTTTTTCCTGAAATTTTTGTATAAGAAAGGGGAATCAAGGTTAGGCCTCAGGAGGAAAAAAAACTAATATTTTTTTTATTACATTATATCCCTACAAATTTATTTATTCAGACTTATATATTTTGCATTTAAGTTATGGAAGGATAGTCTTTTGTGCCACGTAGATAGTGTTGGATTTTTATAAGGTATTTTAGCACCTTGGGGAGGGCCCACCCACAGAAGATTTAAATACCCTTGTGTGCTCTTCTCTTTCTCATTTTCATGCTTATTTTCCACAAGGTTCATGTATTTCATTTTATACTACAAGTATTTTAATGCGCGATGCATTTTTTATGTTCCTATAGAAACTTGGAAACTTCGTATTTTCAATTTGTTGAGTTTATATCATGAATAATATATGATAAAAATATAGTACTTTGCAAGTTTTAGGCCTTTATCCATTAATTTGTTGCATTAAACTCAATTCTAGAAGTTTTTATAGGACTACACAACTTTCCTATAGCATTACGAAACTTCATGTAGGAACAACCATGATAGCTTCTATTTAGAATTTGATTTCATGGTTATGCATATTTCACTTTAAAATACCTCAAACGACATTTTCTGATATGATTTAGTGAATGGGGGACTTAAGGAGGATACAATTATATCTATATGATCACTTTTCTTCTTACTGCATTGTTGATTTCTTTTGTTGTTGCGGCCTTCTATTTTGAAAAAGTAGGATTAGGTTCACATTTCCACAAGGTTAAAATAGAATATTCATTGCTACAATATTTATTTCTCCATATTTAATATTTATTTTTCTTTTATTGCAAAATATCATAGCATTTAATTTCTAGAATTATTTTTATTTTGCAAGTTCTTTTAGTTGAGTGATTGCTTCACCCTTAGATTCCCCCTATCATTTAATCAAGGATACATTTGTTTTCATTGACAATATGAATTGAAGAGTAAGAAGGAATGTGGCTTGCATATATAGTGTGTGATAACTCTTAAGTTTGTATGGACCCTAGGTTGACATATTAAAGTTGAGACCTTCAGGGGTACAACATTATTCCAAGAATATCGAGGCCCATCACATATCACGTAGTTTTGGTCATTAAACTTATTGACCCTAAAACCTTCTTCAACCATTTTTCCTATTCGAATCAAGAAACCTCCTTTCTTATGAGTTTTATCAACCATATAAACCTATAAATCTGATACTAGTTCTTTGGAATAAAATCACAAAGCAATAAAATCAAAAGAGTGCAAAAATAAAATATAGAATGAAAATACAAAGAAGACACCAATATAAGTGGTTTCCCTAATTTGGGCTACATCAACAAACAAATATCCATTTCTTCCATTTATTCCATCCAAAAAAATTGAAGGGGTTACAACCTATGGCACATCCACATCAACCTTTTCTTCTCTATATCAATTACAATGCTATCTCAATAATACAGAGTTTCAATACAATTCCCTCATAAAAATAGGGTTTCCTTATAAGGTAAAAAACACTAACATAACATCTATTGTGATATATGTGACCCAATGATTAACAATACATATTGACTAAAAAAATAAAATATCTCACAATGCAATTTTTCCAAAAAATTATCTTCGAGAGTGCTACCCCCAAACTCATACCAAAGGGGGCTCCAAAGAATTGTGACCACCCCTTGCTGACAATGGTAGGAAGAAAATCCCCCTTATTCCCTTGTCAGGAATTGGTGTCCAAAGGCAGATAAAAAATAAGACCTCTAAATCAGGAAGATAATCAAGCTCCCCAACTAACATCTAGACATAAGCAAAGATGGTTTGATCCATCAATTAAGAAACCCACAAGTAAATCACATGGAAGCCAGAAGACACACCCACAGATGAAGAGCCTAACAACTAAAATAATAGTAGAGAAAGGCAAATAATTCATAAGATTCAACATAAATGGATAGAAATTACCAAACTAAAGTGCAGCAACGTTCATGAAATGGAGTGGGAACGCTTTAGGAAGCTTCCTATATATATACGCCAACACTACAAATATCACACCACATTTAGGAGAAGGAAAATCTGGTATAAATGTAATTAACATGTTACTTGTTTGTACACCCAACTATATAAATGTTTCAATCATCATAGAGGGTGGCGGACATGTCTCCCTTAGCTAATGCTTGAAGTGAAAAAAATTATGCCATCTTCACCCCCCTTACTTCCCTAATCACCCCCTTAAGGGTAGATTGCATGTAAGAGTTGCAACTTTGTGAGGAGGGATGTTTTCTTGAAGAGAAATAGATTTATTTCTAGCTAAACATTTTTCCAACAAATAAATTTGAGAAGATATTTCTAGGATAAAAGAAGAAGAGGCTTTTCCTGTAGAGAACATATATAAATTATGTTCCATTTCATAAATTGTCATTCCATGATTGTAGAAGGGAGTTGTTGAGCCCCAAAGATGTCCTTCTCTTTCACCAAATTTAACTTCAATTCCTTTGTCCTTTATCAGTTGCAGGCTTAAAAGATCAATAGGATTAATTAAAGTCACTTTAGGAATGCATATAATGACTGACTTGCTATATTTTCGTGGTTTTTTTGTTGTAGTAATTTTTTACTAGACTCGGCTACAGAATGCAGCCATTCTGTAGCCAGTCGCCTATTCCGCATCTATCTTCATGTTCACACAGGTTACAGGTGTCACTTAGAGGAAAAACACATATGGTTGAATTCTATACTTCATCTACATCGTTCCTTGTCCTCTACGAAGTTTGAGTAAAAATCTCCAAGTGGTTATGCACGTGGAAGAAATCAAAACTAAAAGGTAGACTTCTACCGGGACAAGAACTCTACAGATGTCTTCAGCAAGAGTACGAGGCTTCCACAAGAGTTCTAATTTGATTTTAATTTGGGAAAGACACTTATCCCTATTTCCTCTCAAGGGTAGTTATGTATTTCTTTTATAAGAATGACTCGGGAGACCGAGAGATAGTTAGCTAGATTGATGTTTTGTTGTTAGATCTCAAAAGTCCATAATACTCTGTTTCTGAAGTATTTTCCCTTTAATGAAAGAAATTCAACTTCATTGCATGATCTAAGGCAATCTTGAGGAGATTTGTATGCTAATCCAGTGGTACAGGGCCCCTACTGCCCGAGAAGCTCTGTGCATATTGTTTAGATAAGTAACTTTAGCTCTATTTCATTCCTAATTCAAGCATTTTTTTTTGAACTCCATGTTTTATGCTAACTTACATCGAATGTTACAGCCAGTCTTATTCTTATGAATTATTCCAAAATATCACTAACACTGAATGAGAGATAGTTGTAATATTTTAGAGATTAGTTGCATTTTAGTTCAGCTGTAATACTCTGGAGGTTAATTGCACTCTAGTTAAGTTCTGTTCACTGTATTTTAAGTTTGATTAATTGCATTCTAGTTCAGTTCCGTTTAATGTATTTTAAGTTTTATTAGTTAGTTGTATTCTAGTTCTGTTCCATTAGACTTCAAGGCCTTCATTATTTACAAACTACTCTTGTTATTAATCTCTTCCAACACATCATCATATGGATAGGAATTAGTGATATCAGTTCGAGGCCTTGACTATTCTGCAATTTCTTATAACTCTACAAATAGCCTTTTTCCAAAACTATTCCAAAATATTTCTAACTCTCGAATGAGGCTTAGTAGTGACAATTTGAGTTGCAGAATGGATTAATTTCAGTGCCATAAGTTAATTTAGAGTAGGGTTCCTTACTATGCTACGGATAATCGTTTCCAATTGTGTTCCAACAAATTTCTAACCATGGATGAGATTTTTTGTGATATTGTAAGTTGTTGTTTACTTAGAAGAACCTCATTCCATTAAGCTTATCCTTTTCTCAAGCTATTCCAACATACTTCTAATGAATGAATTGGACTAAGTTCATGTTATGAGTTATTTTTTTTCTTGACAAGTTTTGCATTTTCTATTCTTAGGTGCCATACATAGTTTAGAATAGCCTTTGCTTTTTGACCAATAACTTCTCTTTGTTAAACACTTAGCTCTTTTCCTCTTAGCATAAAAACACAAAACCAAAAACACTAGAAAAACACTAAACACAACGAAGTAGGAAGCAGATACCTAGGCACATATAGTGCACTTCACTTCAACAGTTTACTAGCCCTGGTTAACAATTTATGACATCAATTTAGGAACACTAAGTTGAGCAGACATTTTGGCGCCATTGTCGGGGAAGTGTAACTAGGTAGCCTTGTTTCTTACCTCCCAAAAACAATGACATGTGTAGAGAAAGAGACTCAAGGGGTAGATTCATAAGAAGCAGAAGCTTGATTCCTAGAACACCACTTGTTCCACCAAGACCAAGAAGCAGCACACCTCCAACTCAAACCTACATTCCATCCTATACTGATCAAAGACTTCTAGAAGGCTTAAGTTCAAATATTCCATTAGAAAGCCCTTCCACTTCATCCACTGACCCTGTTTTAGAAGAAGATTCAAAGACCCCTGCTAGAGACAAAATTTTCCACTTCCACAGAAGAATCAACTATGGCAGAAGAAGGGGGAGGAGGAGTCTTTAATAGAGGTAGAGATGCAAAAGGAGAAGGAGGTGGAGGTGCAGAAGGAGGCATAGGAAGAGGTATAAGGGAAATAGGAAGCTCTTTTGGGTTTCCTATAGTAGATGAAGAAACTAATACAACTATGAAAAACATTTCACCCTCTGTCCTTCCAAACTTCCATGGACTTAAAAGTGAAGATCTTGAAACCTTCCTATTTGAATTTGAAGTCCTATGTAGAACCTATGATTACTTACAAGATGCCCAAAAACTTAAACTATTTCCTTCAACATTGAAAGGAGCAGCGTTAAAATGGTTTATGAGTTTGATCAACAGTTCTATTAGGACATGGGAAGACATGAAACATGCATTTCTAGAGAGGTATTTGGATTACTGTATGCCAGTCAACCATAAGGAGGAAGTGTTTAAAATGTTACAAAAATATGATGAAAATCTTGAAGATTTGCTAGAGAGGTTTAACTATAACATCAAGAGGGCAAAAATGGAAAATTTAGACCAAGACGCTTTGAAAGCTCTCTTGTTGAAGACAATTAGGGATGAATGGTTAGATATCCTTAACATGATGGGAAAAGGGGATATATCTCAGCTCACATTACCTAAAATAGTTGAATTATGTATCAAATTTTCAAGAGGGAAATCTAAAACTATAAAAGGACCAAGAGACCCTGCTCTTGCAAGGGCAAGTAAGTCTGCTTATGGGACAGTAAGTAGGGAAAAAATAGGACATATGCTTGATGAATTCAAATCTGATATTTTAGGGAGTCTTAGTGAACAAACAGACACCCTTAAGTTACAAAACAAGCAAAAAGTTGAAATTGATGCCTTAGCAATCTTTTGTCCCAAATGTAAAAAGAAGCATGCCTTGAGAGAGTGCCCTTTGGATGTAAAAATAGTAGAGACTTGTGTAATTTTTTCAGAAAAACATGATACCAAGGGCTGTCCTTCACTTCCTGGTCTTAAAGCTGTCTTTCAAGAAGAAACCCCTACAAATTCCACGGAATTTCTCAATTTTGTCTCTAGAAGGCCTTGGCAGGAGCTCAAACACAAGGATTCCATGATCAGTTGTATAATCAACCCCCACCAAATTGGAATTCTTGGCAGTAACCTTGGCCCCAATTCCAAAATCAATCTCAAACTTGGGCACAAGGAGCACAAAATCCCTATGGAAGATACTCTCAGTACTATCAATATCCACCATATCCAAATTTCCCTCCTCAACAGAATTTTCAACAAAATCCTCAACAGAATCCTCAAAATACACAACATCAAAATCAACCACTTCCATTACCATTTCCTCATAAAAAAAATCAATTACCTGCTCAACCCATACCAAACCCCAACAATAAAAATCCTCAGAACACATACATGATAGAAGGCCAACAGTTTCCAACTTATTTCATTACTCCTTTAGACCTTAGTGATGTTCAACTTAGGTCTGGAAGAATACTTGAAAAGAAGAAACCTTCTGTAATCATACAAGAGCAAAACAATTCTAAGAAAGATTCTCTACTGGTGAATAAAAGTCTTGAAGAGAACACACCTTTCCAGGACCCAAACATTGAAAAATCAAAACAAAAAGAGCCAATAATTTCAACTCCTATATTAGAGCAGCCATCAACATCTACTTCTACACCTCCCTTTCCAGAAAGATTACAAATTGATAGGGGTGTAGAAAAACAAATTATGGTGCCTGATTATGATTTCCTAGATGAGCTGAGAAATGTTTGTATTAAGATCCCATTATTACAAGCTATCAAGGAAATTCCAATTCTAGCAAAAACAATAAAGGAGTTGAGCATGAAAAAAACAGGAAAAAGAATCAAAGAGACAAAGAAAATTCAACTGGAAGGAAAAATGGCAGATATCATGATGGGTAAGATTGCCATTCCAAGGTATCTAGACCCAGGAAATCTAGTTGTTAAAATACACATCAATGGAACTGAGATCCAAAATACACTTATTGATTTAGGAGCAACAATCAATATCATGAGTAGACAAATCATGGATAAACTGAAACTTCCTAATCTTCTTTTTACACCCACATTATTACAATTAGTAGATAGATATGTGATTAAACCTGACAGGGTAATAGAAGACATTCCAGTGTCCCTAGATTCTTTGGAGTACCCTGTGGATTTTATGATTCTAACTCCTAAAAATAATCTAGGAGGACATCCTATTATATTAGGAAGACCTTGGTTAGCCACAGCATACCGATGCTTTCATTAGTCAGAGATCCGGTGATATGTACATCTCTGATGGTAGTTCAACTAAGAAATTTACTTTGTATCCTCCAGCAAAGACAATTACAGAACTAGATGATACTCAATGGATAGAGGATGAAGAAGACTTACAACCTCTCTTCACAATTTCAGAAATTAGTGAAGACAGTCAAATTCTGAATGCCTTAGAAAAATTTGAATCCTCTTCAGAATATAAACATGAACAATTTCAAGAAGAATCCAACATTTAGTTTTTATCATCAAGACATATGTCTCTTTATTCCATGGATAAATTTGGCAGCTCTACAATTGAGATATTTCTAGGCAAAACTTTAAACATAAACAAGAACCTAGAAGAATCTCAACAAGAAGAGCCAGTCAAGATATTACAGAGACATTCTTCTGCATATGCATGGGAGTACACTGATATGAAATGGATAAGCCCTAGGACTTGCACTCATCACATCTACATAGAGGAAAATTGTAAACCAATCAGACAACCTCAAAGACGGATGAAACCAAATCTTAGGGAGATTGTTAAGGAAGAATTGCAGAAATTGTTAAATGTCAACTTTATTTATCCCATTTCGTATAGTCAGTGGTGTCTCTTGGTAACGTGCCAAATAAAAATGGTAAATGGAGGGTATGTATTGACTACCGAGAATTAAACAAAGCTACTCTTAAAGATCATTTTCCCCTATCTTTCACTACTACATTTGGGGGAAATTCCGACACTAGGTTCCGACGCTTTTGACCAAATGTCGGAAATTTCCCTAAATTTTTTCAATCCCTCCCGAAACTGTCACTATACCGACGTTTATAGAAAAGTTTCACAATACCAACACTTAGACAATGTGTCGCAATTGCGATGTTTGGAGGAAGACATCACAATTGCGACACTATGCCCCAAAGCGCCGCACAGGACGTCGTTCAAACGTAAGTCCACATGCCACGTTCAAGTGTCAAATATATGCGACACGGAGGCATCCGTTGCAATAGCGACGCTTTTTCCGCTGTCGGTATAACGAAACTTATATGCACGCTACATAAAAATACAAAACTTATATGCGCGCTACATAAAAATGATTTTATTAAAAATACGAAACTTATATCCGCTGCAATAGCTACATTAACGTTTGCTATCATGCGCGCATTCGCCCTCCGCTCTTGCAGAACAGCATTCGCCCTCAGCATTCGCCCTCATCTCTTGCAGAACAACATTTTCCCTCAGCATTCGCCCTCAGCTCTTGCAGAACAGCATTCGCCCTTAGCGTTCGCCCCCCGCCCTCTTGTAGAACAAGATTCGCCCTCGCATTCGCCCTCAAAATTCTCCCTGAGCTCTTGCAGAACAACATTTGCTCTGCATTCGCCCTCAGCATTCACCCTCAGCTCTTGCAGAACAACATTCGCCCTCAGCTCTTGCAAAATGGTAAGTTCTTACTGAAGGCCGTTCCTCCTATAGTAGGGTTGACTTTATTTTGGTTTTTTTGGTCAATTCCATTGGATTTTGTTAGGCTGTAGGGTTATCTCTAGATGTTAAGAATCAAGATTCAATACCCTCTATTATCTTCATCACCCAATACAAGATTTAAATTTTTCCCAAAGAAACGCTTATTAATTTGGCAGCGATTATTTCTCCCTGCTTTAAAAACCATACATTTAAATGAAAACAAGAATTACATTTCAACTACAAAAATCTATTAGTGTTCGCCCTCGCACCGCCCCTCGCCCGGGTGCACGCATTTTCCCCGCGCATTCGCCCCGCCTCTTGCACAGTATTTCTCCTCGCATCCGCCCCCGCTCTTGGCACGAAAGATTCGCCCTCAACATTCGCCCGAGCTCTCGCAATGCGCATTTTCCCCGCATTCGCCCTCACTCGCCGCCGTGCAATGTGCGCATTCGCCCCTCGGGGACCATCCCCGAGCTCTCGCAACAAAGATTCGCCTCGTATCCACCGTTCGCCCCTGTGCCTCTTGCATTAGCATTCACTCCTCGCCTCTTGCAAAAATGGTAAGTTCTTACCGTGTGCCCTCTCCCGAGGTAGGGTTGAATCTATTTGGGTTTTTTTAGTCAATTCCATTGGATTGTGTTAGGCTATAGGGTTCTCTCTAGATGTCGAGAATCAAGATTCAATACCCTCTATTAACTTCATCACCCAATACAAGATTTAAATTTTTTTCAAAGAAATGCTTATTAATTTGGCATCCATTATTTCTCCTTGCTTTTAAAACCCTACATTTAAATGAAAACAAGGATTGCATTTCAACTAAAAAAATCTATTAGTGTTCAAATGTACATGTGTGCATCACTTGTGTAGGGTATTAATTTTCCACTTTCACATTATCCAAGAATGTGTGCGTATAGTTCATATTTTTTGTGATTTAGATTATCTTGAAAAAGGAAAGGTAAATTATTTCCCATGGAAAAATAAGGTTTTCCCTTTTTACTACTAGAATTGGTACAACAAAGTTCCATTTCTACCCGAAACTCCTATGAAACATATAAAACATATTATAATAAACCCTCTTTTAAAAAAAATAAAATTAAAACTAAATTCTATGGACCACCTTTCATTTCGCATATGATATATATATAACATATGTATATATTAAAGCATACATAAAATTAAACTATCAAAACATTAAAGAACCCTTTTCGTCGGACTTCAAAAGTCTGAATAGATTGAATTTCAAACCAAATTCGTGTTCCAAAATGGGATGCTGCGTCTGCCTAATTTGTAACGCGAATTCTCAATCCAATGTGCCTTATAAAAAATCCGGGTCTGGTTTTCAGGTTTTCAGATTCCCTTCAATTTCATGTGATCCAATATTAATGCTCCACGTGTCCTCCTTTGGAATTTACAAAACTAGGGGGTAAATTTCTGTTTGTTTAATTTTTGGTTGGTGAATTGCGTTAATGCTGGTTGTTGTGTTTAAATACAATCTTGTACAGAAATATGGCTGCGGCCGTCTACAAAAAAAAATTGCAGGAATTTTAAATGTTGAATTAAATTTTTGGATGGCGTGCAAGCAACCTCCAAAAAAAAAATGTTGCTGTTGCATCCGTCCTTCTGTTGCAGCAGTTGAAGTTAAAATTCAACAACATAGGGTTTAATAAGTGAGGGTGTAAAGGTAATTTTTGTCGATAGTACTGGATTAAGATCATCTATTCATTTTTGTAGGGTCTTATGGTGTTTGGTTTTTTAGTTTTGGGTTGCAATTATTGAGTCTAAGATAGTTTTTGAGTGAAAAAATGGCTATCAGGTATTAAAAAAATTTGGTTGTTTTGTCAAAATTTATGAGTTGTTAGGAAATACAAAACTGACAATGGTCAGACCAAATTTGTGGAAAATAATTTAAAATGAAACCTTTTTGTTTAGGTTGTTGCAAAGCAGTGAAAACCCCGTTCAAATTACTAGGTCAGCCGACAAGACAATAAAGGCCCTCGTTTCTCGAACTCAAATTTTGTCAAAGGAGGTAAACGCTTGCCTTTGGAGTAGGCCGGTTTTCCTTTTTGTCGATGGTTTGGTGTATCTAATTGAATTAGTTGCCCAAGGTATTTTTGGTTGCAAACCTTTCCATTTTTCATACGTATCGTCTCAGGAACACATTTGATTGTGTGGTCTTGTTAGATCTACAACATTTGTAGTTGTTTAGTCTTATGGTCGAGGTACACTTTTATTATGGAAATAGTTGATGCAATATTGTCATTGAATCCTTACTGCAGGGTAGCATGTGGAGAAGTTTCTTATGAAACATTTGATATTCAAAATGACACTTGATCCTATGCTGCAAGATTTCCATACACTTGACTTCAAAATTAATATTCAAAGTGCGCCAGACAACGGTGTACTCTCAAATATTTATGTTGTTTTAAACCATTATCTTTTTCATGTATTGATGGCCGAAAATGAGAAAAAGACTTTGGTATGAAACCAATCGGTGAATAATTTCCAGCAAAACAACCACTTCCAAGACATGATTTATAAGTAGAACATATGTACTTATGAAGCATAGAAAGATATCCTTGATGCATTGTCAATGTTTGGCTAGGGTTATTTTTGGACAAAAATAACTCCTTATTCCTGTAATAGTGATCTTCAATACAAGTAAATGCCGTAGAAGAGAGAGATCATCGTGTGACATAAACCTATTAACAAAAGCGAACAGGGAATGATTATTAATTATGCAATACTAAGTTGTCAGTGATTTTGACTATTTGTCTTTAACATGTAAAAATGTTAAATTCCAAACTTACATCATCGTAGTTTGGCATCATGAGCTTGACTAATTGTCCACCATGCTCATAATTTCATTGTTGTCTTCATATCTATAAACAATGTTTCAAATAATAATAAAAAATTTCTATAAGAAAAATCCAGACCTCCATGCTATTGCTCCTTGTGAGACAAAGTCAAAATTGCATTACACAATCTAACACATAAGAATCTCCTATATCCCGGTGGTATGTATCCAAATTCTTATAATAGTGTCTTCAAGACTTATGTTGACATTGCCAATGAGATATTTAAGCAGTGAAAGATGGAGCCTTCTTCATTGTTGTATATGTAGCGCTCTCTTTATTAATATAAATATCGATGGTTTTGTTCCTTTCCAAAATGAAATGTAAAAATAATTTATTGTGGTCAATTGAAAAGTTTTTTTTTTAAAGCTTTTCATTATGGAAGGGCGACATAGATATATGCCCTTCTAATTGAAATTCGGACCTGCCCTTCAAATTTGATCACTGTGTGGGACCTTAAAAAACAATAAAACTATTCTGCCGCACGTTATATAAAACATATAACAAAACCTTTGTCAAAACTTCAAATGAACCCTTTAGCCATGGGTATTTCATCACGAATTGATCATTTTACCATGTACCTTCTTCTAGAGGAATATTATTCCACTTCATTAGGTACCTCATAATGGTTATATGTCAAAGAGATACATAATTTTTATCTATAACTTTTTGCGGTTCAAGAATCAACTTTCATTCTTCATCTAATTTTGGAAGTTCTATTTACATTGGCATATTTTTTCCCAAAACCTTTTTTAGGAAAGATACATGAAAAACCTTATGAATGCAAGAAGAATGAAAATATAACTTCTATACCACTTGTGCAATCCTATGAATAATTATTTAGGGCCATAACATTTCTGAGCTAATTATTTATTCTTCTTTTTCTTGAATGAAGATTACTTCTAATGCTATAATCTAAAAAATACCCAATTACCCTCCTCAAATTATCTTTCACTTCAATGTTGTTCCCCTTGTTTTTTTATCATGTTTCATGTCATTTGAAGGTTTGCCATAATAATTTTCAAAGTTTCTTTAGTATTTTCCATATGTGACTCTGTTTCCTATAATTTGGACTTATCTTGCAAAAATTATGAGATACTAGGAGTTGGATATCCATAAAGGGCCTTAAATGGGGAAATTTTAGTAGATGTCTGATAGGTAGTATCATATTACCATTCTTCATTGACGAACCCACTTCATCCATTAATATTGTTTTTCTAAAGAGTAACATTGTAGAAAACCTTAAAAACATTTGTTAACTATTTTTGTTTGACCATTTGATTGTGTTTGATATGTAGAACTCATGGCGTCTAGTGTTTCTCCACTCATATTAAATAATTATTTCCAAAATTTTCTTGTTACTATTACTTTAGGAAAACCATGAATACTATGAATTTCTTTCACGGACACTTCTGCCACTTGGCTTGTTGTTTATGTACTTTGAGCCCCACAAAAAAAATCTACAAAATTTGTCTATATAAAAATGACCACAAAAATGTAATACTTAATTTTTTATATTTCAGTAACCCTGTAATAAAGTCTATTGATATATCTTCTAGTCTTTGAATATGTATGTGGAATGGTTGAAGTAACTCTAGAGATTTTACTATCTCTCTTTTATTTATTATGCAAACCTGACCTTCTCTTACAAAATTTTAAATATCTTTCTTCATTCCTTCCAAAAATATATTTTTTGATCTTTTGAGATGTTTTAAGGAACCATGTGTCCTACCATCAGAGAGACATGGGACTCCCTTAATATTTTTTTATTCAAATATGCTTGCGTGCATAAAAATATTCTACATTTGCACCAAATTATATCTCTCTTTCACTCCCAATGCTCCATAGAGTTCATCCCATCCTTTATAAATTTTAGTTTTTGTTTAGTACTATTGTCATTTTTCCATTATGGCAAGCTTCTTCTAGCCACCTAGGAATAGAAAATGTAATTTGATATAAATTTGAGGCCTCTTCTATTTTAGAAAGAGCATCATGTACTAAATTTTCCTTACCCTTTTTGCAGATTATCTCAAAATTAAAACTTTGCATTTTTTTCTCCTCATTTTTGTTAATCTTCTAATGAAAATCATAGCTTCAAAAAATACTTTATGCTATCATGGTATATCTTGACTTTAAAGTACCTCCCAATGATATACTATCCCCATTTTTTATTGCATGCAATACTGCTTCCATTTATTTTTCATACGTAGATTCCACCAAATATTTTCTTTGAATTCCTTGCTTTTAAAAGCCAATGATATCCCTTATTGTGTTAATGTTACGTAAATTCCTTGTCCTAGTGCCTCACACTCTACTATGAATTTTTTACCAAAAGTAGGTGCAACCAATGTTGGTGTAGAAGACATGGCATCCATTAAAAGAGAGAATGCCAAATTAGCCTCATCATTCCATATAAATGATATTTTCTTCAAGAGATATGTGAGTGGACTTGAAATGCATGCATAATTCTTAACAAATTATCAATAATATTATGTAAGTCTAAACAATCTTCTAAGAACCTTGATTTTCTTAGGAATAGGTCATTTTGTAATAGCTTGCATCTTTTGAGGCTCCAACTTCACTCCTTCCTTTAAAACAATATGAACCAAATACTCGAATTCTTATTTCCCAAAAGCACATTTGGATATTTTTACATAAAAATGATTGTTCTCAATAATATATATAACTTTTCCACATGTTTAGTGTGGTATTCCCATGATTTATTATAAATATGTGTATTATCAAAGAAAACCAACACAAATTTTATAAGATGGGATCAAACAAAATTGTTCTTAAGTCGAGCCTGCTGGACTTCAAACGGCGATAAACCATAATTCAAACCAAATTCGCATTCCAAAATAGCCTGCTGACGTTGGCCAATTTTGTGACGCGAAAACCAATTGAATTCCACCCTAATCTTTTTCGGGTCCGAATTTGGGCTGGCGTACGGAGGGAGAGTTGTGACGCGAATTTCTTATCAAATTCGCCTTAATATTTTTCGAGTCTGGATTTCCACTGCGCGAGCGGCCCAAACAAAGATCCGCTGCAATCAATTTCTTCCATGTGTCCTCAATCAAATTTTTCCCTGTTCCCAGATGCGGGTGCATTTGATGGCGTTTAATGCGATGGGACATGGATGTGGCGATTTCATATCAATCGCATTAAGTTTTAACGTTGTTCAATTAAGTTCCAAGGTTTTCACGTCTAATCACATTAAGTTTTAATACTGTTCAAGATCGGACCTCCACTCTTGTTAGCGATTCCGCATGCTCCAATATGATCCGGCCTTCGGCTCTAATTAATGATTAGAGATTAATTATGATGGGCGTCCTTCGATTGCATTGCAGTCGAGTCGATAAAATGGCATTTCGCTATGGTTTTTCAGACGAGACGGTCATTGGGTTACACTGCCTGCTCACTGTGACGAGAAGGAGAAGTGGCCAGCTGAACTGCTAGACCTTGCTGCATATATGCATTTCTCTCGGTCTGGTCCTTGTCTGTCTTCCTCTGTTTCTTGGAATTCTTCTTCTCTG
This sequence comes from Pinus albicaulis, assembly GCA_034641835.2. Classification (NCBI taxonomy): domain Eukaryota; kingdom Viridiplantae; phylum Streptophyta; class Pinopsida; order Pinales; family Pinaceae; genus Pinus; species Pinus albicaulis. Next base: position 959,779,565 of record CM076572.1, read on the forward strand.
TCTCCTCTTGTGCCCACTGCTGAGACTGCACCCATGCCTCGCCTGCGTCAAAGGATGCGTTGCCGCAGGGGGAGCACTAGAGGTCAACCCCTGCGTGCTCCCTCCAGCCCCTCAACTGAGTCGACTTCCTAGTCCAGTGATTATCACGCAGATCACTATCCAGATACTAGAAGTGGGCGGGGTCGGGTTCTAGGATCTGGCCACCGTATGGGCTCCCCTGCTCCTCATTTCCCCACAGCTTCACCTTCTCCCATGACGCGCACTGCGCTTTTTTCCTTCAATTTCTCTCTGAACCACCCACGAATCACAGCTTCAATTACTATGGTTTTCCGTGAGGAGGTCCAAATGGAAGAACAATGCACCCGTCTGGCGGGTCTGAGCTCAGAAAAATCCGGCCAGAATTCGGTCCTTCAGGAGGGGAGCGGTGGCATGACTGTGGAGGTAGCACCTAGCGATCTTGGACCTTCCGAAGGACGGTGTCGAATCGTCGAGGAGCCGGAGGAGTAGTTTGGTTAATTTGTTTTTCTTGCTTCGCAGCCCACTTAATTGGGTTTCTTTTAGATTATTTTACTATGTTGGACCTTTGTAATATTTTTGAATTCTGTAAATTAAACGTTCAAGACTGGTTTCCCCATATGAGGGCAGTCTTCTTAATTTTTTGATTTTTTGATGACAAATTTGCCATGAGTCTGGGCAATTTTTTTTACTTCGGTGTAATTTTATTCCCACTATTAATAGATTAACTTTACTTAGAAAAACAAATGTTGCCCTGTTTCTATTTTAAACCTGTTTTTTGAAATATAGAGCCATGTTTATATGGTCTACGTATTGTACTCTTTCTCTGTATATCTACAGGAACCTTTTTGCTATGAACAGGGTGGATGTTGTAGCGGGCTACTAATGGAAACAAGCGAGCCTGAACCTTACATCTCGGATGCAACAGATGGTTACCAATTTTGGAATCAAGCGAGCCTGGGTTTCTGCAGATGGTTTTTATTTCCAGGAACAAGCGAGCCAAAACATACAATCGACCCTGGGTTTATACATATTTTTGCTCTATCATGGATGCTTTTTGTGTGAGGTGTATATCAACAGTACATGTCTCTACACATTTCCTGTATCCACTTTATGATACTATTTTATGTGTTGACAAGTTATCACTCTGCCTTCAAAACTAGCGATGCTGGTTTATTGATATGGTATGATGGTCTTTTTATATTTTGGACATATCACACTCCTCACATGATTAGCGTTTTTCTCTGTTCAAGGATTTTGGGTACTTTAATTTGTATTTGGAAAATGGACTTCGGTACTCTATCTGTTGCTTTACTATTCTACATACTGCTATTTCACTTTCTTATAGATGCCTCGAGCATATTTGGATGCTTTCTCAGATGTGTCGATAATCTCCATGTGGACCGTTACTGGGTTTTATATCATGTCCCTGTATGTGACATGGGGTATTTTTCTATCATTGTCTGGGGTGGGACTTCCACTTTTCTGGATGGATATTTGGGTTCCAATCTTCAGATGTGAAAATGTAATGACTTCATGGACTGTTTTACTTCATATAATATATTCAAAACAATGTTTTTTCTCGTGAAAAAAAAATGATTAATGTTTATCACTCTGCCTTCAAAACTAGCGATGCTGGTCTATGTTGCTGGTTTATTGATATGGTCTCATGGTCTTTTTATATTTGGGACATATCACACTCCTCACATGATTAGCGTTTTTCTCTGTTCATGGATTTTGGGTACTTTAATTTGTATTTGGAACAATGGACGTCGGTACTCTATCTGTTGCTTTACTATTCTACATACTGCTATTTCACTTTCTTATAGATGCCTCGGGCATATTTGGATGCTTTCTCATATTTTTGATAATCTCCATGTGGACCGTTACTGGGTTTTATATCAAGTCCCTGTATGTGACATGGGGTGTTTTTCTATCACTATCTGGGGTGTGACTTCCACTTTTCTGGATGGATATTTGGGTTCCAATCTTCAGATGTGAAAATGTAATGACTTCATGGACTGTTTTACTTCATATAATATATTCAAAACAACGTTTTTTCTCTTGTGAAAAAAAAATGATTAATGTTTATCACTCTGCCTTCAAAACTAGCGATGCCGGTCTATGTTGCTGGTTTATTGATATGGTCTGATGGTCTTTTTATATTTTGGACATATCACACTCCTCACATGATTAGCGTTTTTCTCTGTTCAAGGATTTTGGGTACTTTAATTTGTATTTGGAACAATGGATGTTGGTACTCTATCTATTGCTTTACTATTCTACATACTGCTATTTCACTTTCTTATAGATGCCTCGGCATATTTGGATGCTTTCTCAGATTGTCGATAATCTCCATGTGGACCGTTACTGGGTTTTATATCATGTCCCTGTATGTGACATGGGGTATTTTTCTATCATTGTCTAGGTGGGACTTCCACTTTTCTGGATGGATATTTGGGTTCCAATCTTCAGATGTGAAAATGTAATGACTTCATGGACTGTTTTACTTCATATAATATATTCAAAACAACGTTTTTTCTCTTGTGAAAAAAATGATTAATGTTTATCACTCTTCCTTCAAAACTAGCTATGCTGGTCTATGTTGCTGGTTTATTGATATGGTCTCATGGTATTTTTATATTTTGGACATATCACACTCCTCACATGATTAGCGTTTTTCTCTGTTCAAGGATTTTGGGTACTTTAATTTGTATTTGGAACAATGGACGTCGGTACTCTATCTGTTGCTTTACTATTCTACACACTGCTATTTCACTTTCTTATAGATGCCTCGGGCATATTTGGATGCTTTCTCAGATTTGTCGATAATCTCCATGTGGACCGTTACTGGGTTTTATATCATGTCCCTGTATGTGACATGGGGTATTTTTCTATCATTGTCTCGGGTGGGACTTCCACTTTTCTGGATGGATATTTGGGTTCCAATCTTCAAAGGTGAAAATGTAATGATTTCATGGACTGTTTTACTTCATATAATATATTCAAAACAGTGTTTTTCCTCTTTTAAAGTTTCATTTTTTTTTTAAATTGAACCCGCCATCGGTATACCGACGCCTTGTAAGTGTCAGAATTGTGACAGCTTAAAAACGTCGGACGAGCGACAGTATAAAAACATCGGACGAGCGACGTTCAAAACATCGGACCACATTTCATCAGAATTGTGACAATTTACAAACGTCGGAAGAGCGATGTTCAAAACGTCGAACCACATTTCGTTGGAATTGCGACAGTTTACAAACGTCGAAAGAGCGACGTCCAAAACGTCGGACCACATTGTGTCGGAATTGGGACAGTTTACAAACGTCGGAAGAGCGACGTTCAAAACGTCGGACCACATTTCGTCGGAATTGTGACAGTTTACAAACGTCGGAAGAGAGACGTTCAAAACGTCGGACCACATTTCGTCGGAAGTGTGACAGTTTACAAACGTTAGAAGCGCGACAGTTTTGGAAACGTCGGAAGAGCAACGCTTTTTTGGAAGCGACGGAAAAAGTGTCGATAGTGCAACACTTTTTAGTTGTGTCAGAATTGCGACGGTATGGCAAACCACGTTTTGCTCTTCCTCGAATTGTCGCTCTTGCGACAACTATGTGTCGGAATAGCGACGAATTGGCCGTCAGAAATTCTGCCAAATTTTCTAGTGTTTCATAGATTAGGTATTAGATACATTAGCTGGCAAAAAGTACTTCTCATTTTTAGATGGGTTTAGTGGTTATAACCAAATTCAAGTAGCACTTGAAGATCAAGACAAAACCACATTTACCTGTCCTTGGGGTACTTATGCTTACCGAGTATTTCCATTTGGATTATTCAATGCACCCGTAACATTTCAAAGGGCAGTATTAGGAATCTTTTCATATCTAATACATGATTGTGTAGAGGTATATATGGATGATTTCACAATTTATGGAAACACATTTGAAGAAGCTTTAACAAACTTGGAAAAAGTTTTACAGAGATGTAAAGAAGCAAATCTTTCACTAAGTCATGAGAAGTGTTTTATGATGTTTACTGAAGGAATTGTTTTGGGGCATCACATTTCAGGGGATGGGATTAGAGTTGATGAGTCAAAATTTGAAGTCATCTCTAACTTATCTATTCCGTTTTCAAAAATATGTTAGGATTTTTCTAGGATTTACAGGATATTATCGAAGGTTAATAGAAAAATTCACCAAGATAACATCTCCACTTTTCAAATTACTTACCAAGGACTGTGAATTCAAGTGGAATCTTTATTTCCAGTTAGCCTTTAAGACCCTAAAAACAAAAATCTCTGAAGCACCTATTTTAAGGGGACGTAACTGGAAGTTACCTTTTCATATTTCAACAGATGCCTTAGATACAACTCTAGGAGCAGTATTGGGACAAAAAGACCTGTTTCCTTATGCCATCTACTATACAAGTAAAAATTTGACTCCTTTAGAGTTAAATTATACTGTAACTGAAAAAGAGTTTTTAGATGTTGTTCATGCCATAAACAAATTTAGACACTATATAACAGGCTATGAAACTTTTTTTCACACAGATCACTCTGCAATTAGATATCTAATGAAGAAATCAATTACTAATGGCAAAGTCATAAGATGGTTATTGCTTTTACAAGAATTCAACATCACCATTCTAGATAGGCCTGGGAAACAAAATACGGTAGCTGATTTCCTATCTAGACTCCAAAACATTAAAGACAACACCCCAGTTGAAGATCAATTCCCTGATGAATATCTTTTTGCAATTTCTACTCAGACTCCTTGGTTTGCTGACATTGCTAATTATTTAGTTTCAGGGAAATTTCCTTCAATAAATGAATGAAAGATACAAAAGAAAGATCATTTATGACAATGCAAAATATTCATGGGTTGCTAATGAGTTATACAAAACAGTTCCAGATTTTATCATTAGGAGATGTGTTCGGGAAGATGAGATGCCTGAGATCCTCAAGGAATGTCATGATGAACCTTGTGGCGGACACTTTGCTGATAAAAGGACAGCTTATAAGGTCCTTCATTTAGGATACTATTGGCCATCCCTTTTTAAAGATGCTAAAGAGTATGTCAAAAGGTGTGACAACTGCCAAAGGGTAGGGAAACCTTCTCCTTCAGGTGAGATGCCATTGCAGCCTCAGGTACATATTGAACCTTTTGAGAAATGGGCTTTAGATTTTGTAGGACCTATTAGCCCTCCATCAAGACAAAAGAAATATATATTAGTTTGCACTGATTATGTTACCAAATGGGTAGAGGCCAAGCCATTACTTTCTGCTACTGAAGCATCTGTAGTTAATTTTCTTTTCGAGGATATTTTTACTCGTTTTGGTGTCCCAAGGGAAATTGTTACAGATCAAGGAGCTCAATTCACATCAAGGCTAGTGGAACAAATGATGGAGAGGTACAAAATCAGACACAAAAAATCTACTCTCTATCATCCACAAGCAAATGGTCAAGTGGAATCTACTAATAAGGTTATTGAAGGGATCCTAACAAAGACTGTCCATTTACATAGAAGAGATTGGGTAGATAGGCTTCCTGAAGCCTTGTGGGCCTATAGAACTACATGGAGAAGCACAATAGGCCATACTCCTTATGAACTTGTTTATGGAAAACAAGTTTTGTTTCCCATAGAGTTTCAGATTCAAACTTTTAAAATGGAAGTTCAGCTAGGACTTGATCTAACAGAGGCACAAAAGCACAGATTGGAGCAGATTAATGAATTGGATGAGATCAGACAGGATGCAGTCCAGAGAACAAATATAGTCCAGCAGCAAAGGACTAGATGGCATGATAAGTACATAAAGGAAAAGAAATTCCAAGAAGGTGACTGGGCCCTCTTGCTTGATTCAAAGTTTAAATATTTTCAAGGTAAATTCCAAACACATTGGCTTGGGCCATATGAAGTTATGAAAATTTTTGATAATGAAGCAATAAAAATCATGACAATAGATGAAGAAGAGGTTACTTTTCTTGTAAATGGTCATAGATTAAAGATGTATCACAAGCCACTTTCAAGAGAAGAATTTGTCAAGAGATTCCAAGAGAACAGTGATGTGAAGTTAATGAAGAAGAATCCTTCTTCTTCATCAACTTAATTGTATTTTCTGAAATCAGATGATGAAAAAAATATATATATATATATATATATATATATAATAAAAATAAAGTATAAACATGAAAACTAATCTTTGATTATCATGTTTATACAGAAAAGATAAGGTGAAAATCAGAATCCTTCTGACACTTTACCTTTTCAAAATTGTTCTTTTTCCTACAAGCAGCTATCATAAAATCATAAGTGATCACATTCCACTTATGATCCATTTCACTCCATTCATTCATAACTCATTCACTCCATTCATTCATATCTTATTCACTCCATCTCATTTCCATCTCAGATTTCTAAATTTGATCTTTTTCTGCAAATTGAGTATTACAAATCATAAGTTGCAGACCACTTTTTATGCCACTTCACATTGGTGATTCATTCCATTCCATTATATTCCACTTCATTCATACTCCATTCCACCATATTTCATGATCCATGATTAATCCATTTCATATTACACTCCATCCATGTTTCAAATCATTTCATTTCATGTTTCAAAGCTCCTACAGGTATATTCTGCAGTCAGACATTCTGCAGCCAACCAGACATTCTACAGCCAGATACCCTGCAGGCAACTATCCAGCAACCACTTGTTCAGCAGCAAATTGACCCTACACACCTATGTCAACAAGAAAAATCAAAGGGATTATGAAGACTGAAGAATCAATGATTTTCAAAGGAAGACAAAGCATATTAAAACCACAAAAATCAAAGGAAAGGCTAAGGTAAAGTTGTGAAATTATTATGATGACAGATTATGAAAGTTATAGTATAGTTAAGTCATGTATGATTCATAAATTTATTTTGATTATTCGTGTTGATCAAGCCTAATAAACCTATCATAAAAACCTTGGAAAAAATCCCTTCCATTCCGCTATACCAAACCATCATTTATTAAAAAATTTAACGGTTAGTACTGAAGTGACCTATTCGGTCACGTCACTAACCCGAAGTATTCAGTGATGATTTTGAATTTCTCACGAGATTTTTCCGCGGTCTTTTCTTTCATGATAGCTCTCAAACTCATTAATTCGTGTGAATCACCTTCACCATATTTCACTCATTCCGTAACCACTTCATATCATCTTTCCGTAGCTAATTCCTACTGCATAAGCAGAGAAGGCATCTTTGGGGTGAAAACAACTCTCTGCAGCCATTCTTACCGTGAATAGAAGAGCAGTAACGGAGCAGTAAATTGAAGGTTGAGAAAAGAAGCCATGGGTCTCATTGTAAGGTCCGAACCAGTTGGAACCAAATACTTAGAGGGTTACCCAAAAATTAGAGAAATGCTATAGTAGGTTGGGTGGTTACAGTTTTTGGAAAAGTTCAATGGTTTTCATAAAGAGGTAACTAAGACATTTGCACGGTCATTCAACGGAGTAGAAGTTGAAATAGGAGATGTCAAGTTCACTATTACAGAATCCTTCATTGCAGAGGCAACATAATTACCAAGGCAAGGTGAACGATGGTTCAAAAACAAGGAATTTCACAATGAGGCATGGAGGCAGATGCTCAAAACACCAGGTATGGATATTTCAGTTTTTAAGAAGGGCATTCCTAGCTCAGCACTGAAGAATAAATGGCGAAATATGTTGCTCATTTTGCAAAATTTTATAACTTGTGAGGGAAGGTTTGGTACCCTATATGTTTATCATATTCGGCTTATGATGCATTTCTTAGATGAAGAAATCAATTTACCCTTTTTCTTACTTCATAGCCTAAAGAGAATGGCCTCTAATGTCCAAAAGAGGGTTCAATTCTTGGAAACCACTTTGTATCACCATAGCCTAGTTAAAATCCTAATTGAACATCATTTGAGAGAGGTGGGAGACAATTGGGATGAGTTCCTAGTGAGGAATCACTTTGAAGAACCCAAGGAATCTCCATCTGAAGGCAAACTTGCAAGAAGAAGCAGGAGAGGGAAAATTTCCAAATCTGTTGAAATTAAAACTGGTAAATCCATACAAGAGGATAGTGAGGAGATTATCTCTGAAAAACTGGTTGAAATTGAGAAACAGATTAAAAAGGAGAAGATAATAAGAAAGTATGCCAAGGAGAGAGGTGAGGGACCATCTAAACTAAGACGAAGCCATAGGCTTAGAGGCATATTGAAGAAGACAGGAGTTAAGCAAACATGCATCATAAACATTGAAGATGAAGAGACACCAGCTGATAAATCTCCTGAATACCAGTACGAAGAGGATCTTGATGAAGAAACTCCGGAGATAGACCCAACACAACAACAAATCTATAATTATGTTGAGACATTAGAAAGGAGAGCCTCAGAAAGCAGAAGAAGAACTCCTAGCCCACCAGGATCTGCAATTGAAGTACTAAGAAGAGGTAAATATGAACTGGAAGTACTTAATAGGCACATAAAAAATGAAAATGAAATTCTCAGGGAACAAGTCAAGCTGAAGAGTAATATGAACACAACTCTCTCTCTGCAAATGGAAAAACTGTACAAGGCTAATGAGAAGCTGAAAAAGAAAAACAAGAAGTTGAGTCGAGCACTTATAAACCTAAGATTCAAATTGTTCATAAGGAAACCTAGGAGGTCATTGAACATCAGGCAAAGCAGAAAAAGGAAGTTGGATGTCCTAGCAGAAGTTTCAGAATACATGGATTAATTGCATGAGGACATGCAAAAGCCTTGCAGTGGGGGTATGTTGAGCCCCAAAGATGTCCTTCTCTTTCACCAAATTTCACTTCAATTCCTTTGTCCTTTATCAGTTGCAGGCTTAAAAGATCAATAGGATTAATTAAAGTAACTTTAGGAATGCATATAATGACTGAATTGCTATATTTTCGTGGTTTTGTTGTTGTAGTAATTTTTGACTAGACTCAGCTACAGAATGCATCCATTCTGTAGCTAGTCGCCTATTCTACATCTATATTAATGTTCACACAGGTTACAGGTGTCACTTAGAGGAAAAAAACATATGGTTGAATTCCAGATTTCATCTACATCATTCCTTGTCCTCTATGAAGTCCGAGTAAAAATCTCCAAGTGGTTATGCACGTGGAAGAAATCAAAACTAAGAGGTAGACTTCTACCGGGATAAGAACTCTACAGATGTCTTCAGCAAGAGTACGAGGCTTCCACAAGAGTTATAATTTGATTTTAATTGGGAAAGACACTTATCCCTATTTCTTCTCAAGGGTAGTTATGTATTTCTCTTATAAGAATGACTCGGGAGACCGAGAGACAGTTAGCTAGATTGTTGTTTTGTTGTTAGATCTCAAAAGTCTGTAATACTCTTTTTCTGAAGTATTTTTCCTTTAATGAAAGAAGTACAAGTTCATTGCATGGTCTGAGGAAATCTTGAGGAGATTTGTATGCTAATCCGATGGTAGAGGGCCCCTATTGCCCAAGAAGCTCTGTGCATATTGTTTAGATAAGTAACTTTAGCTCTGTTTCATTCCTAATTCAAGAAGCTTTTTGAACTCTATGTTTTATGCTAACTTACATCGAATGTTACAGCCAGTCTTATTCTTATGAATTGTTCCAAAATATCACTAACACTGAATGAGAGATAGCTGTATTATTTTAGATATTAGTTTCATTTTAGTTCAGCTGTAATACTCCGAAGGTTAATTGCACTCTAGTTCAGTTCTGTCCACTGTATTTCAAGTTTGATTGATTGCATTCTAGTTCAGTTCTGTTTAATGTATTTTAAGTTTTATTAGTTAGTTGTATTCTAGTTCTGTTCCATTAGACTTCAAGGCCTTCATTATTTACAAACTACTCTTGTTATTAATATCTTCCAACACATCATCATATGGACAGGAATTAGTGATATCAGTTCGAGGCCTTGACTGTTCTGCAATTTCTTATAACTCTACAAATATCCTTTTTCCAAAACTATTCCAAAATATTTCTAACTCTCGAATGAGGCTTAGTAGTGACAATTTGAGTTGCAGAATGGATTAATTTCAGTGTCATAAGTTAATTTAGAGTAGGGTTCCTTACTATGCTACAAATAATATTTTCCAATTGTGTTCCAACAAATTTCTAACCATGGATGATATTTTTTGTGATATTGTAAGTTGTTTACTTAGAAGAACCTCATTGCATTAATCTTATCCTTTTCTCAAGCTATTCCAACATACTTCTAATGAATGAATTGGACTGAGTTCATGTTATGAGTTATTTTTTTTCTTGACAAGTTTTGCATTTTCTGTTCTTAGGTGCCATACATAGTTTAGAATAGCCTTTGCTTTGTGACCAATAACTTCTCTTTGTTAAACACTTAGCTCTTTTCCTCTTAGCATAAAAACACAAAACCAAAAACACTAGAAAAACACTAAACACAACGAAGTAGGAAGCAGATACCTAGGCACATATAGTGCACTTCACTTAACCAGTTTACTAGCGCTGGTTGATAATTTATGACATCAATTTAGGAACACTAAGTTGAGCAGACAGGAGTCTTGAAGGAAGACAATTTTATAAAATTAGCTCCCAAACTTGTTGAATATAATTGCATTCCTAGAAAAATATGATGTATTGATTTATTTTGGTCAGAGCAAATAAGGCATCATGTGGGGAATTGTATACCACTTCTCTAGATATTTTCACATGTTAACAATTTACCATGAGTCGTGGCCCAACAAAAGATATTGAATTTGGAATTGAATCACTATTCCATATAGTATTCCATAATTTTATTTTTGAATGAATTGAAGAATTTAATAACAAATATAGATATATTAACTTTAGATTAAGGATTGGGCTACAAATTTGGGAATTTATTGGAGAAGAAAAGGCATATGAGGAAGGGATTTTAGAAAGGTAAGGAGCGGACATGGAGGGACTCAAAGGGGCATGATTTACTGAAGGATTTTGTGGGATCCTAGGAGTAGATTGAAAAGAGGATTGCTTAGGAATTTTTTTGCATTTATTCTAAACTTGTTGCCAACCTTCTTATTTACATTAGTTTGTTCAATGGTTATTTGTCTCATGAGTTTTTTTAGGACAAATTTTAACAAAATATTCACATACATTGAAAAATATACATTTAAATGGAATTTTCTCATAATGTACTTAATAAATGCAAGTCGACTCTCGAGTTGTATAGGATCAGGTTAACTTCTCCAGGAACCACTTTTTCCAAGTTTGTTCAACATATATCCCTGCACAAGAAAAATGAGGAGTTTTTGGGACCGATTTGTTTGTGTATTTTCCGATAGAATACGTAGTGCATTTTAAAGCATCATCACTTCATCAGTATAGTGGAAGGTTAGAGAGACAAGCCCAAACTAGAAAAACAGAAGGAAAGTCAACCTTAAGAACAGAATCAAGAGTCCAGTAATTTAAGTACATACCTCTAGAGCCATGGAAATATGGGCCACTTTTAAATATCAATTCTTTTTCTTCCTTGAGCTTAAGCAGAATCACATAATACCCTTTTCCATAAAATAAATTATTTACTTTTCCTTTTATTAGTGATTGGAAGCTACGGAAAATTCATTATTCCATATGAGGATGAGAGGGAAAGAGGCCTATGAATTGGCCTACCAAACCATTCTCTGTGAAATTCATTTTTTTTCTTCTAGTTGAAACTCTTGGAAACCAAACTACAAGGATCATATCCAACTTCTTGTAAATCAGCCTTGTGTGGAGTGCGGAACTAGACGATTTGTTGAATCTAGAAGTCATTTGAAGGCTACAACAATGATATTGAAGTTAGGATGAGGAGTACGTCCTCCCCTTGCCATGGTAAGATAGAATTATAGTCCAATGGTGGTGCTAAGCTAGGGCTTATAGAACTAAACTACTTGTATTTTTTTTCACATAAGACAATAAAAAGGTAATTGTTTAAGTATTGGAGATGGGTTGATATAATTTAATTTAAAATTAATTTTAATATCAATTTTGAAAATAAAAATAATGATAAAAGTAGGGAATATAGAAAATGATGGAAAATATGTGTTTTGTTGATCATATGGTTGACATTCACTACTGTTCACAGTTTTGAAGCCTCTCTGTTTGCGAAGAAGAATACCCAAAAGGCCTCCTTTTCCCCTATTTCATTTCCCACTAAACCTCTGTTTCCTTCCCTTTTTCCCCTCTCTTAATTCCTCATTTATCCCTCATTAATCATCCAATTCCCCTTTTAAGCCTTTCAAATACCTTTGTTTGGCTTAAAATCCCTTCATTCCCCTTACTGAATGCCCTTTCCTGGCCTTAAAAAGCATAAAAATTGGGCCAAAATCACTCTTTTCCATATATGCAGGCTTAGCCCCTTTTGGCCAGCCCCTTAACCACTTCCCCTCCATAAATCCCAGCGCTAAGACCAAGCGCTAAGTCAAAGGGAGCTAATCAGAATCGGAAGATGTTCGGTAGCGCATTTTCTTTGTCGAGATCAAAATCCCCGATGCGATAGTCTTTTGTTCTATAGACCGCGGGCGTGTTCTGAGCCGTCGATCTTTACAAGATCCGACAGTCGGTGCTCATTCCGCATCACGCCCATCGCTTCTTCCTATTTACCTCCCCGATGGAGTATCAACCGTTGATCTCCCCGCCAGATCCAACGGCTACCGCTACATCGTGATATCGCCAATCGGGAATTCATAAAGGTGCCACCCTCTATCATCCCCGATTGCGATCCCCCGATTGAATCTGAGTCGTCCGTCCCGTGTGATCCAACTATTCAGATCTCATCGCTCCTTTCTCATTACCCTACCTGTCTACCCTTCTGATTGGATCTCCATCGTTGATTCCTTTCGCGATCCAATAGTCGAGGGCCAATCGCATCACTGCCCCAATCGCGCATCGGAAGTTCTTAATGTGTCACCCCTTGTTTCCTCCGATTGCGATCTCCCGATGCAATCATAGCCGTCTATCTAAGCTAGATCAATGGTCTACATCTCATCGCGCTTTTCATCCACATTTCTTCATCAGAACCTCTTTTTCACTACATTTTTCACCATTCTTCCCTACAGCCATTGTTTCCATAGTCGCGCCACCATTCCTCCAGGCCTCTGCAGCAAATCTTCCACCACCTTCCCTAGATTTTATAATTGCTTTATTTTATTGTGCAGGGTTCACAAGAGTGATAAATTCACTCGGTTTTCCATAATCACAGCCACTATGATTCGAAATACAGAGAGACCATTACAGTAGCAGCCAGTGTATCAGCGGCAGGGATTAGGGGTTTGAACCTGTTATTGAATATTTAGTGCTTAATCCCGTAATCAAAGGAAAATACACAGTTTGAAGACCCAAAGAGCACACGTAACAGATATATCTATGTTTGAATATCTGTGGGACGTTTTTCTCCAGACATTACACCTTCCCACTAAAGCCTCCATGCCTCCTCGAGCCCAGAAACAGTTAATTACACTGACAAAAGCTTCTTAAAGACTGTCAAAACAAGTAGTTATCGAGTATGGAGACCTGCAAACCTTATATCCATGCCATTAATTCCAGAAGGCAGAACAGAGGGCTTTATAGCCAGAAAGGACTCCAAGGAAACATCAGAGGTCAAATATCGACCTCACAAAGACCCCTCAGCCATACTATAAAGTAAATACAACAATGCAGTGCTATTAAGCAATATGGGCGTGGACGCTTCCTCCATGTTGTCTTAATGAATCAATTTAATGTACATCGTCCACTCCTGTTACTCGTTTTTCTCCTATAAGAACCCCCAAGAACAGATGGTAATTGAACAAAATTTCGATAATTGAACTACTATGTTATATATCTTAGTAGTATAGACATGCCAAAGAAACCTTAAAATCAAGCAAAATTTGACTTCCATAGAGTCTAATTTAAGTTACCACGATGCTATTTTTCCTGTAAATCCTCTTGCTTCATTGTTGCAGCAATTACATTCAAATTTGGAACATGGTAACTAGAAGTGCTCATAGAAATAGCTCAAGAGAGAGAAGGTTGAGTGCCCTGAGTAGAAACTTGTTGTAATTCCTTAATTTGTCCTTTGAGGCAGCCTATCTCATCCTTAGCCCATTGAATCTGCATTAGATAGTTAATGAGAATTCCCATAGTGGTTGTAACTTCCAACACTAGTAAACTGTAGTGAAGCTATAATTGAAAAATGGCTTCTTAAAGTTCCTTTATTTCTTACTCCATTTTATAAAAATGGACCATTTGTATCTCACTTCCTCTAAAGGCCTCCTACCTTGGTATCTAAACAATATTTTTCACTGTAAATTCCACCACACTCCTTGTCAAGAGACCCAATTTCCTCTCCACACTAAGCATAAATCAACCAGACATGTCCAATAACCCATTTTAAACATGGAATTTCTAAGTTCCTTGGTTGCAACAATATTCCACCCCTACAAGACAACCCTTCTACAAGGGACAACAACATTAGAGCCAAAAGGAGGCAAATCACCCCTGCAATGCCTAGAATTAACTAATTTCCAACCTAATATGAGGATTCTACCTTGTACATCTAAGGTATTGTACGAATTTAAAATTTTATAGTGCCAAATGCCTCTATCATCCTTAATCAAAATGGGGGGTTGTTGATCCAGGTGGATATTGGTTTCCACTCGCCTATTACACTTAGACCTCCATTCTTGTTTCTTTTAGTTTCCTTAATTGTAGCATAATTTACTATTTTTGGTAGTTTTCGGGTACTGAACTTCTGAAGTTGTTTTGAGGCCCTAAGTGATGTTTTTTTGGAAAATGGAAAATGATTGCAGTTAAAAATTTTATTCCTTAGATAGATTTTTCTAATGAGGTATCGTTTGCGTCAAATGAAGATCGTATGCCAAATTTACGACCCCGAGAAGTTGAGGTACCAATCTACCCCAATGGGTCCATATACTTTTGGTGCTTCATCTCCCAAGGTTAGGTTTTTGGATGTTTAGGGTTTTCCATTGTTTCTCAATAATAAACAGGCCTTTGAGCCTCCTTGTAACACATTTCAGAGGCATGTAGTTGACACATTTCTTCTCATAAATAAGCTACCATATCCCAAGATAGTTTATTTCCATTATGTATGTAAGAATCTTTTAGTTCTTTGATTTTAATTAAATTATGATTTATTTCTTCTGCATCTTTGTGTTTATGTTTATGTTTGTATTCTGTTTCGTTCCTGCATAAGTTTGGATCAGTGGTATCAGAGTGGTCTGCTCTTTCTTTGGTTTTTTGTGCATGTCCCCAATGAGGTCAGGGTATAAGGAGTTGGGAATTTAAATGGTTGATCCCTTGCAAGACCGTCCCTGCCAACACCGATGGCCTCCCATGGAAGAAGAAAAGAAATACGAGGGAGTAGGAGATCCTATCAAACTGTTGCTCGAAGAATCCCTCAAATGACAGAGGGACAAAATGATGGAAAAATTTACCTAGATCCTTTGGCGTATGCCAACCAGTGATGCATCTTCATCCAATAGTCACTTTGGAGACGCCGCACCCTTCAAGGTACAAGTTAACTTTGATATCCCCATAAATTTAGTGGAAGGTTATTTTTCGGTCCATGATTTCTCCGACAAGGAGAAGATTACTTTTGCATTGGTTAAAATAGTCAGCCATGTAAATGACTGGTAGGAAAATTATCATGAGAAATAGTCCGAGGAACCCTCTTTATTTACAATCTTACCCTCTTGGAACTCTTTCCAACATTTTTTCAAGGAAAAATATTACCTTTTTGGGAGCTATGATGACAAGTACATACAATGGACTATGTTTCGGTAACAAAGGGATCAATATGTGCATGCGTTGATGAATATTTTCCATGCCCTGTGCACAAATTTTGGTATCAAATATTCTTAAAAACTATTGGCGCTCAAGTAAAATGGTTTTTTGCACAAATTCATTCAGGAGGAAATGGAGTTCTTGGACGTATCCTCGCTTGGTGCAACACACCGATACACTACCAATATTGAGCATAAATTCAAGTAGAAGAAGCAAGACTTGGGATTTGTGAACCCAAAGCAGAGCAAAGGTGACCCCAAGCCACAAATCAAAGGGCGAAGTTGGGTCATGACCCCCTAGGCAAACACCTCGAACCCGCAAGCCAAGAATAATGGGAAGGCGAAGAAGGACATTGACAAGTGGTGTGAGCTCCATAAAACTCTCACTCACAACACGAATGAATGTCGCACAAAGCAAGTGCTAGTGGCTGAGCAAAAAGACTCATAGATGGATGCACGCTTTGATTCTTAGTCGGACTACATTGTGGCAGCAAAGGGATCAATATGCGCATGCGCTGATGAATATTTTTCATACCCTGTGAGCAAATTTGGGTATCAAATATTCTAAGAAAAAAATAGCACTCAAGTACCATAGTTGTTTACACAAATACATTCAAGAGGAAATGGATTTCTTGGACATATCCTCGTTTGGTGCAACATACCAATACACTGCCAAGATTGAGCAGAAATTCAAGTAGAAGAAGCGAGACTTTGGATTTGTGAACCCAAAGCAGAGAAAAGGTGACCCTAATCCATAAATAAAATGGTAGAGTCGGTCATGAACCCCTCGGAAAACTCCTTGAATCCGCAAGTCAAGTATAATGGGAAGACAAAGAAGGACACTGACAAGTGGTATGAGTTCCATAAAAATCCCACTCACAACACAAATGAATGTCGCGCAAAGTAGTCGCTATTGGCCGAGCTAAAAGACTCAGAGATGGATGCATGCTCTGATTCTTAGCCAGAACTCGACAAGGTAATTGACAAGGAAAGCATATCATTGATGAAAAACCCACTACGATGGTAGCCACCACCAAGCTCCATAAGGTAGAACATGAGGATCTAGAGGATGGGGAGTGCCTCTTCCACTCGCAGATGTGGGTAAAGGGTTCGTCGGTGTAGTTCATCATTGATAGTGGGAGCCAGAAGAACCAGATCTCAACATAGTTCGTTAAGATATTTAAGCTTCCAACAATGCCACACCCACAATCATACATGATCAGGTGGCTCCACCAAGGAAGAGATCTTCGTGTCAGCCAACAGTGTTTCCTACCTTATAGCATCAAGCCCTTTGCAAATGAGGTATTGTGTGATGTTGCACCTCTGGAAGGCTGTGATATTTTATTAGGTCATCCATACCTATGGAAGCGTCATGTTGTATATGAATCCAAACCTTGCTCTGTTATTATTAATTTGGTTCAAAAATTGTACAGGATACCAGAGGTAGCGTCACCTATTGCCTTTTCTTTAATATGTTAGGAATTTACTGGAGAAATATTAATAAAGAATTTACTAAGAGGAATAAACATAAAAGACTAGCAAAAAATTATTAACATAAACACAAATGTTTATCCGGGAAAACCCCAAATCTGGGGCAAAACCCAACCAATGAAATTTCATTAAGCATTGGCCAAAACCCTGGCCAATCCGGCCAAGTGAGCCTTCACCACTCACCTCCAAGCCTACATTACAATGAAGTCTTCCCAGCCTTTTATAGGCTCCATGGGCTGAAAACCATGGGTGCACAATACCATGGGCTGAAAACCATGGGTGCACAATACCATGTGCCCCAAAACCACTACTATTTACCCTAGTCAACATTGACTCTATCCCAAGTCAATTTTACCTAACAATTCCCCCCTTAAACTTGACTTGGGGTTTCTTGACTAAATCCAGCGAAAATTGCTAAGTGAGACAACCCTTCTCACTCTAGCTCTTCTCCCCTCAAATTTTTACCCAGGGTAATTGTTAACTTGACATCCCCCCTATCACCTAGATCTAACCTAGACTTTACCAGTGATTACCCAAGGGTACGCATGCCATACCAGGTCTTACAGCAGTATGCCCATTTACATGTAATAAATTAACTCTATTATAATAATAATTTTTTTTTTTTGTTTCATTGTTATTGTCTTTGTACATATGAAATCAATGTCCCTATAAAAATAATCCATTTACCGGATTACATGGGTCACTAGCCTCCGTAACCGCCAGTCCTTTAGGAGTTCTCTTCAGATACATGGTTCATCAATTAATTAATCCACGTGCACATATCCTCTCTCACTTTAACTTCTCCCTCATCAAATATTATCAACCAATGTTGCATATGGATGTTTTGTTACATGATCGGTAATATCATAGGCATATGAACCATGCCTAATATGGTTGTGTTTGTATCCCAACACCTAAGTACACCTTGGCTTTAGCATTAAACGTTGCCACTTCTTTGAATCTCATGAAGCCCATCTTTATTTTGTTGCCATGCAACATTACGCACCTAAAGCATTCAACTTCAACACATACATCTATATTTATAGATTTTGACACAATAAAAGGAAATCAAAACATACAATCTCCCATTGGCAGAATTGGTTTCTTTCTGGAGAAATTTTAGCTAAACATAGGCATTGCAGCTCATTCAGCTTTGGCTCTTCGCTTGGTGTTTCTGAGCATTAAATCTAAATCATCAGACCTGATATCCATATCTCCACCGCACATTTTGTGTATTCATTCACCTTGCCATGGCTTCACGCTGCTACACTCAAACTCGAACTCGTCCGCATGTATCATATTGCCATGCCTCTAGGAAGGCCTCATCGGCCTGGGTTCCCATATACACAGTCACCATGACATCCATACCATCCTCATTTAAATAAGAGGTTCTTGCAATCATCATATGCAGGTAGCCTCCTATTCAAATGAGACTCTCGATATAATTTTACCAGCTACTCCATTATGGCCCTATTAACACCACGAGAAGTGACCTTAGGTGCAGTGGCTTGCAACGTAAGCCTTTGAAATTGCTCGTCCACAGGGGCTAGTGCTTCCACTAGATTCAGCAGGCATAAGGAATTCTAGAACGAATGCACGGACTTTCATGTCAGTTCTAGCGTAATCTTCTGTTACGACTTCCACCGTGGTCTTAGATGCAATGCTCGTGGGTTTTCTCGGCCTAAATACATTAATCACTGCTTCCTGGGACTTAAACAACACTTTATACACCTTCCCTTGAACAGGATCTGCATTGTTCAGATAATTTATGGATATGTTTGAACAAAAATTGTTATATCGTGACCCAATAGCGTAAACAATGACACTAGTCGCTTTGTATTCTTGTCATTATAAACAACCCCAGGCCTAAAATCAAACTCACCTTCGCTTTAAAACACAAGAGGGTAAAAAAAAATCCACATTTTCCACCTTTGTGCCACATCCCTTCAAACCTGCAGAAGAGGACGTCGAATGCCAAAGGGGAAGCATGGTTGCAAGCTGCAAATTTCATTGTCTCGACATGATCCTCCCAAAAAGCAAAGCAATATTCAATTCGAGCTTGTCTTTCTCTGAAAAATTGTGTACATGGCTTCCAATAGCCTTGAAACGTTGATCCAAATTACCACCAAAGTCCAAACACAAGAATTTACATTTGTTGACCATTAAAATTTATTTAATGATCCTTTTCAACGTCAAATCTAACGAGATATGCCTCCCTCACACATAGATCTAGATCTTCAAACATCAAATTTGACAGATCTAATAAAATCACTCTCATTCCACAATGATTGAATGATCTTGGTTAATAAAATTATCCAAGATACTACAAGTAACATTAAATCAGGCTCCGATACCAGTTGTTAGGAATTTACTGGAGAAATATTAATAAAGAAGTTACCGAGAGGAATAAATATAAAAACCCAACAACAAATCATTAACATAAACACATATGTTTATCAGGGAAAACCCCAAATCTGGGGCAAAACCCAACCAATGAAATTTCATTAAGCATTGGCCAAAACCTTGGTCAATCCGGCCAAGTGAGCCTTCACTGCTCACCTCTAAGGCTACATTACAATGAAGTCTTCCCAACGTTTTATAAGCTCCATTACATGCAATACCATGGGCTAAAAACCATGGGTGCACAATACCATGTGCCCAAAAACCACTACTATTTACCCTATTCAACATTGAATCTATCCTGAGTCAAGTTTACCTAACATAATATCAGTTAAAAAATGCAGTAAGATCATTTCCCATACCAGGAAATTTTTCTTCCTTATGATTCGCCCTCAGAACAAGAGAAATTTTGTGGCCACATCCACAGCCTCCAAACAGGGCTCCTCCACATGGTAGAAGCAGATGGACAAGGTTGTGGAGGAGTACGAGAACATCTTCACCTCACCCACAAGGGTACCCCTAGACTGTCAAGTCAAGAACTCCATTGTTCTGACCTCGGGCACACCACTACCTAATGGACCGATCTATTGACATTGTTCTAGAGAACAATGAAATCAAGAGGCAGATTCAGGAGTTGTTGCAAAAAGGGCACATCAGACCAAGTTCCTCACCCTATGGGAGCTTGATCGTGTTGGTACAGAAGAACAACGAAACCTGGAGGATCTCTAGTGAATATCGGGCACTAAATAATATCATTGTTTAGAATAGGTATCTAATCCCACAAATTGATGACCTTATGGACTAGCTAAAGGGGGGAAAATATTTCAGCAAGATTGACTTGAAGTTTGGTTATCACCAAGTACGAATCGAACCCTATGATGTGTAGAATATTGCCTTCAAATCCAAGGAGGGCCTTTTCGAATGGTTGGAAATGCATTTTGGGTTGACTAATACCCCTGAAACCTTCATGACGCTAATGAAAAACATCTTGTGGCCCTTCACAACCTCATTCGTGGTATTGTATTTGGATGACATCTTGATCTTCAGCCAGAGTTGAGAAGAGCAACTACACCATATTCAACAGGTCCTCCAAACCTTGCGACAACACAAATTGTGTGCCAATTTGGAGAAATGCATTTTTGGTATGACTCAGGTTCAATATATGGGGTACATCATTGATGAGTGGGGTGTGCATGTGGACCTAGCCAAGATCAAATTTATTCGGGATTGGCTAGCCCAAACCACTCTAATAGAGCTCTTCAACTTTTTGAACCTTGCCAATTTCTATTGCATGTTCATGTTGGGATTCTCTCATATCACTTGGCCTTTGAGTCAAGTCACCAAGGGAAGAGTGAAAGAAAAATTATTTTGGTGTGAATCCCAACAAAAGGCGTTTCTCAAGTTAAAGAATCGCCTTTTCTTTTCACCACTGCCCACATTACCATACCTGCAACAACCATTTGAAATTGAGATAAATGACTCTGACTATGCTATTGATACATTTATTTCCCAACAGGGGAATTTGGTGGCATATCACAGTGAGACACTTTCAGATACAGTCTAAAAGTATACCAACCATGAAAAAGAGATGTATTCCATTGTGCAGGTCTGCCGATAATGGAAGCATTACATTTTGGGAAAGGAAACGATCATCCACACATACCATTGACCCTTGCAGTTAATACAGACACAAGGAAAGTTGCATAACAACTTCCATTAGAAATGGTTCACATATTTGCAACAGTTCCATTTAAAAATTAAGTACAAGAAGGGGAGCACCAAGTAGACTACCTCATCTGATTGCTGGTTATGGTGTTAACCATTGTGCTCGACTCTTGTGGACACGATACTTCAAGATTTCCACATATTTGCAAGAGTGATACAGAATTCAGCACCACATACCAAATGCTCCTGGAATGCAATCAAGTTGGATACTTTCACCTCCAGGATGCACTCTTATGCCACTTGGGACACCTATGTGTTCCTTCAAGCGAACGTGCCAAGATGATTTTTTAGGCACACTACAGTTGGGTCACTGGAGATTTTAGGGTAGAAAAAATAGTGGCAGTGTTGCAGAAGTATTTTTATTGGTTGAACCTTCGACAGGATGTTGTTAAGTACATTAGATCTTATATTGTCTGCATCATTTCCAAACCTACAATCAAGAAGCAAGGCCTATATACTCTTTTGCCTAATCCTAACCGTCCATGGGAATCCATCTCCACATGTTACATGTCAATCATTCCTTCTATCAACCATGGAAATGACCATCTTTTCATGGTCATCGATAGATTCTCTAAGATGGCCATTCAGGAGGCCTACAAGAAGAGTATCACAGAAGAAGCCATTGCAAAAATCTTCTTTGAACGAGTATGGGTACACTTTTGGATCCCATATTCCATTATCTCAGATCAAGACAATAGGTTCCTAAGTACATTCTGGTTAAGCCTCTGGTCGTTGTTGTATACTAAGCTCACTAAGTCTGTGACATTCCACCCCCAAACTGACAGCGAAACATAGGTTGTCAACAAGATGATCACGCATATCATGCGCATGTACAACTCAAAGCATATAAACACATGTGATGAAATCCTCCCCTATGTCCAGCACAACTACAATAGAGCTCTCCACAATTCAACTGCCCACATCCCCTTTCAAGTGGGATTGGAATTCCAACCACTATGTCTCATTGATGTTGCCATACCACTTGCAGCCACTCAAGAAGATTCGGCTCATGTCTAGTCTGAAGCTCACAAAGCTACCAGCGTCATTGAACGCATTCATCACATCCGTCAACAGTTCCATGACATATTAGACATAGAAAATACTAAGTACAAACAACATCGTGATTAGCATCAGGTGCCACACAAGTTCCAGGTGGGAAAAAAAAATTGGTTACATTTGCAGAAGGAGCACCTCGTTGGGCCCCACCGCATGCTTCGCCTGCTCTACTATGGGCCTTACACCATCATTAAGGCTATCGGAGACAATGATTTTGAGCTCAGTATTCCATCGTTCCTTGGTCTGCACTCGGTATTCAATGTGGAATTCCTTCCGCCATACTTTCCACCATTGTTGGACACATTGGACATTGTTGAGGAGTTTACCCAAACATAGCTCAACCAATACTTCATTGGACAGGCCAAAATTGATTGGATCATGGAAACACTAATCAAGAGCCCTCGAAATATAGGATCCGGCTGTATCAAGTTATCAAATTTGGCCAACTCTTGCACGAGGGAAAGTGGTTAACCAGGGACCAAGTTCAACAGAAGTTTCCCTATCTCATGGAGGCACTCAACGCAATGGGGACCATTGCTTCCTAAGTGGGGGGGGACTAATCCAGCTGGATATTGGTGGCCACCCGCCTATTCCACTTGGACCCCCACTTTTGTTTCTTTTAGTTTCCTTAATTGTAGCACAATTTACTATTTTTCGAAATTTATTGGGTCCTGAACTTCTGGAGCCATTTTGACGCCCTAAACGACATTATTTTGGAAAATGGCTTTAGAAGTTGTATTCCTTGGATATATATTTCTAACAAGGTATCTTACGTGTCAAATGGAGATTGAATGCCAAATTAATGACACCGAGAATTCGAGGTACCAGTTTACCCCAACGACTCCACGTACTTTTGGCGCTTCATCTCCTAAGGTTAGGTTTTTTGGATGTTTAGGGTTTTCCATTATATCTCAATAATAAATAGCCCTTTGATATTCCTTGTAACATAGTTCAGAGGCATGTAGATGACACATCTCTTCTAAGAGGTAAGCTACCGTCGCCCAATCTAGTTTATTTCCATTTTATATATAAGCATTTTTTGGTTCTTTGGTATTAATGAAATAAAGAATTATTTTTGTTGCATCTTTGTGTTTATGTTTATGTTTGTATTATTATATTTTGTTTATACGTAAGTCCAGATCAGTTGTACATGAACCTTCCTACGTTTCTCATTGGTTTCCACAATGGTTGATCCCATTTCTAGTGCAAGGTGAGTCGACCATGTCTTGTCATCCTTCTCATTCCCTAACTATGTGTGTGTTGAAGTGTCACGCTATTTAAATTTAGCATGGCGTTGTGAATTACAGTTCTTTCAAGCTTCAAATAAGGAGTCGCATGGCCCTATATGCCAACATTCCCCTCATGCTTCAAACTTATTATCTCCTCCTCCACTAGACACACATGACCACCTCCACTTAGAATTAAATAATGGTATGGGAAGGTGACTCACCTGTTCATTTACATGAAGGGTGGCTATGTCCAACTAAGCTTCTTTATTTACCAATTTATCATCTTCAAGTTTGTTAATTCTAATAACATGGAATCCCTTGGACTCAGATATAGAATTTGGCAAGGTTCTAATCCTTTTGAAAACAATTTTGAGCTTAAGGCGTGACAGAGAATAGCACACGTGGAGATGTCAAATTGATATCAAGCATGATTTTTTAAACACTTCCTTATAAAATAGCGTAGACCTCTACGTGGTTATTAGTAGTTTATCCTAAGCTCCAGGAAAATGATAATTTAACTTGTCCATCAAAACATACAACACCCCACCTCCCCTGTACCTACCACACCATAAATATACATTAACGATAAAACTCAAATTGTGAATATATATATTCACTAACAACTCTAGGCTTGATATCCTCAATGATAAAGCTTAAAATGTTCAATTTGTAGATTTATATTCATGAATTATCTCTACATTAATTTACACTAACTTGGATTTGATTTCCTCAATAATAGAACTTAAAGTATTCAATTTGTAAATTTTATTCCATTTGTAAATTTTGTTCATGAGTTATCTCTACATTAATTTAGAATGAGTTTATTAGAAATATTATTTATGAATTTGACGTAACATTCTTTGATTTTTTAATGAAGTTTTTCTTCATATTAAAAAAAAAAATTATTTAAATTAATTTTAACATCAAACATTGTCAATAAAATAAAAAACAAAATATATGCAATTATATATATTTTTTAAAAAAACAATAAATAAATAAATAAAAGGTGTAATCTAATTTGTAGATAAAATAATAAGTTTTTAGAGGAATCGCTAATATAATTTCAAGCAATATTGTGATTTTTCATTATTTAAAATGTATTTTTCGAATTCATAAATAGATTTAGTATATGAAAAACCTTAAACACTAAGATTAAACAACTTAAACTAGATGATGGTTTTTAAGCTTTTGTGGTTATTAATTGAAGAGGAATGACTCGGATTATCCACAATGTTAATAGAAAGTTGTCGACATTTTGAAGCACAATGGGGATCCATATTCTGTCTTGAAGATGAATCCCTGTTGGGATTTGAAACTTCGACAACTTTTTGGTAACACTGTGGATAATCTGAGACATTTTTCTTCAACTTAAACTAGAGTTTTTAAAAACTTCTGTCAGATTTTAGTTAAAATTAACTAGAAAAAATACTCTAAAAATATCATTTCATCTATAAATTAGACTACACGAAAATTAAATACATATATTTAAATTTTATCTAATTTTTTTTAAAAGATACTACAAAATGAAAAAATAAATATGATTTAAATTTTAAAACTAATAAGAAAAACAAATAAGATAAAACAAATAAGAATTTAAAAACATTTTATTGATGAAGGTTGAATTTCGAATTGTAAAAATAAGATTTGATATTAATTTTAATGTTAATTTATTTTAATATTATAATGGTAAAAGATTTAATATTAATTTTAATTTTAATTTATTTTAATATTATAAAGGTAAAAGAAGATTTTGCAAGTAAATGAATTGAAAAGTATATAACAATTTTGTGAATCATTAATGAGGAGATAGCATATTTACAACTAACATAATTATGTGTAAATGATTGATAAATGTTTATAAGTATCGAAACATTTATTTTATGATAGATATATATATATATATAATTTTTTATTTTTTTTAAATATTATTATTATTATTATAAAAATTAATATATTAGTTAGTCTTTCATATATTAAAAAAATATGTAAAAAAAATTCTTAATTATTAAGTTTTTTTTATTTTATTTTTTATTTATTTTTTTAAATAGAGTGGAAAATTGATATTATATTATAACGTAGGAAAAAATATGGTCAATTCCATTTACAATCAACATTTCATCAGTTGTATCAAAATTCTAGAGTATCAATTTCCTATCTTTCCTATTATAGTTGACCTTCTTTTCTAGCTTAATACATTAAAGCAATCCAAATATCTAACAAAATTGCCCCATTAGTAGTTTATACCTCGTTTAGTAGTAGTTTCTAGTTTACCCGAGACGGGTTAGGGTCCATGTATGTATTGTTCTCGTGTGGTACATGTTTTCCACGAGCTTTTTCACCTTTTCCTTCTGCTCTGAAGTGTGCTTCTACCTACATAGTCAGACTTGGGTCTGGTGAGCCATGTTCCTTCTCTTCATTTGTTTCCCAATTCATCGCCTGACTTCTTGTCTTCAAAATTAGTATATCTGACTCCATTCGAAGCAGATGACGCTCTATTCTAGTGCTCAACCATTCTAACTTGTGCTTTGTCATTTTTGCCTTATCGTCCTTCTCCTTTTCCAGCATTTCAAGCCTCTTGTCTGAAATTTCATAGATCCCCAGTAAATTTTTAAAAACCTTCTCCATTGCCTTCCTTCACTGCTTGAAATATTTGGTTTTATCCCTATATTCCATCTCTACCGATGACCACTTCCACAATAGTGTTCTCCACCCTGAAAACAGTCAGATGGGCATGATCTCAAATTGGTGTTCTATATTTATTCTCTTCCCTTTCTCTCAGGTTAGGGATCCTCCATCCATCAGCATTAATTCCATCTAGGAGTGAGTATCCATTATTAATTTCCGGAGTGATGAGCCAAGCCTCGCGCAATGAGAATTATTATGAACATTAATGAGATTTGCATCAGTGAAATCCAACTCCCACATGAGTTGAGCTTGAGAGGAACGCTAGGCTTTTAATCTGGGCCACCTTCTCTTATTGTCAATTTAACTGTACAAACCATTGTGCATAAAATGCAATGTGTAGTAGGAAATCTTAGCTCCAAACTATCCTCTCGACCCTTCATCTCTATGATGATATGTTTCCAACTAACTAGTTCTATTATCGCTCATTAAATCAACTATCAGGGACAGTGATTCATTCGAAATCCAAAAGATATTTATTAATTGTAGTGGCTTATGGGATCAGCATGGTTCTCCTTTCGCCACCTTATAATGTGATTACATCTTGTTCTAAACATGATCCTTGATTTACCAGTGTGTTCGCCTCCATGTTAAGTGATCTAAGGATGTGGGGGAAATTGAGGTTTTCAAATTGTGTTACCATCAATAATATTCTCCAGATAATTAAAGGGGAAGTAGGTAGCAGTATTGAAATTTCCTTCGTAACTTTCTTAATCACCATAATCGAGTCCCCGAGGATCATCAAACTTTGAATCCTTTATCCTCGGCGAGTTTTGGGCCTTTCCATAATGCCCAGTACTCTGCCTGATTATTATTTTCCCATCCTAGACCCCAAGAAAACATATATTCCATTTATTCTTCAGGGTTGTGTATTGTCCCTCCCGCTCTTTCCAACCTTGGATTGAATTTGGAGGCTTCGTAAAAACTTAGGATATGAATGGTTTGCCTGATTTTCCAATCTCGAAATTCATTCACCCCCAATCTTAGCCAATTCAAGGGGATAAAGATGGGTCTAAGTGTGAATATGACAAAATGATCATGTAGCTTTGGGAAATTAATCCATTCTCCCTCTACGGGAGTCATTTCTGCTAATTCCTTCTCCTTTATGCCTTTTTCCACCATATACTCTACAAGTAGACATTGTGCTTTCATAGAAGCTTTGTGGATGGATGGTGCTTTGTCTTTAAAGATGACCATGTTCCTTTCCAACCATATAATCTATCATAAGAACTTTTGCATTGTTATCTAGGCTCATTTCACTACCATGGATTTAATTTTGTCATTGGGGGCATTGCTCTTCCATGTCTCAAACATCTCTATCAAATTTCCTAGAATGTTTACTATATTACTAAATTTTTCGAAGGAAAAATTCCATACTGTCGTGGAGAACGTACAATGATGGAATAAGTGTGAAATTGACTCCTCCTATGTCTTACATAGAATGCACCATGATGGACCTTGGATGTTTCTTCTTCTCAGATTCTCCGCTATGAGCATATTTTAGTGAGTAAGGACCCAACAAAAGGAGTTGACTTTCGATATGGCATCATTTCTCCAAAACATTTTTCATGTCCCCTTCTTTGGAGGGTGCGAGAGCATTTTTATTATAAAATTATAGCCTTCTTTAACTGTGTACTACTTTGATTTTCTTGGTGTCCATGTTCTCAAGTTAGCTGAATCGCAAGAGATTGGAGTGATTCATTTCAAAAAGTGACATGAGAAGATCCCATTTCCCAACCAATTGGGAGGGGAGACCCGGGCACTACCACATTGTCCATACCTCGATGACATCCTAGGATGAGATGTCTTTTAATCATTCAAATCCTTTTCTCTTCATCCAATCTACTAGGGACCTCCCCTCTTCTTGTTACATAATTTCATAGGTTGTCGGATTCTCATCCTTCCATAAGCTAATTCTTCCTCCATTCCTTGTAGACCAACATAAGTTTTGTATTATGACCATGGAAACAACTTTTCAAAGACTCCATATTTTCGACCATTTACCCTCCCATTGCACTTTCTTTGCTCTTAGAATCCTATTATTGTGAAAATATTTCTTGGTGAAGGATTCCTTCCACCAAAACGTGGAATCTGATATTGATTTACATACTATTTTAGCACCTAAAGTGATATTCATATACATGGGATCCTTAATTCCTAATCCTCCAAACTTCTTCGACATATGGACTACATTTCAGTTTAGAATGTGAAAATTATTTTCGCTATCCTTTCCTCCCTGCCAAAGGAACCTTCTTATCAAAGCACTCATTTGAGAGAGAATGATCTTAGGGGAAAGCAGTCCCGATCCAAGATATATTGCGAGGGCCGATAACACTAATTTGATCAGGATGGTTTTTCAAACCATATTAATCCATCTTACACCCCACCCTTGAATCTTCCTCTTAAATTTATGCATAATTTCTTCCTAATCTTCCTTTGAGGAGGATCCTAAAGAGATAGGGATTCATAGATATTTAAATTATTTCCAATCAATTTTAACCGAGAATCCTATAACTATGGCAATCTCTTTTAGTGTGGCGTTTGAGCAATTTTGGCCATAGAGTTGAATTTTCCTTTTATTTACCTGACCCCCTAACATACCGAGATATAAATCTAAAACAAATTTAAACATTTTCGCTATGATTTTGGAAGCTACTCCTAGAAAAAATTTGTAGCCAACAAAATACGAATTATTGATATTTTTGGCATTTCCTTCTATGCTTATGCCTGGCAGGGAGCCATTCCTTCTTTCCTTTTTGAGATACCTGCTCAAAATTTCAGCAACTAGAATGTACAAGATGTGTGACAAGGGGAATCCTTATTAGAAGCCCCTAGAAGCTTTAAAGAAAGGAGTTGGACTTCCTTTTATTAAGGGGGTGATCCAAGGGGAGTTTATATAAGCTTTTATCCATGAAACAAATTGACTACAAAATCCAAGTTTTTTAACAATAAGGAAAAGGAATGAGTGACACACTCAGTCAAAGGAGTTTTCCATATCCAATTTGATGACAAAACCTAGTTCTCCGTCCTCTTTTCTTGAGTGGATAACTTCTTGGAAAAGTATGATGTTATCCAAAATCATATCTTTGCTTCAGAAAACCTCCTTGATTCTCTGGAATGAGTCTTGGGAGCACCAAATTTACTATACTAGCAATGATATTTCTCATTATCTTATATGAGGCATCAAATAGTGATATTGGGTGAAAACGAGAGAAGCTCATTGGGTTGGTCCCTTTTGGAATAAGAGCTAGAAATGATGATTTTGTACTCCCACCTATCTTGCATTTATCTAATGACCAATTTAGCATCCTTAGTAAAACTTTCTTTATCTCATTCCAGCATGGCCTATAGAAACTGATTGAGATCTCATCTGGGATATGTGCCTTATTTGAATCTATGCTCCATATGGCCTCATCCACCTCTTGTTATTCTATATTTCATAATATAATTTTATTATCTTCATCTATTATCTTTGGGTCGAATGTGGCAAGGAAATATTATGCTTTAGTATAGAGCTTGGAAATTATTATTGGCTTGCTATTTTATTTTTGGAAAAGAAATGATCCTTTCCTTCCCTTTTAGGGCTATTTCCCTGACTCTATTCCTTACTTCCCCTACCTTTGTTTGCCTATGGAAGAAGTTTGTATTCATGTCCACTGCCCTGAGTCATATGCTTCATGATTAGAGGCGCCAATACTCCTCCTCCTTTCTACATTCCTAAATGTATTGTATATTTAATTCTTTCTCCATCTCTATATGAATTTATGTTACTTCACAATTATCCATCATTTATGTATGTTGTTCCATTTCCTAAATAATGATTTCTTTTTTTTATATATTTGAGGCCCGCATAGGAAACTATTTCCCATTGTTTTAGAACGCAATTTTCCTCCTTCAGTTTTGATTCCCATATAAAGGTTTGTGATCCTTTTACATGTGTGTGCCATGCTTGTTTTATAATTTCCATCACTCCTTCTTCCCTCAGCCGACATATATTTAACCTAAACGGGATTGGGCCCAACACTTCTATAACGCACCTCCCCTCACATCTACCCACTTTCACCATCTTACCCGGGGTAAACATGAGATGAGGGACCACTATGGAAAGACTCAACATCCTAGATGACCTTAATGAAATGGAGTTGACAAGAAAACCTTACTGACCTCCCTCAGGTTCCACAGGGCCCTAAAAGAGTAACCCAACCCCTCCATGTGTCCATCCCCTGAGCCAACCTAACTTTTCCCTGAGCTTGAGCCCCAGTCTCTTCCTTTCCAAGCCTTCCATGTGACTAGAATATCTTAGTCTCTCCCATAGACCTGCATCACTGCGATTGTGGAATTTTTTTCTCAGTGCAATGCTAACGACTGGGGAATTTAAGGCTAGTTTTCAGGGCTAGGGTTGCGCCTCCGCCTAGAAATCCATATAACTTCCATAACTCATGAAATACATGACAACAATGATTATGAACCAAAATTGAAACCAAAACTTGCCATGACCATCCCTAAATAGAACTGACATTATGTCAAACACTTGGTAATAATGTAACCTATAGGTCATGTATACAAGACTGAGCGTAAGGGACTGGAAATTCATATGAGACTTAACAAGAAGGATCCCCGCCCTCTCTCTTGAGTTTTCTTAACATCAATTAGGTATTTCATCCATTATTCTTTCAGTTACAAGTAAAACATGAAATGAACCATGACTAGAACCAGTCACATAACCATGCTTATAACCATCATATAACCACATAAATAAGAATAATCTAAAAACAATTAAAGCCACATAATAGCAAGTACAAAAGCAAGAGAACTTTTCTTTCATTAAACATAGGCAAGAGCCAACCAAGTTTGGGACTTCCACGTACCACCCGGCCATAGGCATGGCTGAACCAAACATTTATTTCAACCAGTCACCCCCGTGCCATATTCCAAGAATGAATGTGGGATCTCATTGATAAACCAATCCAAAATAAACAAGGGAAACCAAAGGTTAAACCACCTCCACCCTCACCATATAGTGATCTCAC
This sequence comes from Pinus albicaulis, assembly GCA_034641835.2. Classification (NCBI taxonomy): domain Eukaryota; kingdom Viridiplantae; phylum Streptophyta; class Pinopsida; order Pinales; family Pinaceae; genus Pinus; species Pinus albicaulis. The sequence goes on from CM076572.1 coordinate 959,810,985, forward strand.
CTAAACCAGCACCGAGATCACTAAACCAAATCGAGCTTGCAATGTCTCAGTATCTCATCATTATCCTTGAGGAATTTTTCGTCTCCTTGTCTCTCAGCTTTATCGCAATCCATACTAGATCACTAGGCCCTTACAGAGACACCACACTCAGGCTTTACCATGTATCCTGCCAAAACCGTTCAAGGGATTCATAGACCTTTGGGAATGTTCCTCAGACCACCTCCACTCCAAATATTGAAACCATCTAGAAATTCCATAGCACAAAATCGAGAGCAATCCCATCACACCATGGCTATCAGGAAAAAGGAAAGGAAAGGCTCAAAACCACTGTCAAAACCCGGAAAAACCATGCCACCAATAAAAAAAGAACCAATTACCAACATGCATGTACCATGCATGTCAAAACCAGCTAGGAAATCATACATGCAATCTGTTAACTGCAAGTAATCATGTTGAAGCTACTTGATCATGCTCTTCCTTGCTTGATCTTTGCTTTCCTTTCCTTTGCTTGCTTGCTATCCTTATCCTCTTGGTTATCTTCTCCTCTCTAAGTGTAATTCTAAAAAGGAACTCACAAAAGGATACCAACTGATGCTCTGAGGTCTTTTTATGATTCATTCTTCTAATTTCTTCAATTTTCCATTATTTTCCTTCAATTTCCTCCTCACATGAAACCCGTGACCTTTCACCTTCATTTTCTCCTAATTTCCTTTATTTTCTTAAATAAATGTGCCAAAATACCTTTTTGTCTTTTTAATGCCTTAATTGTTGCCTTTTCATATTTCCCCTTAGCCATAAACACATCCAGTGATGCCCACTAGGATATCTTTGCCCAACATTCAGCTTGGAATAAGTGTCCCTTAACCATTGTCTTATTTTTGCCTTTATGAACTTTTATTACATGAACTTTTAGCCTAAGTCTATTACATTACCCTCCCCCTTGGGGAACACCGTCCTCGGTGTTAAAACACACCTATACCTCAGTGAAACCGCTAAAAAGAAAACATAATTCCCATGGATATTTATAACTTAGCTCGATACAGTATTTACAATGAATAACATGCTCAAAATAAAAAACCATATTCATGAAAATATAACATCCATACCGCTTATTGGAGATTTATAACATAGGTCATTGCAATATTTACAATAGCAACCATACATAAAAATGTACAAATAACAAAAATTCTTTGCCTCAATTAGAAAAAAATTAAGGATACATAGCCCGCATCTGATCTTCCATCTCCCATGTAGCTTCTTTGGGACCAAAGTGATTCCACTGCACTTTAACTTTCTATATGGATCTGTTCCTTAGCATGAGCTATTTTCGTTGCAATATGCACTGAGGTTCTGGCTAGAATTATCCTTCTTGCTCCACCTGCAATAAAACCCAATCAATAACATGATCAACATCCTTTATATACATTTTAAGAAATGAAACATAAAAAAACATCATGGACTTACATTATTGGAGGAAGTCCAAGTCGATAGGTCATTAGTCTAATCCTCTCAATGATCTCAAAAGGCCTGCAATATTGTGGTGCCAACTTGGCACATGCTCCAATCCTCAATGATCTCTTCTTGGGCTTGATACGTAAATACACATGCTACTCAACTTGAAACTCATCAAACACTCTGTGTTGGTATGCATAACTCTTCTGCTTGTCCTTTGTTGCCTTTATATTCTTCTTTATAACCTGCATTTCCTGTTCCATATCTGGCAACATGTTCGGTCCAATAAGTACCATTTTCACTGGATCACTCCAGCTAATGGGATTATTACAACTCCTCCTATACAGTGCCTCAAACAGAGTCATCCTCAACGGCTCAATATCCATTTTTGTGTGAAAATTCAATCAATGGAAGGTACTCCCCCCATCTCCTTTTCTGATGCATCACATACATCCTCAACATGTCCTCAAGTATCCTATTGACCCTCTATGTTTTTTCATCTGTCTTTGGATGATATGTTGGTATGAAGGCCAACTATGTCCCCAAACTTGCAAACATCTCCTTCCAAAACTTGGAAGTTAACTTCGCATCCTTGTCCGACACAATCTTCTTTGAAACACCATGTAATCTCACAATCTCCCTAATGAAGAATTTTGCCACCTCACTAGTTGAATATGTAGTCTTCACCGGAATGAAGTGAGCTACCTTACTCAACTGGTCGACCACAACCATTATAGAATCATATTGTCTCACTGTCCTTGGAATACCTGTAATAAAATCCATGGAAATGACCTCCCATTTCCATACCGGAATTGGAATAGGTTGTATTAGACCACCCAGATGCATACATTTTTCTTCACCTATTGAAAATCCAAACATCTAGCCATGAACTCTGTTACTTCCCTCCTCAGATTCGACCAATAGTATAACTTCTTCACCATTGTCAATGTCTTCTGATATCCTGGGTGATATGAGTATGGTCTGACATTAAACTCCCTCAAGCTAAGCTTCTTGAGCTCACTATCATTTGGCACATAGATCTTGTCCTTGAATCATACCAAACCATTTGTCGTGAGATGGCATTCTGCATCATGATCACCTGTACCTGAACCTGCACCTATACTTGTACCTATGCATGCACCTGCACATATACCTATACTCTGTTGTAACATGTGCCTGAGCTCCATATACCTATCATCATAGTGTCCTACCTGTAAGATTCGACCCTATGAGTCTGTCCCATAGGAACTCATATTTGTTATATGATTCACCTGTACTTTCCTGCTGAGAGCATCCGCAACCCTATTCTCATTTCCCTTAATGTATTTGATCTCGAAGTAATACTCACTAAAAGTATCCAACCATTTAGATTGTATGGAATTCAGATTCGGTTGGTCAAATAGATACTTCAAACCACTTTGATAACTCATGAGTAAAAATATCCTTACAAGAATATAATGTCTCCACATCTTCAAAGCATGAATAATAGATTCCAACTCAAGATCATGAGTAGCGTAGTTATGTTCGTGCTAATTCAATTTCCTAGACTCATAGCATACCACTTGTCCCTCCTGCATAAGGACTCCACCAAGTCCTCTTTTGCAATCATTTGTACACACCACAAATTCTTTATCTAGATCTACAATCTTAAGAACTGGAGCATTGGTCAACAACTACTTCCCGTGCTCAAAACTAGTTGCACATTCTTCTATCCATTCGAATTTCTTACCTTTTCTCTGCAGATTTGTAATAGGATATGCAATGTGTGAGAATTTCCTGATGAACCTCCTGTTGTAACCTGATAATCCCAAAAATGATCTGACTTCCTCCACATTCTTAGGAGATTCCCACTCCATGATGGATCTTATATTTTCTAGATCTACTTCTATGTCTTCCTTCAAAAAAACATGTCCCAAGTAGTGTACCTCTGTCTGGAATAAACTGCACTTGCTAATTTTAGCATATAATTGATGCTCTCTTAGAAATCTCAATAGTGCTGCTAAATTCTCAACATGCACTTCCTCATTCTTATAATATACAAAGATGTCATCAATGAATACAATATAAAACTTGTCCATATAAGGATGCAACACACTATTCATCAAACAAATAAATGTAGTTGGGGCATCAGTCAAACAGAATGGAACTATAATAAACTCATAATGCCCATACTTGGTTCTAAAGGTAGTCTTGTATATGTCCTCTTCTTTAATGTGTACCTAATGGTATCTTGATCTCAAATCGATCTTTGACAACATTGTTGCTCCCTCTGATCAAAAAAATCATCAATCATCGGCAATGGGTACATGTTCTTTATTGTCGCCTTGTTCAGCTGCATGTAATCAATGCACAACCTAAGATTACCATCCTTTTACTTCACTAAGAACACTGGTGCACCCTAACGTAATACCCTCAACCTAATGTATTCATTGTCAAGAATTTCCTTCAGCTACAACTTCAGCTCTACTAACATTGGTGTGCTCATCCTGTAACGTGCCTTTGATGTTGGTGTTGCCCCTAGTACCAACTCAATAGAAAATTATACTTCCCTTTGAGGAGATAAATTTGGAATCTATTTTGGAAACACATCCTAAAATTGTTGCAATACAAGATACCTCTGGAATATTTCTTCATCCTCAACATCCTTACCCTTGTCACTGTAAATATGCACTGCAAACATCACACAAAATTTTTTGCAACTGCGCTTAGCCTACATAGCGGTGACCATCCTCACTCATGTAGGCTTCTTATTTCCCTACAAAATTCTCTTTTCTACATTATCGTCCAGGAAATCAATGGATTTGTCATAACAATCCACTTTATTCCTGTGAAGATACAACCAATCCATGCCCAAAATCATACTATATGATCCCAATGGAAGTACATTCAAATGTGTTGTTGTAGGCATACCATTTAAATCAAATACACGATATTACCCAATGGTGAACTCTCTTCTTAGTACATGTATCCAACTACACCAACCAATATTCTGCATGCACTTCTTTTCTCAAGCCACACTTATCCACCAGGTCAGGATTAATATAACTACAATTAGATCCAAGATCAATCAAAATAGAAATAACTTGATCACAAATCTTACCCTCCATCTCAATGATAGATGCCTAGTGATATGCATGCATGTTTTCCACAACTGCATAAATCCGAGGAATGTTATGACCAACTGTTGAACCTTAGAATTATCCTCTCTCTAACATCCTTTCTCACCTTTTTCCCTTATTTTCTCATAATTTTACATACTCCAATCAGTGATAAATGTCATGTTTTGTCTCAAGAAATGAATTTAAATTATTTCCATGTTATATTCTGATGTTCTTGCTATTCGAATAGAATTTTTGTAATTTGGCTACAGAACGCAGCTTATTCTGCAGCTAATCATAGATTTCGTAGCTACTCTCATGGTCTAACAGGTTCCAGGGTTCAAATGGAGAAATGAGCCACATGGGCATTTCCAAAATCATCTCCACATGGATTTTGTCCTATCTACTCGATCTAAATCAAAAGAAAAGGAGGCCTGAGATCGTGGTCAAAGGCATGGTCAAAGAATGTTAGCCGAGAACAGAAGGACTCTTGATTTTCTCTATCGTAGTAAATCAAGAGTTAAATAGTCAAAATTCAATTCTATAAGTTGGTTAAGATTAGCCACCTGTAACAGGATTAGCTCATAAACAATTATGTTTTTTTTTTATAAATATCGATTGTACAGAACCAAGAAGAATTAAGTTTTAAGTTAAGCCTTTTCTGAAACGTTGTGTATTGTTTTAAGACTTTGTTCTATCATAATACAAGTATCGTGTTCATGCCAATGATTGCTTAAGTGCGCATTTAACCAGCTAGGATTTCAACTAAATCTGTTGTAGAGGGCCCCTGCACAGGAGGAGGTTTTTCATTCATTGTTTTAGTTTAATTTCCTTACTTTGTTTTTTTCAATTCTTTTTTCTGAGTAGATTAATGTTACATTTGAGTTTTTATCATTAGCATAAAATTAAATCATAACTGTGTAATCATTTTTCTTCTAAAACATTTCGTGAGGATAGATCTCTCTATTTTCAAATTGAATCAAGTTTGAAGCAATAAGAATTCACAATTATCTAGTTTCCTTTACTGTTCTATCATTTGCTTTCTGAGATTAGAACTATCAATTAATTGTATCAATGGATGTTATTAAAGGTCATTTCAAGATGTTGATTCTAAACTAAATGATTGAATGTATAATTCATACAGTTATTGAGTTTTTCCTCTACACATTTTACTTGCTTTCTAGGAATTTAGAAACTAAGGTATAATTGATTTCTTACACATCTTCTCAAGAGGGTAATACTTCATATTAATGTTGGAGTAAATCAAACATACATTAGTTGTTTAAAATTATTTAAGCTTTAACTTTGCATGCTTTTACATTTGCTTTTAGATCCTCATTTTATTGCATCACTGATGCTCCTAAAGGTCATTCCAAGAAGTTGATTTTATCATATTTCTAGACTGAATGATTGAATATTTAATTCATGCAATTACTGAGTTTTCATTTGCATACTTTACTTGTTTTTCTAGAACATTAGGTATATTTGGTTACTTAACATCATCTCGAGAAGGTGACACTTCATAATTGAATGATGGAGTCACTAAATATACATTAGTTGTTTTCCTTTCACTTAGAATAGCACTGCAATTTCAATCTCAAATATAAGATTTATCCATGGAATAGAACTATTATTAAGATAGAAGTCATTAAGATAGATACTCTTTTTTTCAGATTAGATTCTAACTAGCCAACAGTTTTTGATTTATTTTTATGCAAATTAGTTTAACTTAGGAACGCTTCATTTTCTTCCTTCTTAAAATTCATTAGATTCATTGGATTCCTTTCATAGTTTTAGATTAACATTCTTAGACTTCAAAGAACAAAATGCCCAAAACAACAATAAAAAAAATATATACAACGAAGTAAGAAGAAGGTTAACTAAGCACATACAGTGCACCACACTTCATCAGTTTACAAACCTCGATTGATAATTTATGTAAGCAATTTAAGACATTAAATCGACTAAAAATTTTGGCATTGTTGCCTGGGAAGTGTAATTAGATAGCTTCATTTCTTACATCTAAAAAAAAAGATATGCGTAGAGAAAGAGGCTCTAGGGGTAGATTCATAGTTAGAGGCGGGAGTTTAATTCCTACAACACCACTCACTCCACCAAGACTACGAAGTGATACACCTCCATCTCAAACTCATATTCCATACTTCACTAGCCATAGACTTCTTGAAGTCCTAAGGTCAGAAATTCAATTAGGAGGATCTCCTACTTCATCCACTGAGGTAGTCTTAGAGGAAGAAGATCCTAGATCTCCAACAGAAGGAGTAACATTTTTCACCTCTACAGGGGAACATATTTCAGTTGAAGAATTAGAAATCCCTAGTGGAGAGGAAGAGGAAGAACCTTTCTTCAACATACCATTTATAGAAGAACCAGAGGAAGAGCAATTAACTTTGCAGGTTGAACCTTATATTAGCTTTGAAGAATCTATAATGGCAGGAAGAGGAGAAGGAGAAGGAGATATTCTAAATGGAGAAAATGTAATATTTGGAGGAGGTAGAGGAAGAGGTAGAGGAAATGCAGGAGGAGGAAAAAGAAATAAGGAAATTGATATTTCTTTTGGATTCCTTATAGTTGATGAAGATACAAATGCCACAATGAAAAATATCTCACCTTTTGTCCTCCAAATTTTCATGGATTAAAAAGTGAAGATCCTGAAACCTTTTTGTTTGAATTTGAAGTCTTGTGCAGAACTTATGATTATTTACAAGACTCTCAAAAACTTAATTTGTTTCCTTCAACACTGAAAGGAGCTGCTTTAAAATGGTTCATGGGTTTAATCACTCAGTCTATCAAGACATGGAATGACATGAAGAAAGAATTTTTATAAAGGTATTTGGACTATTGCACACCCATCAATCACAAGGATGAAGTATTTAAAATGATGCAAAAAGAGGATGAGAATTTGGAGGATTTAATTGAAAGGTTCAATTATAACATAAAAGGAGCAAAAATGGATAATTTAGATCAAGATACTTTAAAAGCTCTTTTATTAAAAGCCATTAGAGATGAGTGGATAGACATCCTCAACATGATGGGGAAGGGGGATATCTCTCAACTCCCATTACCTGACATTGGTAATTTATGTATTCATCTCTCAAGGGGAAAAGCAAAAACCAGGAAAAGTCTAAGAGATCCTTCTCTTGATAGATTAAATAAATCTGCAACTGGAACAATGAGTAGGGAAGAAATTGGAAACATGCTTGATGAATTTAAAAATATATTTTAGAGAGTCTTAGTGAACAAATAGACACCCTTAAATTACAAAACAAGTAGAAAGCCGAGACTGATGCTTTAGCTATTTTCTGTCCCAAATACAAAAAGAAGCATGCTTTAATAGAATGTCCTCTTGATGCAAAATTCATAGAGACCTGTATGATTTGTTCAGAAAGTTGTGAGACTAAGAGTTTTCCTTCAATTCCAAGTCATAAGGTTTTTTTTCAAGAAGAAAAAACTTCAAATTCAACAGAATCTCTTTGCTTTGTCTCTAGAATACCATGGCAGGGGCCACAAACTCAAGGCTTTAACAATCAAATGTATACTCAGCCCCCACCAAATAATTGGAATTCTTGGCAACAATCTTAGCCTCAATCTCAATCTCAATCTCAATCTTGGGAACAAGGAATGCAAAATCCCTATGGAAGATTCTCTCAATACTACTAATATTCTCCATCATATCCAAATTATCCTCCCCAACAAATTCCTCAACAAAATCAACAACCCCAAGACCAAAACCAAAATCCACAACTTACACTACCATTTTCACAGAGACCAAATCAACTACCTGCCCAACCATTACCAAACCCCAAAAATAAAAATTCTCAATATACCTACATGATAGAAAGACAACAATTCCCAACCTACATGATTACTCCTCTAGATCTTAATGATGTCCAACTTAGATCTCATAGTATATTAGAAAAGAAAAAGCATTCTGTAGTTATTCAAGAACAAGATAATTTTGAGGAAGATTATCTACAGCCAAATAAAATTTTTGAGGAAGAAACATCTCTTCAAAACCAAAATCCTGAAAATGAAAAACAAAAAGAGCCAGTAAACTCAACTCCTATCATAGAAAAACCATCATTACTTACTTCTACAGCTCTTTTTCCTGAAATATTACAAGTTGATAGAGGGGTGGAAAAAGCATATTATGTTTCCCCATTATGATTTTCTAGATGAATTGAAAAATGTCTACATCAAAATCCCTTTGTTACAGACCATTAAAGAGATTCTCATTTTAGCCAAAACAATAAAAGAGTTGAGCATGAAGAAAAACAAAAGAAATAAAAAGAATTCAGCTCGTAGGAAAAATTGCAGACATAATGATGGGAAAAATTGCCATACAAAAATATTTAGATCCAGGAAGTCCAGTTGTAAAAACGCATATCAATGGAGTTAAAATTCCAAATACATTAATTGATTTAGGAGCAGCAATAAACATCATGAGCAAACAAACCATGGAACAACTCAAACTTCCTAATTTTTTGTATACACTTACATTACTGCAATTAGCAGGCATATATGTAATCAAGCCAGATGGTGTGTTAGAAGATATTTCAGTATCCTTAGACTCTTGGGAGTACCCTTTTGATTTTATGATCTTAAATCCTAAGAAAAACCTAGGAGGACATCCACTTATATTAGGAAGACCTTGGTTGGCTACAGCCGATGCCTTCATTAGTTGTAGATCTGGTGACATGTATATATCTGATAGTAACTCAACAAAGAAATTCACTCTATATCCTCCAGCAAGAACAATCACAGAGTTAGATGACAAAGAATGGATTGATGATGAAAATTATAAACAACCTCTCTTTACTATTTCAACCATTAGTGAAGATAGTCAAATCTTAAATTCAATGGAAAATTTTGAATCATCCCCAGAATATGAACATGATCAATTTCAAGAAAAATACAATATTGAATATTTGTCATCTAGGAAGGTTTCTTTATTATATGGAAGAATTTGGTAGCTCTACAGTTGAAATCGTTCCAGGGAAAACTTTGAACATAAACAATAACTTGGAGAGATTACAACAGGAAAAATTAAACAAAATGTTACAAAAACATTCTTTTGCATATGCATGGGAATACACTGACATGAAAGGAATTAGTTCTAAGACTTGTATACATCACATCTACATTGAGGAAAACTATAAACCTATCAGAGAACCTCAAAGGAGGATGAATCCAAATCTTAGGGAAATTGTGAAAGAAAAGTTGCAAAAATTGTTGAATGTAAACTTCATTTACCCAATTTCAGACATTCAGTGGGTTTCTCCTTTAGTGATTGTACCCAAAAATAATGGTAAATGGAGGGTATGCATTGATTATCGAGAATTGAATAAAGCTACCCTAAAAGATCATTTTCATTTACCCTTTATAGATCAAGTATTGGATACATTAGCAGGTAAGAAGTATTTCTCATTCCTAGATGGTTTTAGTGGTTACAATCAAATTTAGGTAGCACCTGAAGACCAAGATAAAGCCACATTCACCTGTCCATGGGGGACTTATGCCTACTGAGTACTTCCTTTTGGATTGTGAAATGCACCTGCAACATTTCAAAGTGCAGTACTAGGATTTTTTTTCTGATCTAATACATGATTGTGTATAGGTGTATATAGATGGCTTTACAGTGTATGGGAATACGTTTGAAGAAGCTTTAGAAAATTTGGAAAAGGTTCTTAAAAGATGTAAGGAATAAAACCTTTCACTAAGCCAGGAAATAAATTTATGATGTTTACAGAAGGGATTATTTTAGGACATCACATTTCAGGAGATGGAATTAAAGTTAATAAATCTAAAGTTGAAGTCATCTCCAAAATATCAATTTCAAGTTGTCAAAAGGATGTTAGAAGTTTTCTAGGATTCACAGGATATTATAGAATATTTATAGAAAATTTCACTAGAATAACATCCCCACTCTTCAAGTTACTTACCAAAGATTGTGAATTCAGTTGGAATCCTGATTGCCAATTGGCATTTGAAACTTTAAAAGCAAAAATTTTTGAAGCACCCATCTTAAGAGGTCCAAATTGGAAACTACCTTTTTCACATTTCAACAGATGCTTCAGATATAGCTCTGGGAGATATATTAGGACAAAAATATTTGATCCCCTATGCCATCTATTACACAAGCAAGAATTTGACTCCCATAGAGTTAAATTACACCGTAACTGAAAAGGAATTCTTAGTTGTTGTTCATGCTATCAACAAATTCAGACATTATATTACAGGCTATGAAACTTTTGTTCATACAGATCACTCTGCAATCAAATACTTAATGAATAAATCTATTACTAATGGCAGAGTTACAAGATGGTTATTACTCTTGCAAGAATTCAACATCACTATTCTAGAACAACCTGGAAAACAAAACACAGTTGCTAATTTCTTGTCTAGAATTCAAAATATCAAACATGACACTCCAGTTGAAGATAAATTTCCTAATTAATATATTTTTGCAATAACTACTCAAACTCCTTGGTTTGCAGATATTGCTAATTACTTAGTCACAAGAAAATTACCTTCACATTTGTTTCCTAGGGATAAAATAAAAATCATTCAAATAAGTGAAAGATACTCATGGGTTACTAATGAATTGTATAAAACAGGTCCATATCTCATTATCAGAAGATGTGTTCGAGAAGATGAAATTCCTAAAATTCTTAAGGCATGTCATGATGAACCTTGTGGTGGAAACTTTGCTGACAAGAGGACAGCCTATAAAATCCTTCATTTAGGATATTATTGGCCATCCGTCTTTTGAGATGCCAAAGAATATTTCAAAAGGTGTGACAGTTGCCAAAGGGTAGGGAAACCTGCTCCTTCAGATGAAATGCCTTTAAAACCTCAGGTACTCATTGAACCTTTTGAAAATGGACCTTGAATTTTGTTGGACCAATTAATCCACCATCTAAACAAAAGAAGTATATTTTGATATGTACTAATTATGTCACCAAATGGGTAGAGGCTAAAGCATTACCTTTTGCTAATGAACATTTTGTAGTTAATTTTATTTTTGAGGATATCTTCACTCGTTTTGGTTTCCAAGAAAAACTGTGATAGATCAGGGATCCCATTTTACATAAAATTTGGTGAAATGGCTCATGGAATATTACAAGATCAAGCACAGAAATTCTACTCCTTATCATCCACAAGAAAATGGTCAAGTAGGGTCTACCAATAAAGTGATTGAAGGAATTCTCACTAATAATGTACATCTACATAGAAGAGATTGGGAAGAAAGGCTTCCTGAAGCCTTATGGGCCTACAGAACTACATGAAGGAATACAACAGGACATACTCCCTATGCACATGTTTATGGAAAGCAAGTCATGTTCCCTATAGAGTTTCATATTCTAACCTTCAAGATGGCAGTCCAATTAGGACTTGATTTATCAGAAGCACAGAAACATAGATTGGAGCAACTCAATGAGATTGATGAAATCAGGCAAGATGCAGTTCAAAGAACCTGTATAGTCTAGCAGCAAAGGGCTAAATGGCATGATAAATATATCAAGAACAAGAAGTTTCAAATAGGGTATTGGGCACTTTTTTTCGATTCAAAATTCAAAGATTTTCAAGGAAAGTTTTAGACTCATTGGCTTGGGCCATATGAGATTGAAAAATTCTTTGATGATGGAGCAGTGAAGATAAGGACAATTGATGAAGAAAAGGTACCTCTTCTTGTGAATGGTCATCAGTTGAAAGTATATCAAAAGCCAATTTCAAGAGAAGAGTTTATCAAGATTTTCCAAGATAATATTGATATGAAGTTAGTGAAGAATGATTCTTCTTCTTCACTAACTTAGCTTTTATTTTTTCTATAAAAATAAATAAATAATAATAATGTGTATAAGTATGAAAACCAATCAATGATTGGCATACTTATACAGAAAATACAGGGTGAAAATCAGATATTTCTAACATCCTATATTTTCCATTTCTTTTCTGCAATAACTAGTAACACAAAACTAAATTAATATTCCATCTTTGTAGCTCATAATCTGAAAATTCATTCCATTTTTACAGTTTCATTCCATTTTCACAATCATATTCCACTTTCATTCCATTCCACAGTCATATTCCACTTTCATTTCATTTCACAATCATATTCCACTTACATTCTATTCCATAGTCATATTCCATTTCGCAGTCATATTCCACTTACATTCCATTCCACAGCTATACTTCATTTTTTTTTTTGCAGATCACATTCTGCAACTGACTACATTCTGCAGCTGATTCCATTCTGTAGCTAACTACATTCTGCAGTTGATTCTATTTTGCAACCACATTACATTTCATTCAGCAGTTTTGACACATTTGTACAGCCTACAAACAAATAAGGAATACAGGAAATTGAAGGACTACTCTTTGAAGGCCAATGTGCTAAAAGGTACCTGAAGAATCAACACCAAAGAAACAACAACGAAAAGGTTAGTTATAAAGGTAAAGTTGCAAAAATTTGTTTTAATAGCAAGGTTAAAACATTAGCATGTATAATATGGATGTTCATATGCTCCCTTGACAGATCATCATTTGATTTGATTGTGATTTCCATCATACCACATATCAGCCACATCCTCTGCATTATGTTTCATAACGGTCCACAATTGACTCCCTCATTGATGATTAACAGTCATGACCTGTTGATGTGACATATCCATCTACGTTTCTTCAAAACCCTAATCCATGCCACCTATTTATTCCTACAAACCTTTGATGTCTTTCATCAAATCCGTAACCCAATTCATTTCATAAACAGAGAAGGATAATTTTGAAGGTTGAGAACTCTTCATAATATAAGGCATGGGACTAATAGTCAGATCAAAACTGGTGGGAACAAAATATATGGAAGGATATCCGCAAATCAAGGAAATGTTGTAGAAAGCTGGATGGCTCAAATTCATAGAGAAATTTGATGGGTTTCACAAAGAGCTTACAAAATATTTTGCTCGGTATTTTGATGGCATAGAAGTGGAAATTGGAGACATCAATTTCACAGTTACTAAGAAATTCATGGACGAAGCCACAGAGCTTCCAAGGGTTGGAGAAAGGTGGTTCAAAAACAAGGAGTTTCACAATGAATCATGGAAATTTATCCTCAAAATCCCAGGTATGGATGTCTTCGTTTTGAGAAAAGGTATTCCCAACTCAGCCCTTAAAAATAAATGGAGGAACATGCTCTTGGTTTTACAAAAATTTATCACCTGTGAAGGAAGGTTTGGTTGCATGTATGTATATCATATTCGATTATTGATGAATTTATTAGAGAATGGTGAAATAAATATTCTCTTCTTTCTGTTGAATAGCTTAAAAATAATGTCTAGAAATGTGCAGAAGAGAATACAGTTTATAGATATCACCATGCACCATCATGGGTTGGTAAAAATAATTTTTGATTTTCATTTAAAAAGAATAGGAGATTCCTGCGAGAATTTTCTTATCATAAACCATTTTCAAGAAGTACCAAAACAACCTAAAGAAGAAAATGTTAGAAAAAGTAGAAGGAAGAAGACTGGTACAAACATTGAAGACAGACCTGCATCTTCATTACAGAAAAATGATGAAAAGCTCATCTCTAAAGAGCTAACAGAGAACATAAAGCAAAATAAAGTCAAGACAGGAGGTAAGATAAGAAAGAGGAGCAAGGATACAAATTAAGAAAATGTGAATCCTCTACAACTGAGAAGGAGTTCCAGACTCCAAGGCTCAATGGAGAAAACACTACCAAAAAAGACAGAGTTTGTAAGTTTAGATGAAGAAACTCCATTACCATCTCCTATCAATATTACCCCTTCACATGGTCCTCAAAATTCTCCTATTCATAATTTTGAAGGTAGCCCCAGCAGAAAATCTCCAAGCATAGACCCAACACAACAAGAAATATATGATTACAGAGATTCATTGGAGAAGAGAAGTGTAACAGTGAATCCTATCAATCCACAAGAACCTCTAGTTGAAACTCTCAAACAGAAAATTTATGAACTAGAGATATTGAATAGGCATATTAAATAGGATAATGAGGCCTTGAAGCAGCAGAACAATTTGGAAAAGATAATTAATGACAATACCATTCTGCATTTAGACTGTGGTACAAAAAGAACAGGAAGTTGAAAAGAAAAAACAAATCACTAAACAAGGCAGTCATTAATCTCAAATACAAGCTTCTTATGAGAAAACCCAGGATGGCAATCACTTCAAAGAAAAGCAAAAGAAGGAAATTGGATGTGTTAGCAAAAGTGTCTGAAAAAATGCAGTAGGAGAGGAGAGTTCACATTTTTGGTAAATTGCATGAAGACATGCAATGAATTCGCAGTGGGGGTATGTTGAACCTCAGAATTATCTTCTCTCTGACATCCTTTCTCACCTTTTTCCATTATTTTCTCATAAGTTTACATACTCCAATCAATGATAAATGTCATGTTTTGTCTCAAGGAATGCATTTAAATGATTTCCATGTTATATTTTGATGGTCTTTCTATTCGAATAGATTTTTGTAATTTGGCTATAGAACACAGCCTATTCTGCAGCTAATCGTAGATTCCGTAGCTACTCTCATGTTCTGACAGGTTCCAGGGTTCAAATGGAGAAATGAGCCACATGGGCATTTCCAAAATCATCTCCACACGGATTTCGTCCTATCTACTCGATCTAAATCAATAGAAAAGGAGGCCTGAGATCGTGGTCAAAGAACATTTAGTCGAGAACAAAAGGACTCTTGATTTTCTCTGTCGTAGCAAATCAAGAGTTAAACAATCAAAATGTAATTCTATAAGTCGGTTAAGGTTAGCCACTTGTAGCAGAATTAGCTCATAAACAGTTATGTTTGTTTTTTTATAAATACCGGCTGCACAGAACCGAGAAGAATTAAGTTTTAAGTTAAGCCTTTGCTGAAACGTTGTCTATTGTTTTAAGACTTCGTTCTATCATAATACAAGGATCGTGTTCATGCAAATTATTTCTTAAGTGCGTATTTAACTAGCTAGGATTTGAACCGAATATGTTGCAGAGGGCCCCTGCACAGGAAGAGGTTTTTCATTCATTGTTTTAGTTTAATGTTACATTTCAGTTTTGATCATTAGCATAAAATTAAATCATAACTGTGTAATCATTTTTCTTCTAAAACATTTCGTGAGGATAGATCGTTCTATTTTCAAATTGAATCAAGTTTGAAGCAATAAGAATTCACAGTTATCTAGTTTCCTTTACTATTCTATCATTTGCTTTCTTAGATTAGAACTATCAATTAATTGTATCAATGGATGTTCTTAAAGGTCATTTCAAGATGATGATTCTAAACTAAATGATTAAATTTCTAATTCATACAGTTATTGAGTTTTTTCTCTGCACATTTTACTTGTTTTCTAGGAACTTAGAAACTAAGGTATAATTGATTTCTTACACAACATCTCAAGAGTGTAATACTTCATATTGAATGTTGGAGTAAATAAAACATACATTAGTTGTTTACAATTAGTTAAGCTTTAACTTTGCATGCTTTTACATTTTCTTTTAGATCCTCATTTAATTGCATCACTAATGTTCCTAAAGGTCATTCCAAGAAGTTGATTTTATCATATTTCTAGACTGAATGATTGAATATTTAATTCATGCAATTATTGAGTTTTCATTTGCATACTTTACTTGCTTTTCTAGAAAATTAGGTATATTTGGTTACTTAACATCATCTCAAGAAGGTGACACTTCATAATTGAATTATGGAGTCACTAAATATACATTAGTTGTTTTCCTTTCACTTAGAATAGCACTGCAATTTCAATCTCAGATATAAGATTTATCCATGGAATAGAACTAATGTTAAGATATAAGTCATTAAGATAGATACTTTGTTTTTCAAATTAGATTCTAAGTAGACAACAGTATTTGATTTATTTTTATGCAAATTAGTTTAACTTAGGAACACTTCCTTTTCTTCCTTCTTAAAATTCATTAGATTCATTTGATTCCTTTCATAGTTTTAGATTAACATTATTAGATTTCAAAGAACAAAACCCCCAAAACAACAATAAATAAATATATACAACGAAGTAAGAAGAAGG
Source organism: Pinus albicaulis (assembly GCA_034641835.2). Classification (NCBI taxonomy): domain Eukaryota; kingdom Viridiplantae; phylum Streptophyta; class Pinopsida; order Pinales; family Pinaceae; genus Pinus; species Pinus albicaulis. Next base: position 959,827,624 of record CM076572.1, read on the forward strand.
TTAACTAAGCACATACAGTGCACCACACTTCATCAGTTTACAAACCTATGTTGATAATTTATGTAAGCAATTTAAGACATTAAATTGACTAAACAGCAACATCCCCAGATTTATGTGCCTCCTTAGAACTATATATCTGGGGCCTGATACTACAGAAAATCCCTCTTGTGATGATCCTTTCATCATATCCAACACTAAAACGGTGCTCTACCATCACCATTAGTCTGTTTCTCTCCAGAATGTGATCCATGTCCCTTCTCAACTGTACTGAACTTATTGTAAGGAACCACATTTTCTTTCTCACCTGCATCTTGAGGTATTCCCCGCTTTGGTGGCCATCTTCCTTTATCTTTCTTATTTCCTTTCAATTCACGCTTAGGCTCAGCTTAGCGCTTTGACTACTCATAACAATGCTTCAGCTTTATAATGGCTTCTTCTAGCGATATAGGCTCATTGAACTCAATCCAGTCTTTGTATGCTATTGGCAGTCCACTGATGAATCTCTTAACCTTGGCCTTCTCCTCCTTGAGGTAAGGCACATATCTCAACATCTCCAGGAACCTGCTGGTATAATCATCATCTGTCATGGAACCCATTTGCAACTCATAAAACTCCTTAGCTCTGGTATCATAATACCTCTCTGATGTGTACTTCTTATTGAAGAGTCCCTTAAACTCATCCCAAGTCAAGTTATCCTCATGAATAACTTTAACATGTTTCACATCCTCCCACCAGATATTTGTTTTCCCTTTAAGACTGAAAGTGTCTATCTTGGCTTTCATGTTCTTTGTATAACTATGCAATCTGAAGAATTTCTTCAACCCAAGAAACCATGCCTCTGCATCTTCTACCTTCTTCATCTCTCTGTTGAATTTAGGCGGCTTCACTTTATTGAACTCCTTAGGTAAGTATTCACCCCTCCTATAAGGATGATGATGGTGACGACTATGATGATGCCTCCTGGAAGAAAAGCTAGAATGATGCCCATGCATACCAATCCTCCTGTAAGATGTGTACAATGATATTCGACCTCGAATTGTGTCCCATCTATCCAACCTATGTTTGGACCGAGACATTCTACCATAGGCTCCATTATTCTTTTCTTCCTACTCTTGACTGATCCTCATCTATCCATGTTTCTATAACTCTAACAAGCTCTGAAGAATCGATGCATTAACCTCTATCTGCTTTTCCCAAGCCCTTGCAAGTCTTTCCTAAGCCTCAACCAACCTATCATTATCTGCCTTACAACTTCTGATCTTTGCCCTCAATATCCTCAATGTATCTTCTACACCAAGAGAATGTTCATCTCCTTGTTGCCCAACTGATCTTTAGGGAGAGTCACCGGAACTATAGTCTACCATTTTGCTCATCATCCTTGATTCTCTTCTTCCTGCAAGTATATCATGTTAGAAAAATAAATAGATACCAAAATAAAATCCATACCTTATTCTTGTTTAGGGGAGGCTTATCTCATCTGAAATATCATTCCACATATGCATGTACATGTATAATCATAAACATGTCAAGATAATCAACATATAAACATATATCATCATGCATGAACATAACAAATGTATACCTTAATCCCATGCATGATGAAAATAACCTTAACAACATCAGGATTTTCCCAAATAGAGCGTAACCATGCTCTGATACCACCTATAACGCACCTCCTGTCACATCTACTCACATTCACTGGCTTACTCGGAGTAAACATGAGATGAGGTATCGCTATGGCAATACTCAACCTCCTAGGTGACCTTAAGGAAATGGAGTCGACAAACAAACCTTACTGACTTCCCTCAGGTGCCATAGGACCCTCCAGAAGTAACCCAACCCCTCCATGTGTCCATCCCCTGAGCCAACCTGAATTTTCCCTGAGCTTGAGTCCCAGTCGCTCCCTTCACAAGCCCTCCACGCGATTGGAAACTCCCAATCGCTCCCATAGTCCTGCATCAGTGCGACTATGGCCTTTTTTACTCAATGCTATACTAGCAACTGCATAATATAAGGCTAGTTTTTAGGGTTGGGGCTGAGCCTCTGCCGAGAAACCGATATAACTTCCAGAACTCATGAAATACATGACAACAATGAATATGAACCAAAACTGAAACTAGGACTAGCCTTGGCCATCCCCAACCGGGACTAACATTATTTCAAACACTTGGAAACAATGTAACCTATAGGTCATGTATACAAGACTGAGCTAAGGGTCTGGAAATTCATATGAGACTTAACAAGAAGGATCCCCACCCTCTCTCTTGAGTTGTCTTAACATAAATTAGGTCTTGCATCCATTATTTGTCAGTTACAAATAAAAAATGAAATTAACCATGACTAGAACCAGTCACATAACCATGCTTATAACTAGCATATAACCACATAAATAACCATAAGATAACAACCATTAAAGCCACATTATAACAAGTAAAAATCAAGAGAACTTAGCTTTCATTAAACATAAACAAGAGCCAACTAGGTTTGGGACTTCCATGTACCACCCGACCATAGACATGGTTGAACCAAATATTTCTTTCATCCAGTCACCCTCGTGCCATATTCCAAGCATGAATGTGGGATCTCATGGATAAACCAATCCAAAAAAACCAAGGGAATTTATAGGTTAAACCATCTCCACCCTCACCATACCATAATCTCACCTAAATCGACATCGAGATCACTAAACTAAACCAAGCTTGGAATGCCTCTAGATCTCATCACTATCCTTGAGGAATTTTCCATCTCCTTGTCTCTAGGTTTTACTACAATCCACACTGGATCACTAGGCCCTTACCGAGACACCACCCTCAAGCTTTACCGTGTATCCCGCCAAAACTGGTAAACGGATTCCTAGGAATTTGGGAATGTTCTTGAGACCACCTCCACCCTAGATTCTAAAACCATCTCACAATTACATAGCTCAAAACCAAGAACAATCCCATCACACCATGGCTATCCAGAGAAAGGAAAGGCAAGTCTGAAAACCACTTTCAAAACCCAGAAAACCCATGCCAACGACAGTAAAAGAACGAAAATACGAACACGCATGTATTATGCATGTCAAACCTAGCTAGGAAATCAAACATGCAATCTACTACTTGCAAGTAATCATGTTGAAGCTGCTTGATCCTTCTCATCCTTGCTTGATATTTTATTTCCTTTGCTTTGCTTTCTTGATCTCCTTCTCCTCTTGGTGCTCTTCTCCTCTCTGAGTGTAATTCTCAAAATGAATTGAAAAAAGGCTACCAACTGATGCTCTACGGTATTTTTATCATTCATGCCTCTGATTTGTTCAATTTTCAATTATTTTCCTTCAATTTCCTCCTCACATGCAACTTGTGACCTTTCACCTTCCTTTTCTCCTAATTTCCTTTATTTTCATAAATAAATGTGCCAAAATACCTTTCTTCCTTTTTAATGCCTTAGTCATTTCCTTAGCCATAAACACATCCAGTGATGCCCACTAGGATATATTTTCCCTACATTCAACTTGGAATAAGTGTCCCTTAACTGTGGTCTTATTTTTTCCTTTATTAAATTTTATTACATGAACTTTTAGCCCGGGTCTATTACATCTCTCCTTTCTCAATTATCAATTTTATACGTCGATGGTCTGACTCACCTAGAGATATGATCGTTGAGGAAGTGTCCCTTCCTGATATAACCCACGAGTTGTGTATTAGGAAGTATTATAATCTTACAATGATTCTTGCTTCTCCACACCTTTTATTCAATCAGGTGAATTTATATCTCATTTGTTTTACATTTACCAGGTCCCACTCTATCATGAGGTCCTCCAATTTGTCCCTGGAGGGGTCTCTCACCAGCGAGTGTGGTGTTGAAGTCTACTCCTACTATGGAGTTTTGATGCCATTGCAATTTCTTTAATAAAATAAGGTTGTCCCAGAATTCTACTTTCTCCCCATATATAACCAAAGCATATATTTTCACCAGTTTGACTCTCTCCCCACTTCCTTTATCTTATGTAACGCCCACTTCCCACATCTACCCAAGTAACCGTCCAACAGATGTAAACATGTTACAAGAGGCTACTATAATGAGATTCAACCTCCTAGGTGACCTTATGATCCAGATTTTATGCAGGAACGCAACAAAATACACATATAACCATAAGCACATAGATGCAGTGGAAATAATGCTTCATTTTATTAATAAAACAAATGACTGAAATGAACAGCTAGGGCACTGGTAGGAGTATCTATGAGAAGAGATGTGGCGGCTATAGGCCTCTGAACTGTGTTACAATGAGACATAATGGAAATGAACAGCTAGGGTACTAGAAACGCTTATCTCTGAGAAGATATGTGTCGGCTACCAGCCCCTAAACTGTGTTACAATACAGACATGATCAAAACAACCGAGCTAGGGCACTGGTAGCGCTTATCCCTGAGAAGAGATGTGTCAGCTACCAACCCCCTGAACTATGTTACAATGAGGCTTGAAGGCCTATTTATTGTTGAGAAACAATGTAAAATCTGAAACTTCTAAAAACCTAACCCTAGGAGATGAAGCGCCAAAACTGTGGGTCCCGTTTGGGTAAATTGGTGTTTCAACTTCCCAGGGACGTAACTTTGGCATTCGATCTCTGTTTGACACGCTCAATAGCTCTTTAGAAAGATCTATTCGAGGAATACAACTTTTGAGGGAGAAACATTGTTCTACAACCCATTTTTCTCCCCGTTTTCCCAAAAAACGTTGTTTAGGGCCTCAAAACAGCTTCGGAAGTTCAAGACCCGAAAAGCTGCTAAAAATAGTAAGTTGTGCTAAAACTTACAAATTGAAAGAACTAATGGTGGGGTTTCAAATGGACTCAGTGGGTGGCCACCAGTATCCACCTGTATCATTAAGTCCCTAAAACAGCTCCGGGTGTGCAGGACCCGAAAACCTGCTAAAAATAGTAAGTTGTGTTGAAGTTGAAAATTAAAAGAATTGATGTTGCGATTCCAAATGGAATAGGTGGGAGGCCACTGATATCCACCTGGATCATTCCTCCCTCCTTAGGAATTAATGGTCTTGATTGCATTAAGTTCCTCCATGGGGGAGGGGGGGCGAGCGGGGGTGGGGGGTGGGGGGGAAAATTCTGCTGAACTTGGTGTTGGATTTGTCCAGGATATCGCGGACCTGTTGGTGGACGTGCTAGATGTAACTATGTCGCCGATGGGAAGCCGTTAAAGGATCTGGGAAAATTTATCCATCATCGTGTTCCTTTGTTTCTCAAGGGCCTCCTCGAGCAATATTTTGATAGGACCTCCTGCTCCCTCCTGCTCCCTCATCTTTCTTTCCTTCCGCCATGGGGGATCATCGGGGTTGCGAGTTTGAACTCCTTATACCCTGGCCGCGTTGGGGACATGAAAATAAAAACAAAGAAAGAGCAGACCGCTCTGATACCACTGATCTGGATTTTATGCAGGAACGCAACAGAATACACATATAACCATAAGCACAGAGATGCAGTGGAAATAATGCTTCATTTTATTAATAAAAAAAATGACTGAAATGAACAGCTAGGACGTTGGTAGGTGTATCTTTGAGAAGAGATGTGGCAGCTACATGCCTCTGAACTGTGTTACAATGAGACATAATGGAAATGAACAGCTAGGGTACTGGCAACGCTTATCTCTGAGAAGAGATGTGTTAGCTACCATCCCCTGAACTGTGTTACAATACAGACATGATCAGAACAAGTGAGCTAGGGCACTGGTAGCGCTTATCCCTGAGAAGATATGTGTCAACTACCAACCCCCTAAAATATGTTACAATGAGGCTCGAAGGCCTATTTATCGTTGAGAAACAATGTAAAATCCGAAACGTCCAAAAACCTAACCCTAGGAGATGAAGCACCAAAATTGTGGGTCCCGTTTGGGTAAATTGGTGTTTCAACTTCCCGGGGACGTAACTTTGGCATCCGATCTTTGTTTGACGTGCTCAATAGCTCTTTAGAAACATATATCCAAGGAATACAACTCTTGAGTGAGAAACATTAGTCCACAACCCATGTTGCTCCCCTTTTTCCCAAAAAACGTCATTTAGGGCCTCAAAATGGCTTCGGAAGTTTAAGACCCGAAAAGCTGCTAAAAATAGTAAGTTGTGTTGAAACTTACAAACTGAAAGAACTGATGGTGGAGGTTCAAATAGACTCGGTGGGTGGCCACCAATATCCACTTGGATCATTAAGTCCCCAAAACGGCTACGGGTGTGCAAGACCTGAAAACCTGCTAAAAATAGTAAGTTGTGCTTAAGCTGAAAAACTAAAAGAATTGATGCTGCAGGTCCAAATGGAATAGGTGGGAGGCCACTGATATCCACCTGGATTATTCCTCTCTCCTTAGGAAGCAATGATCTCCATTGCGTTAAGTTCCTCCATGGGGGGGGGGGGGTGGGGAAAATACTGTTGAACTTGGTGTTGGATTTGTCCAGGATGTCGCGGACCTGTTGGCGGACGTGCTAGATGTAGATGTGCCACCAGTGGGCAATCGTTAAAGGATCTGGGAAAATTTATCCATCATCGCGTTCCTTTTTTTCTCGAGGGCCTCCTTGAGCAAGATTTTGATAGGATCTCCTATTCTCTCGTCTTTCTTTCCTTCCGGCATGGGGGGTCATCGGGGTTGCGAGTTTGAACTCCTTATATCCTGGCTGTGTTGGGGACGTGAAAAGAAAAACAGAGAAAGATAAGACCACTCTAATACCATTGATCTGGATTTTATGCAGGAACACAATAGAATACACATATAACCATAAGCACGGAGATGCAGCGAAAATAATGCTTCATTTTATTAATAAAACAAATGACTGAAATGAACAGCTAGGACGTTGGTAAGCGTATCTCTGAGAAGAGATGTGGTGGCTACATGCCTCTGAACTGTGTTACAATGAGATATAATGGAAATGAAGAGCTAGGGTATTGGAAACGCTTATCTCTGAGAAGAGATGTGTCAGCTACCAGCCCCTGAACTATGTTACAATACAGACATGATCAGAACAAGCGAGCTAGGGCATTGGTAGCGCTTATCCCTTAGAAGAGATGTGTCGGCTACCAACCCCCTAAACTATGTTACAGTGAGGCTCGAAGGCCTATTTATTGTTGAGAAACAATGTAAAATCTGAAACATCCAAAAACCTAACCCTAGGAGATGAAGCGCCAAAATTGTGGCCCCGTTTGGGTAAATTGGTGTTTCAACTTCCCAGGGACATAGCTTTGGCATCCGATCTCTGTTTGATGCGCTCAATAGCTCTTTATAAAGATCTATCCGATGACTACAACTTTTTAGTGGGAAACATTTTTCTATGACCCATGTTGCTCCCCGGTTTCCCAAAAAACGTCGTTTAGGGCCTCAAAACGGCTTCGGAGTTCAGGACCCAAAAAGCTGCTAAAAATAGTAAGTTGTGCTAAAACTTAAAAATTGAAAGAACTGATGGTGGGGGTTCAAATGGAATCAGTGGGTGGCCACCAATATCCACCTAGATCATTAAGTCCCCAAAATGGCTCCGGGTGTGCAGGACCCGAAAACCTGCTAAAAATAGTAAGTTGTGCTGAAGCTGAAAAACTAAAAGAATTGATGTTGCGGGTCCAAATGGAATAGGTGGGAGGCCACTGATATCCACCTGGATCACCTTAAGGAAGTGTAACCGACATAAACATAACATACAGACCTTGTAAAGAAACCACAACACCCCTGGGAGGTAACCCAACAATTCATAACTCTTACCCCTAGGTCACACTAAAATTTTCACCCCTTTGAACCATATTCATAGGCATGGGCTTGCATGCTTGCGTCGAGGAGGTTATAGCTGCATGAATAACACTCCATGTCAGTGGTCAGGGCCCCAAATACTCAATTTTGTGCCAGCATCCCCGGGATTTGAGCCAACTTTTAAGGCCATAAACCAGTGCTCTGCCCAAAACTTCATGAAAAGTTTAGAGATGATAAATAACAACAAGACAATGATACAGAATCAATCACATCATTAAGAATTCATATGGACCCTCCTATCCATGACATACATTTTTTTAAACATGTCACAAACATGAAAGCTACAAGTATAAACAATAGAAGAGAGCAAAAGGGTATCATACTTATCTGAGAATCATTAAGAAGAATTTCTCCCCTACATCATTAGTTGTCATACAATATATTTGACCATAGATACATTATGTATTCATTTACACGTAAAAACATGGGGGGGGGGGGGGGGGGGCGCATACATCATCAATATAAAAATACATGCTCATAACCAACATAATAACAACAGAAATACCATGGATGCAACAGCAATAGAATCCACATATAAATCAGTACTTTTGTATACCAAATACCAAGGGAATGAATTTCTCATTAATGAATGTAGAAACCAACTGGGGATGGGACTTCCATGTTTCACCAGACCATAGATTGGCTGAGCCAAGTCTCACTTCATCCAAACACCCTTATGCCATATTCCAAGCATGAATGTGGGATCTCATCAAACGCATAAATCACGATCAATCCAGGGCTTCTAGAGGCCAAACCACCTCAACCCTCAACCAATGATTCCACCTCATGTTTGGACATCGCAATCATCACAGATTTGTCTCTATCCAAACTGTTCCATGGCTCCAGATTGTTTGTTCCAACCAGGGCTTCCAAGGCTAGTAACCCAACCCCAACTATTACAGGGCTTCCAGAGTGTTTTTCCAACCATGGCTTCCAAGACTAGTAACTCGATCCCCCTAGGGATTCAAGAGAATTTTTCCAACCAAGGCTTCCGATAATAGCAATTAAACCCATAGTTGTATGCCGAGCTTCTAGAGCGTTTTTCCAACCAAGGCTCCAGGAATTAATAACTCAACCCACAACTAAAGGAATCATGAGAACCAACCAGAAAACAATCAAGGGAAATAAACCCTCAACACCATGGTTATCCAGGAAATGGAAAGGCAAGGAAAATCCACGTGCATACACCATTCATTCCAAAACTAGTGAGAAAAACATACATGAAACTCGATACCTGCAATCAAAACCCATTATAGCTGCTAATCCCGATGACCATTGTGATTTCCTGCTTTTCCTTTGCCTTCTTGATCCAAATCACCAAGTATCCACACTATCCAAGAGTGCTCCAAGAAAAGTCTAAGTATTCAAGAGTATGAGAGAGAGAGAGAGAGAATAAAGGGAGACCTCCAAAAATGCATTGACAAAAGCTTTGAGCCAAAATGTTGCCAACCGATTTTCTTCAATTTCCATTATTTTTCCTTCATTTTCCTCCTCACATGAAACCTTCTCCTATTTTCTATTATTTTCATTAATAAAATTCCAATTAATGCCTCATTTCTTTCCAAAGCCTTTTCCATTTCCTTTGCTAATTTCCTTTATCCATAATAACTGAAATGAACGCCAGCTAGGATGTTTTGCCCAACATTCAGCTTGGAATATGTGTCCCATAAACCATGGTTATTATTTTACCTTTATTAACTTTTATTGCATGGAATTTTCACCAGGGTTGTTACATAACCCTCCCCCTTGGTGAAACAACGTCCTCGATGTTTAATGACACCTAAAAACCAGTAATCGCTGAAAATAAAACATACTGCCTATGGATATTTATAACACAGCTCATTGCAGTATTTACAATGAATAACCTTCTCAAAATAAAAAATCATCATGACAGTCATATCGTGTACTGGAGATTTATAACACATCTCATTACAATATTTACAATAGTATACACATATACACATTTTCTTAACCAACAAATAAAAGGATATGATTCTTGTATCAGCAACAAGGGAATCTAGAGGCTCACACCTCCACCCTCAAAGTAGTACCAGGATTCACTTCCTTCCCAGGAATTCAAAAATCCATTGTCATAATAAAAGTATGCATCCAATGTCCAATGCTACAATACTGTGTTACTGTACCCTCAATGAAAGTTATTGTCTCATTTTTCCAGGGCACACTCCCAATGTGCATCTGATTCCATATGGCAATGCTAATGACTAAAATAAATCCATCCCCAGCCTTCCCTTATCTACTACACAGTCCCTCGGGTAATCCAACCACCCTCTTCTATGCAGTCACTAACCTTCCAAATTTTGTTGGCACCCCCATCCCGGGAATTCCATCCCTTGGCAAGGATTCATCGCATTGCAAGACACAAAAACAAAGGCATATCCTTTCCTCAAACCACCATACCATTCATAGTATGTGCATGGAAATAAATGGACACTATTGGGTACCAATGTCCCACAATGGCCCTGCTCCTGAAATGCTATACTAGCATACTGCTATATGTTTCAATTCCTTTTACTAATGCTACTAGTTCTTGCGGTTGGTTTCAACCACCCAACTGGGAATTGCATATTTTATTTTTCCAAGCACATAATTTCCATTAGATTCTAAATAAATTGACATAAATTCAAATCATACCTCATTGGTAGCTCATCAATAAGGTACACTTTCAATCCTGTTTACTTCTTGTCACAACAATTCAAACCGGTTGTTTGATCAAATCATCATGTATAAACATATCACATCTAGTTAGCTCAAAACACAACCATCATAGGCCAAAATCATGAATCACATGTACCCAGAATCATAGATCACATGTAATCATGATAGACCAGAATCATAAATCACATGCATAATAAAACTAAAATAAAATATGGATACTTATCCTTCATCGGCCTTTACTTTTTCCTTTGTTCTTTTGTACCCATACCGGATCGATTGCCACACTCGGAAAGCACCCAGTGCCTTTACTTCTCTTTAATCACGTACACATACACACATTGTACATCACAACACTTACACCCACATACGACATACAACACCATACAATACATGCACTCACACTGTCATATGACACATACACCTACACTCGGTGTACAATTCAACACAATACATATGCCTACACTGGCATACAACACATACACCTACACTTGGTGTACAATACAACACAATACATATAAATATACATATATAGAGTACAACACAATGAATACACATGTCATAATACCATGACTACACCATGCACATACATAGTACCGCATGCCTACAACACAACATGTATAACATGCACACAATACCACATGTATACCAGTACCATATGCACAACATGTACATAGTACCCCATGTACACAATACTACCTCCACAACTTGTGCACAACATCAAATGTGCAGGGCACCACCTGCACAACATGTACACAACACCAAATGTACACTGCACCACATGTATAATGTGTACGCAATACCACATGTACACGAAACCACATGCATGACATGTACACAGTGTTGCATGCACGACATGTACATAGCACCACCTGCATACAACACCACGTACACAACACCATATGCACACAACACCACATGTACAATCATGCACACAACACCATATGTACATAGCACCATATGTACAACACACATACAACACCATATGTACATATCATTGCATATACAACATGTACATAGCACCATACATACACGACACTGCATGTCCAACATGTACATAGCACCATCTATACCTAGCAGTGCATATGCAATATACACACACCATCATATATACAACAGTCATACAACATCATAGGTACACAATAATACATATGTTGCATGTACACATCACCGTAGACATAGTCACTGAATATACTGTTAATTTTTGAAAATAGAGTCAAATTCCACATTGGTTAACTCATATGATTAAAATAATAAGTTAATTAGATTCCTCTTTTCCATAGGATCAAAATCGTTCTATAGATTGTTCTAAACGGTTAAGCGGAAGTTAAGTTATGAATTATTTTATTATTTTATGAGTTGCTTAAATTGCATGTTGATTTGGTCAAATCCCCAAGCGGTCCCTCATCAACTTACAAATAGAAGCAACCTCAAGCTCATTTTCACACATTCGCTCATGAGATCATCCTCATGCGATTTTTTTTTTGGTTGTTTTTTTTTTTGCTCACACAGGTACGTCGCAAGAGGCTCGCGCAGTGGATCAAGATCACAGATAGAGGAAAATTTCAGTTTGGGTATTTGGATCGGGTCTGCAGGTAGGGGAACTTGAGGTAGTGGCTCTATTGGGATTGGGTCGCATCCTAAGCGTGTTGTGGTCACGGATCAGTTGATAAAGTCACCTATAGGTAGGATTCAGGGCGCGGGAAAGTTTCTAGGGTATTTAGGTGCTCATCCGTGGGCATAGAACTCTCTGGTTGTGGCTAAGAGCTATTTCAGGCACTGGCAGGGCGTGTCAAGGTCGCGGCTCTGAGAGTTATTGGGAAAATCAGATTTTTTATTTTGTCAGTTAATCACACAGTATCATCATTCATCCATCACACAATCATCAACATCAGATTAATAATTGACAATCTTCTAGGCTCATATCTAGATCGAGGTAGCTAATATCACTTGGTATTATTGATCCATTGATTCTATGTTTTGTTGATCTATAGATCAAATCAGATATGATTATTATCCGCTATATTATTTTATTGGGTTCATTGTACTCTCTGTTGAAATATTTTGAAGACAATCTATAGAAGAAGAAGTTTTGAAAGGGTTTCTCCCACAGTGAGGATTTTCCCTGGTCTTGGACCAATTTCTGTGTCTTATGGTTTTTATATTTTATTTTATGTCTTTGCATACATTTTTATATCTTCAGTTACATTTTATGGTTATTTATATTGCGTGGATCTGAATACATTGTTAATGAAAATATGATTTGGGCTTAAGCAACTGATACAACATAGAGAAATATTGAAAAATTAACATGGTTTCAGAGCTAAGGTGAAGGACAAGCCCAAGAGAAGACAATTCATGAAGCCCATAGTATCAAAGAGAAGATCTTCAAGTTTATCATAAATCATATCTATCAAAGAATAGATCTACAACCTAAGGTCAAGATGTCTTCCTCTACCTTCAAGGAGCATGAGAAACTGGGTGACGCTTCTAACTTTGCTGCATGGAAAGTCAGATTAGAGATTATTGATAACAACAACGATGTGCTGGAATACATTCAAGGAAACATTACTGGGCCTTCAAAAGATGAATCTTCCACCATCAAGAACAGATACGAGAAAGGTGATTCAAAACCAAAACAAATCTTAGCTGATGGATTACAAGACCACTTACTTTCTTATGTTGGGAATTTGAAGAAGTCTAAAGATATGTATGATAATATAGTTGGCTTGTATGAAGCCAACATTATGAATGAGATTATTACATTGAAAGACCAATTCAAGGAAATGAATATGAACAAAGGTGAGATTGTTCAATCTTACATCATGAGGGTTTCTTGCCTTAAAGATCAACTGATAAGGGTTGGTGAAGATGTGCCCGGTAGAGAAATGGTTATCGTGAATATTAGAGGTCTCCCTCCTTTTTGGGAAACCTTCATTACTACTATCAGCAATAGCAATGTTCTTCTGTCATTTAATGAAATAGTTGGGAAGATGACTCAAGAAGAATCCAGAATGATAGCAAGAGGGAGGATTCAGAAACATGAAGAAGGATATCATGTTGATTATGTTTCCTACAACGATAGAAGGATAAAGAGATAAAAATGAGGCCCATCTAGAAGACCTCCTCATCAAAACTCAAAAGGGAGGAATGAAAAATCTCTTTCTCACATTGAATACTCCAACTTTCATAAGAAATTTCATTATGCTTGTAACTGTCCAGAGAAGAAAAAGAAGCCACGGTACAACAAAAACACAACTACTATTATAAAAGAAAGAAAGATAATCAAAGGAAATACCATGACAAAAGGGATGAGAGGAGAAGAAGAGATTCATCAAGTGACTGTGAATAATACCGTCTATCTCCAAAGAGGTCAAAAGCTTCCAGGTATGAAAGTAATATTCTAGATAAAAATGAATATATCCTTATTTCTGCACTTACTAGTTCTTCTCCATCGGATTCATGGGATGGTTGGTTAGTCAACAGTGGGGGCACTCATCACTTTTCTGGTTATAAATAATTCCTCCCCAATATGGTAGAGAGGGAGACTAAGTTAAGGATAATTCTTGGGGATAACTCTGCTCATCCTATAAAAAGATTTGGGTCGGTTAAATTTTAGTTCAACATTGGGGAATCAATATTGTTAAATGATGTCATGTATGTGTTGGGTCTTATGAAAAATTTGATTTCTATATCTGCATTAGAAGATAAGGGGAGGAGGGTTTCCTTCATCAATGATAAGTTCTTAACTTGGCCTGTTGATTCACATATAAAAGATTCATTCACATTAGTACTAAGATATGAGGGGCTCTACAAGGTCATTGGAAGGCCACTATGTGCATTGGCCCATAACACCAATCATCTTAGTGAATTATGGCACCATGGGTTGGCTCATTTACATTATAAGGCTCTTCCAAAATTGAAGAGACTGGTTTCTAGTATTCCCGATGTACATGCTCAGCATGAGGGAGTTTGTCCTGGTTGCGCTAGTGGAAATAAAACAAGGGGATCATCATTCCCCTCGACCCATAATAGAATCTATGACATACTTCATCTCATCCATTTAGACATAGGTGGTTTGATGCTTGTGCACTCCATTAGTGACCATCTCTATTACATTACCTTCATTGACGATTATTCCAGAAATATAAGGATGAAGCCTTTTACAAATTTCAGGAATTCAAAGCATTGGTGAAGAATCAATCTGGGAAAAGGATCAAAGTGTTCGGATCCGACAGTGGAGAAGTGTTACACAATATGTTTTCATTGTCCATGCAACCCCCATCCCGAAAATTGGAGGACCATTTCAGTGACTTCTTTGTATCATCATACCTTGCTATAAGTGTCATTGCATCCCTTGGCATGTCAAAAACATATTCTCTGTTGATCATTCCTCAAGTAGACCTTCAAAAACATGTTATTTTGGGTCAAAGCTGGTAGGTAGTTATGGCCTCGTGCCCATGGAGAAATTAACACTGGACCCTGCACCCTTCGGCGCTCTGTCTCAAAAGGGCACCCGTGTCGAGCTGTTTTTGGAAAAAATTTTAAAATAGAAACGAAGTTTCCATGCTTAACAACTTTGTGAGCAGATTCATCATGGTTTGTTCGACTGAATAACGTCGAGATCCTCCCTTTGTCTTTTCGTTTCCTACAATTGAACAACCCCCCAAAGGAATAAGCCTCTCCTCCACCTTATGAGGGATCCCAAACCACCTCCTCCTCTCCTATGAATTATTCCTTCTCACATTGATTTAGCTAGATGAACATTCATTACTATAGTTGGTGTGTGGAATAAAGCAGAGAGGAACCCATTGTTGAGAGAGATTTTGGGCCCATTGCCTCATCGAATTTGATCCCGAACAAATGCTTGAGACGCGCCCGACTGAACCCGTCGAAGGAGGCCTACAATTTCAAGGAATTAAGGTTGTAAAATTCTTTTCTCTATCAATAATACATGATTGGTTTTTTTGTTCCAATTTTTTGTTTAATTACATACAAAATGTTTGATTCTCCTTGACTAATCGAATAGCTGTAAATGAAAGTATATTCTTGTAATATTCCCAATTAGCCATGAGCTATATGGAATATTAATTTTTGTTTTTGCTTCTTTGTTTGATGAATAAGAGGGTATGGAGACCCAAAAATCTCCTTAGTAGGAATAAAATCACTGCTAATGTGAAAGGATATCACTTTAGTGGCTTGATAAAGCACCCTCATGTGTGAAAAGGGGTTGGAGCACATAGACTGGGTCAACTTTGACCAAATCAATAGTGTTGTCATGGAGGAGTGGCATTCATTATGGGACAGCACAGTTTTGGAGGGAGACTCCATGCATGGAAGTAGTGGCTTTAATGAGTGGGGCCAAGGGTGAGGAATCTCACCACTTATATAAGGAAGGGGATGGTAGCCATAGAGGGTATGTTGTTGATTATTATTTTGATATGGTCTGTTAAGACTTGTTTTCTCTCTTCAGCTGTTTAGCTAAGATTGCAGTGATGTTTAGCACAGGGTGTTCCTGAGCGGGAATCCCACCTTCATCCTCGGGGGACTTTGAGTGCCTACTCAGGAGAAGTGATTTCACTTCATGTCCACATTTCGGCATCAGGCCAAAGCTTTAGTCTTATGGTACAGCGCAGTTCCTGTTGAGGTTGTGTTGTGTTGTAGGGAAAAAGTTGTGGAGAGTTGATTTGGGTGATTTATGATCTATTTTTAAGTGGAGGAAGGTTTCCTTCCATTGGGATGCTAGTGATGAAGTCCCTTGAGCCTTATTGCAACATTTGGCATTAGGCCACACTATCATTTTCCCCTACAGCGTAGTTTCTATCTTGGACTGCATTATTTTAGGGAGGAGTTGCAGAGGTGGTTTCAATACACAGTTTGGAGAGGAGGTTTTCTAGTGAAGGGATCAGCCTTTCATCTAGAGAGTATATTAGAGGAGGCTACATTCTTTTTCATATCAGATCATCCACATATTTCCAGCTATATTGTTGAAGTGAATTTTTATCTCTAGGGCTTTGATTCATTTCTTGCATATTGGTGTTTTTAACCCTCTTAGGTTTCTTGTTGGACGTTGTATAAGGCCCAAATCTTTATTTTTGTATCTACTGAGGCATATATCAGCCCTTCATCTTTTGTATGTTCATTTGTTGTAGCAATGTCTCCGGCATTTTGATATAGTAGCAGCACCTCATTCTTGAGGGATTTCTTTATTGGAGGCTTGTTGATCCATGTTGTATGGTTTGTGGCCCATTATTTTGTACATGTTTGTTGTTGTTATGATTAATGAAGAAACCCAATATTGGTCTCATACTTTGATGTGATGTTTTACACTGTTATTTCAAGCATTTTGTTCTATATTCCTGCTTTTCCTATTTTGGAATATTATAGTGGTATCAAAGCATAATCTTGGTTTAGCCTGTGCATCTTAAGCCAATATGTCATTAGAAGAAGGAGATCCTCTCACAGATAGAGAGAGGAGGTATCTCAGAGGAAACCAGAAGTATGACTATACAGATGATAAAGAAGACAAGGGTAAAACCCCTTTATCAAGAGAAGAGGATGACAAGGAGTTTCCTAAGCTTCTTCTTCGAACTATGAAAGACATTTCAAGAGAAATAAAGGATATGAGGATGGATATACACAAGGAATCCCCTAAATGGTTTCTACATGGTGAAGGCTCTAGCATTTCTCATCACTGGAGTGATCAACCAGTGAAGAAGCAGGCTTCCCAACGCTCTATAATGCCTACATTCTTAGCAGTGGGAAATGGAGGGTTTCAAGAACAAGAAACTCTTGAAGACTATTTCATGGAGTATGAGTCTCAATCTTAGAGATTCAAGGATCATTTGAGTTTACAAGAATTTGTTCAGATCAAAGACAATAGGAGATAGACCCCAGCATCACAATAGAGGTGGAGGATTCATACAGAATCATGATCTACACCGAACTATGGGCAGATTTTTCTTACTAACTTTCACGGGTCATCAAAATGCACTGCCAAATCATGGGTAGAAAAGCTAGACATCTACTTCCAGCTGAACCAAGTACTGGAGATGGAGGCTATCAAGATAGCAGCGCTGCACCTTGAGGGTGAGGCACATGATTGGTGGTTTCATGGATTGTCTACATTGGGCATGCCAATGTGATTGCATATTCAGATTTCACAAGGAGGTTGGTGGAGAGGTTTGATCGAAGAGACCCGGAGGCACCTTTGATGGGGCTAGCTAAGCTCAAACAATCAGGTAATCTAGAAACTTATATTTCTAAATTTTTAAAAATATCTATTATGGTTCCTGATTTATCTGCAGCAAGAAGGGTTTATATGTTTATTGATGGGTTAACAGAACCTCTGCATGGGTTGGTTAAATCTACCAAGCCCACTACCCTTCAAGATGCCATTGAAAGTGTTAGAGATCTACAAGATTTTTTGCCAAAAGCAAAGGCAACATTTTAGCAAAATCCCACTTTTCCATCAAAGGAAAAGATGAGAAGGCTCCTCTTTCAAAGGAGAGTCAAAACAAAGCATCTCTTAGTGATAATGTATGAAGAGATTTGAGGAGAAGGAATATTTTCTTCACATGCCAAGAATCATGGGCACCTGGACATAGATGTGCAGCAAGGAAGGCACACTATATAGAGGTCTTTTCAGATGATGAGGAGGAAGAAGAAGAAGACCCAGATGGAGGTCACAGCACTGGAATAGCAGGAGATGATCAACCACCACCAGAAGGTGGGAAGGGAGCATTTTCTCCAATTGAAGGGACTCTTGCATCATTGAGAGTGGTACCAAAGTATCAGAAAACTTCCACACATAAAATAGAGTTGGATTTGTGTAGTGGAAGCAAGGATCTAATAGTCCCATCTGTTATGCATATGAATTTGGCCCATGAGACATTATTGTTTTGTGGCAAACAACCTGGGAGGCCACCTGATCTAGAGTTGGTGAGAAATGTCTCACAACATGTTGCACCACTCATAGATCCAGGAGGAGTGGGGACATTGGGAGGTCATGGTATAGCGCATAGAGTCCGTGGTAGACTCAAGGAGGAGGGAGACATTCTCACACTATCATCATTACCCACTCTCACCCCACATCTTGCGCTGAGAGAGGATGCTACAGGGATGGAGGATGGCACCATCATGGTGCAAGGAGACTATTCCTTGACTTTGGTGGCTCAGAAGATGTTCTCACTTGGCGAGAAATACTCCACACATAGTAGAATATGGTGGCCACTCATGCATGCTTTGGAAAAACTCAGGAAGTTTTGGATAGGTGATAACTTCCCATGGAAGATTAACCTCCAAAAGCTTCAACATTTACTTGAGCATGAGCAGCTACAGGAGGAGAAGCAAAGGAGGGATAGCAGCATCCTGGTATGTGACTTTAGCATGGGAGATGTCAAAGAGGAGGACAACCACATGACATATGCTTTGTATAATAGATCATCAGCACTGTCACTATGGAGGATAGATCCATATTGGAAATCCCAGTTGTTGGTGGATTATTCCAAGGATCTTTTTACATGAATGATACTTGATGACCAGCTACTAGAGGAGGGATATTCAGTAATAGATGGGGTCATCTACTATCAGAGTAGGATATTCTTATCTAGAGCATCCAAGCTCAAGGAGAAGTTACTACTAGCAGCACATGAAGATTTTCTCTTCAACCACAATTATTCCATGAGGGCATACCATACTATCATGGAGGGGTATACTTGGGAAAGCTTTGAAGAGGAGATATATCAGCATTTGAAGAGATGCATGGATCATGTGGAGATGGAGGAGATACATAACTCTTTGAGGGAGTTATCACAACCACCTCTTTCCTCTTTGGGAATGAGAAGGGATATATTCTATGGACCACTCCATTAGTGTGATCAAAGTATATGGTAAGGAACATTTTTTTATGCATAATGATTTACTTGATGAATATTTGCATTCATTTACCATACATGTGAAGGCCATTGTTCCAAGGGGGAGAATTCTTCGTTATAAACTTCATGGCCAACTTGGGGCCATAAATAGTGTTGAGCATGGCCACTCCCTAGGAGGATATAGGGAGATGATTTATCATTCGGGGTGTGCTCCAAAGGCACCCAACATTTCTCACCTTCTCATAGCATGTGAGAAGAATATGGCAGCAAGTAAGTGGTGGGGAAACCACTTACCATATCATTATCTGACGTAGTCAGGAGATATACTGCGTTGGTTCCACATGTGGGACTATGATCCACCTCCATTATTGCATATGGTTGTTTATATATCATTGGTTTTGATCCCATATATTGATGATGTCCTTATTCTTTTTATGGAAATTATTGAAGGGAGGATGGAAGGATTGCACATGCCCTTTTGGACAGAGATTCTCCATGTTTCTTATGCTACATGTTTTAAGGAGAACATTGGGCAAACCATGATTGCTACATTGGATCTTTTGCTTCCTTATGAGATGATTCATTTGCATCTCATGAGTACTTGGGAGGTTCATTTCATGGAGGAATGGATTGGGAGACACTTGGCTTATGAGGAGAGCTTATCACATGGATGTGTCACCAATGGAGGAGGAGAATAGTTGCAGCACTCACCTTTATAGTTGCTTGAGGACAAACAAAATTTGGGAGGGGAGGACTGTAATATTCCCAATTAGATGTCATGAGATAGTTGGAAAATTAATTTTTGTTTTTGCTTCTTTGTTTGATGAATAAGAGGGTATGGAGACCCATAAATCTCCTTAGTAGGAATAAAATCACTGCTAATGTGAAAGGATATCACTTTAGTGGCTTGATAAAGCACCCTTATGATTGAAAAAGGGCTGGAGCACATAGACTGGGTCAACTTTGACCAAATCAACAGCGTTATCATGGAGGAGTGGCATTCATTATGGGACAGCGCAGTTTTGGAGGGAGACTCCATGCATGGAAGTAGTGGCTTTAATGAGTGGGGCCAAGGGTGAGGAAGCTCACCACTTATATAAGGAAGGGGATGGAAGCCATAGAAGGTATGTTGTTGATTATTATTTTGATATGGTTTGTTAAGACTTGTGTTCTCTCTTCAGTTGTTTAGCTAAGATTACAATGTAGTTTAGCACAGGGTGTTCCTGAGCAGGAATCCCACCTTCATCCTCGGGGGACTTCGAGTGCCTACTCAGGAGAAGTGATTGCACTTCATGTCCACATTCTGGCATCATTCTAAAGCTTCATTCTTATGGTACAGTGCAGTTCCTGTTGAGTTTGCGTTGTGTTGCAGGGCAGAAGTTGTGGAGAGTTGATTTGGGTGATTTCTGATCTGTTTTTCAGTGGAGGAAGTTTTCCTTCCATTGGGAGGCTAGTGAGGAAGGCCCTTGAGCCTTATTGCAACACTTGGCATCATGCCACACTAGCATTTTCCCCTACAGCATAGTTTATGTCTTGGAATGCGTTATTTTAGGGAGGAGTTGCAGGGGTGGTTTCAGTACACCATTTGGAGAGGAGGTTTTCAAGTGAAGGGATCAACCTTTCATCTAGAGAGTCTATTGGAGGAGGCTACATTATTTGTCATATCATATCAGCCACATCTTTCTAGTTGTATTGTTACAGTGAATCTTCAGCCCTAGGGCTTTGGTTCATTTTTTATATATTGGTGTATTTCTGAAAACCCCCTTGGGTTTCTTGTTGGAGGTTGTATAGAGCCTAGATATTTATTTTTGTATCTACTGAGGCATATATGATCCCTTCATCTTTTGTATGTTCATTTGATGTAGCAGTGTCTCCGGCATTTTGATATATTAGCAGCACCTCATTCTTAAGGGATTTCTTTATTGGAGGCTTGTTGATTCATGTTGTATGGTTTGTGTCCCATTATTTTGTACATGTTTGCTGATGTTATGATTAATGAAGAAGCCCCATATTGGTCTCATACTTTGATGTGAAGTTTTACACTACTATTTCAAGCATTTTATTCTATATTCCTGCTTTTCCCATTTGGGAATATTACAATTCTCGTATGATGTCATCGTTCACTTGATCTTTGTGCAGGTACACGAACATCAGCACTGACGGACTGTGACATGTGAAGAAAAATATCAGAGGATCGCTGCTACAAGTTACGAAAAAAGTGTTGGACTGAGGTAGAGTATCTATCCTAGTTCGTCTTTCATTTATAAGCTAGGAATCCAAAATTCCAGCATGTTCCCTTGTTGCTAGACCCACCCTAGGGATAGAGGGATCGCCTCTGTCCGTAGAGGAGATTTTCCTGCTTAGTTGGCGACCATACTGGGGATCAGTGTGTCTGTCGTCTCTCGTTGATTCGTTTAGAGTTTTTCTTGTATGTCCTACTTTGGTCGTATTTACGCTTTTCTTCTTTGTTTTTCTTGTCTGACTATTTCAAGCCATCATACTTATTCTCAAAGTGTTAAGCATGGCTTTACCTCAACTAATTTTCTCCTTTCCTTGGTTTTTT
The DNA here is from genome assembly GCA_034641835.2 of Pinus albicaulis. Taxonomy (NCBI): domain Eukaryota; kingdom Viridiplantae; phylum Streptophyta; class Pinopsida; order Pinales; family Pinaceae; genus Pinus; species Pinus albicaulis. The sequence continues at coordinate 959,849,511 of CM076572.1, forward strand.
AGCTCGGCGTTACTATTTCCTTAACAGTTGCGCCGATAAGTGCAGGTTGTCTGTTTTACAGGTGTGATTTCCCCTGTTTAGCACGGATTATAGCTAAACAGTCACGTCGAATCTTGTATGTTTGGATTTGGGCCTCCTCCCTGAGTTTTTCCAATGCATTTTTCCTATGGATTGGTTTCCCCCTCTTGGATTAGTCCTCTTGGATTGTTTTTGACTTCCTTGTCTCATTATTTTCAGTTGTTTGTCTCTCATCTGATCAGTGTGGTTCGTCATCCTAGGGTTTCTAGGTGTCTTCTGTTTCTTGTTCAGCCACCTCTTCACTGAGCTTCTGAGTTGTGTGTGATTCAGTCTATTCTCTTGTCTTTTCATCTTGTGGACTGTTTGTTTGGTCTTTTCTCTTGATTCTGTGTCTTGTTGGGTTGTCAAACTTTCATCCTGGTGTCCGTTTGACCTTCCATCTATCACCCTGAGCATAGATCACATTTCTCACTAAGTCGATTTGAAATTCCTCTATTTGTGTGAAGGAATGTGTCTCTGTTTTAAGTTTGTTTTACGTTCGCATTGGATTGGTCTCTTCGTTTTTTATCATTTCATTCGAGTTGCTCAAAACTAGTATTCATTTTGTCCTTTTAGTGTAACAGTGCATTATTGCTTCTCATTCATCTTAAAGCACAAAAATTGCATTCTTTCTCTTGATTTGAAAATAAAAAGTAGACTTTTGCATTAGTAGCTTTCTCATTAAAAAGTGAACAACAAGAGAAAATCCTTTCATTTTCTGCTTTGGTTGTGTTAGGAGCATTAGGAAAATTTCTTCTTGCATTCGATTGCTTGTTGCTTCATTTTGAACTTCTATCCTTCTCTTTGCTAGCTATTCATCGAATTGGAATGATATTATTTCTCATGTAGTTCTACATTAGAGATTTGAGGTTACATTCGGTAAGACCTTGAAAATGCAACATAATTTCAATATAAACTTTAAAATGAACTCAATCAATGTAAGGAATCATTGAAACTTAAATCTCACATTTTAGAGGTCTAGGCTAGTGACGTGTTCCAGCGTCGTTAAACCTAGTAGTTTTCGTTCACCATCTGGCATTAGACAGCGCTAGCACAGACTTGTACTCCCCATACCGTCGAGTATATAAAGGGAGACCCTCATAGGTTGCAATCCTTTATCCATAGGAAGTCGAGTCTATCGCCATGTAACCGTGATACACCAAACATAGCATTCAGGGAGACTTCCTGCATGTACATTAATTCCTTGGTAATTTCTCTTTAATTTTATCACCAAGGTTTGTATTGAAATTCACGGGAGATTGGTACACCCTCTTTCTTAGATTTCCTAAGTAGTCATTTTCATCTTTCCATGACTCTCTAAAATTTTAAAATATCATCGAGCACTTGTCCTTTCGAGCTCGTCCAACCTGAAAGTGACTAGAGTCATCTTTTGCCCTTTTCTTGACTCTTAAAATATGAAAAGGCAGAGTTTCATTTCACTGTCATAAAATTTATTACCTACGATTACACACCCATTAAATTTATTTTCTTGGCTTGTTCATAAGTAATTCCTTAGTGATTGGTCTTGAAGCCTTGAATCTATCATCTCTTTTCTCTCTTTTTTTTTAAACAAGTCATGGTGGAAGAACCACCAGTTTCTTCGTCCCCTTCATTACCTCGTAGTGAAGAACCTTTTGTTGAAGTTTCTTCAGAGACATCTCAGTCTGCTAGGACTTCAGGTTACTTTCATTCTATTATTCCGAGTATTCAACCTCTTGCCTCCCAATCTCCTCCTGAGGAACCATTTGATATCAATTTGCAACCTCTGAACGTTTAGGCCCATTTTAGGGAAGAAGATCCTCCTTTACACTCGAAACCACTTGCCTCGCCATTAACAGGTGCTTTACTTGCCACTGCTCGTCACCTTTCCACAGACAGCATTTCTTCATCCGATATGGATGCCACGAGTCCTATTAGTAGTGAAGAGACTTATGTTTCTATGAGAGAATACTAGTTCCCTCCAGAGAATTTTCCTTATGTCTCGGGTCAACCTTCCTCCCAGCCTTTGTCTCTCCAGGCTGGTTATCGTTCATTGAGTCAGATCATTTATGGTGTTGCATCTTTGTATCAAAATCCAATATGGTCTGTTATGTTGGCTCCTTCAGAGGGGTTGTTTGTATCAAGTCCATCCCATTTGACTCCTATTGCGTCTATGGTCGTTACATCATTCCCAACCCAGCCCATCGTTTGTGTGGCTTCATCTGCACCATCTGTAGTATGATTTTGTCACTACCGCCATCTTTTTTTGTTCGTGGGATGACTTCTATTGCTTCCACAATACCTGTTGGACCCACCATGAGTGGATCATAGCCTCACGTATCGGGAGTCCATCTACCTACTATTAGTACACATATCTCCTCTAATTTGATTCCTGGAGATTTGACGTACGATCAGTATATGATTTCCATTCGGCAACATAATTACTTCCCTCAAGGTTCTCAGCAGGTGCAAGCTCCCATCAATCCTCCGCATTACTATGACGAGCATGGAAATCACATATATTACCATGGGCCCATTCCACGCGGTCCATTGTACGTTCAAATGCCACAGACACTGGTTAACACCAACCAATTTACGTTCCTACAGGGACAACCCTATGGTCCACAAGGACAACCCTCTCAGGGACAACCCTACAGTCCTATTGGTCAACCTTACGTTCAGCAAGGAGAACCCTATGCTCCTCAGGGGCAAACCTATCCATCTCAGGGACAACATTTTGTTCAACAGAACCAGCCTTACATTCAGCAAGGCCCAACTTTTTTACGGCAAGTTCAATCCTCCACTGATCAGTCGGGCCAACCTGGTCTTCAGGGGCAACCTAGCTCGTCTCAACCATCAGGCCAACCTATACCCCAGGGGCAACCTGGTGGATCTCAACATCCAGGTCAACCCGCACTCCAGGGGCATCCCGTACAGCCTCAGGGCCCACCTTTTATTCCTCAAGTTCAATCTTTGATGGTACAAGGTCCGCCCTAAGGTGCTGCTTACATTCCGTAACAAAATCCATATGTTGCTCAGACAGGACCCCAGTGGTTCGTTCAGAATCAATATCCTGGTCCTCAACTGGTGTATGGACAGAATATTAGAATTATAACCCCTATGGAAAAAATCCTCTAGGACAGAACATATGGGATCAGAATTTCTCCCAACCTAGTTGGAATCCCAATATTGGTCTCTATCAAAGGCCTTCAATTCCTTTCAATCCATAATTCCCCTTTCTTGCCACGCTGGAACTGCCTAATGTGTCGAATTTGACGAATGATCCTATCCTTCATAATCCATATTGGTCCCCAATTCTGACTAAAATCCCTGGAAATTGTCCCAAAGTTGAAGGAAAGTCCGGAGAATACCCCCAAGCGCATGTTATGGCATACCATCTTTGGTGCTCCTCTAACTCTTGGGTTGACAATTCAATTTGACTACGTCTTTTCCAAAGGACCCTCACTAGTGCCACTGCAAAGTGGTACATTGAACTCTCCTGCAGAATCTTTCAATATTTCAACTCTCTAGCCATTGCATTTCTCACACACTTTCAGTTACCAGTTCGTTATGAGACTAGGACGCACCTCCTCACATCCTTAAAACAGGATCGGGCTACTCATATCTCCGATCATATTCATGAATTGAGGTGGCATCGTTGTTTAACAAATTTTGATATTCTTGATCAACTTATGACTGATTGGTTCACTACCTCTTTCATTGGTTTGATTTCTAAGGACATTGCTATGGGGGCATGTTTTACTGAGTAACAAGCCATCGCTCATGCCCAGTACCTCGATCTCGTGTACTTTCAATCTGGCACGTTGTATGAACTCTTTCTCGATGCTCTATGACATGGAACTACCAAAGCACTGGTGACGCCATCTATCAACGGTATCATCGGTTCTGTGTCTTATACTTCTCGTAAGTCTTCCCCAAATCTTGCGAAGCAAAAATCTACTCCTTCCACTGATACTGCTTCTCAGCCACTTATGAATCCTAGTAAGACCACAGAAGTGAATGTCATCCAGTCTAATTTGGTGGATAAACCTTCCAAAGGTAAGAAAAAGGGTAAAGGTAAGGCCAAATCCGATACCTTGAAATAGGATTCGTCGAAACCTAGTGTTGATGATGGTTCAAAAAGTAAACCGAAGTACCCTTTTTTTATTTGTGACGATGAGAATTACACCAAGGACTGTCCACAATGAGCCAAGGTGAGTAGACTACTCAAAGGCACTCAAGGCACTCTGGTTGTTCTTAAATAACCATTCTCATCGCAGCAAACTCAAATGGTGGAGAAACCTCAGTCCCGCACCCCATTTGACTCTTAGGTTTTCATGATGAATGGTCGTGCACCCATCTCTATTGCTACTCGATCGAAATATTATACCGAACCACGTCAGGTAGCAGGGAAAGAGATCATTGATGGTCCTCCTCCCTCGCCTACTTCTGGCCCTCTTCCCATTCCTTATCCCATTGTACGTCCACCTTCTAAACGCGTACTCTGAAAGTCTTCCTATAACCCAATTACCCGTGCCGCTCAACATTACAGTATTGTTGAGGATTTGGCTCAGGTGACATCCGCTATGTCTGCATTGGAAGTACTTCAGATCTTTCCATCACAACATAAGTCTTTGCTATCTGCCATCGGAGGGGTCGACCCTGCCAATTCTAGCCTTATCACTTTCGATTTAGATTTTCCCACGTCTCCCTCACCAGCTTGCACTGATTATCCAAGTTTGGATTGATGGAAAGAATATCCATCAAGAAATTGTGAGCAAGGTTGCATCTACTTGCATCATGTCTTCTGCATGTTGGAAAGCCATTGGTTCCCTGGCCCTCAATCAGTCTCTTGATAGAAGGGAATCTCTCCCTCTTGGTGTTCTTTCCATCTTACTTATCACATTGGAAGGGAAATCATTCAACGTTCAGGTTGAAGTCGTTGACGCCAAACTCATTTATAATATTCTCCTCGGTCGTTGTTGGACTCACACCATGTTATGTGTCTCATCCACTCCCTTTCATGTTCTTCGATTTCCGCACGAAGGAAAGATCATCATTGTCGATTAGTTGTCCTTTTTAACTTCCACGTCTTCCGAGAGAAATGTTCCATATGTAGATCATATTCCTATGCCTTATGAGAGCATAGGACCGGGTCTTTTCAAATATCCTGCCTTTATGGGTCTTTTTTCTCTTCCTCCACCCAACACTGCTCAGGTCAACATGATATCCCTGTCTTTTGATCCATGGATCATCCCTTCACCCGAGAAGGTTGATTATTTTGGTGACGTGATGTCATTAGACCCAATAGAAATTAATTATTGTGAACTTATTTTGGCTTCAGCTCCTCCTCCCTCTGATCATACTCCTTTGAGTGTGTCTCTTGACATGTATTCTCAATCCCCTTAGCTCGGCGCTTCGAATTCTCCCGATCCCTTGAATGAGATGTTTCACATTGATGAGGCCATCGTGGAAAGCATGTCTCTCGAGGATCCTCCCTCGGACGATAGTCATCATCGTTCCTCCTTTATGCCTAGCCTTGGAGCCATGTCTAATTGTCTTGAGAAGTTCGCTTCCCAAGCTCCTTCCCATCCGCTTCAAACACCCATCTTGACACATGAAGTTTTCACGGAAGGTAATTTGGGAAACATTACGCAAACGATGCCTATTGACATCTCCATTAAACCGGGGGTTGTCGAGAACATCCACATTGGGGTGACCTGTTATGCTGATGAGATCGAGTTCTATACTAGTTTCTTCCCAGAGTTTCGAGACGTTTTCGCTTGGTTCTACGAAGAAATGCCCGGCATCGATCCAAGTATATTTGTGCACAATATCCCTACTTATCCTGACACGAAGCCTGTTCGCCAACATCTTCGTCCCATGCACCCTAGAAAGGCAGCCTTCATTAAGGCATAAGTTGAAAAACTTCTTAAAGTTGGCATTTATCCAATCCCCCTTAACAGAATGGGTTTCTAACATCGTCCCTGTAGATAAAAAAGTAGGGTACTATTCGTGTCTGTGTGGATTACCATGACATCAACCGTGCTTGTCCTAAGGAACTATCCCACTCCTTTCATCGACCATATCATTTATGATTGTGCAGGGATTGAGATCTTTTTCCTTATGGACGAGTTCTTGGTTACAACCAGATCAATATTCTTTCGGTTGATCAACATAAGACCACCTTCATCTTTCCTTGGGGCACTTTCGCATACAAGAAGCTTCCTTTTGGCCTTAAGAATGTTGGGGCCACATTTCAAAGATCATTTTCATACGCTTTCCATGATATTAAGCGCATTGTTCAACCTTACCTGGATGACCTTCTGACTCATTCTTCTAAGCGTAAGGACCACCCAGATCACCTCCGTCAAATCTTTCTTCGTTGTAGAAGCTATAACATTCGGCTCAATCTACATAAGTGTGTCTTCTGTGTCGATTCCGGTAGACTCCTTGGGTTTATCATTTCTAAAGACGGAATTCATCTCGACCCTCTTAAGGTCAAAGTTATTGTCAATCTCCCCTCCCATTCCTCTTTACATTAGTTGCAGAGTTTGCAAGGGAAAGTTAATTTCCTGCACCGTTTTATACCGAACTATTTGAAGTAGCCAAAGGATTCACGCGATTTCTTAAGCAAGGCGTCTCGTTCCTCTGGGATGAGATTGCCCAAAAATATTTCGATGCACTAAAGACATTTGTTATCAATGCTCCTCTTTTGCATCCTCCCAATTATCATTGCAACTATTCCCTCTACTTGGATGCTGCATTTAGCACTATTGCCATGGTTCTGGTACAGGACGACGACGATGGCGATAAGCACGTCATTTATTATTTGAGCCGCAACCTTCTCGATACCGAAACACATTATGCACATGTCGAGAAATTGGCGTTGGCAGCTATTCAAGCCATCCAAAATTTTCACTATTATATTCTACTTCGCACAGTAACTGTGATTTCTTATTGCAACCCCATGACCTATATATTGACTTGACAATTTCTAGGGGGGAATACTAAAAATATATAGTTATCCTCCAGGAATTCGATTTGGAGTTCACTACCGCCAAATCAAAGAAATCATTGGTTTTTCTGATTTGATTTTCTCTTTACCGTCTGCCTCTTCTCCCTCTGGTTTATATGAACGCATTTCGAATGATACTCTTTTTCTCGTTAGCACCCTCGACTCATGGTACGGTGATATCATCTTCTATCTCCAGACTTCCACCTTCCGATCCGAGTTGACGAAGGATGCTCGTCGATGCATCCATCATCATTCGCAACCTTATCATATATTCTAAGATACTATATACTGCATCGGATCTGATTTTTTTCTCCACCGGTGTTTAACCCTCGAGGAGGCTGAAAAAGTCCTCAATCACTACCATTCTGGAACCTTTGGCAGTCACATGTCTGGATATGCTACTGCACAAAATATCCTTCGCGCTGGATATTTCTGGCCTAACATTTTTAAAGACTATATTGTCACTATCCGTAAGTGTCACGATTGCCAGATTTACCAACGCAAGATGCGCGCGCCACCCACACACCTCCATACCATCATTACCGTTGGTCCCTTTGCAAAGTGGGGCATCAATTTTATGACGTGTAACCCTCACTCGGTCGAGGGGCATGCTTATATTATCATAGTCATGGACTACTTCATTAAATGGGTCGAAGCAATTCCTACACTCACAGTTGACGGTAATACGGCTGCACAATTTCCATTCAATCACATGATTACCAGGTTTGGTGTCCCTCAAGCCATTGTCACCGATCATGGCTCTCATTTTTTCCATTACATGATGCCTAAGTTGACTTCTAAGTTGGGTCTACGTCACGACAGCTCAACGCCATACTACCCTCAGGCCAATGGCCAGGTTGAAGCCATGAACAATGTTCTAGTCACTATGCTTCAACGTAAAATTAGGATGCACAAGTCCAACTGGAATCTCATGTTGTTTTCAGCTCTCTGGGCTTACCAAACCTTGGTGAAGGATGCAACCGGATTCACTCCATTCCAGCTTGTTTATGGTCTGGAAGCTAACCTTCCGATTGAATGTGAAATCCCTTATCTCAAAATAGTTGTTGAATTACTACCTAATACCTCGACGAAGGAAGAGCGTCTTCTATATTTGGAGAGGCTTGATGAAACTCGCCGCTTTTCTCCTCTAGTTATAGAAGCACAGAAAAATTGGGTCAAAGATAATTTTGTTCAAACAGCTTCCCCTCCTACCTTTGTAGAAGGAGACCTAGTCCTCTTATATGACCAAGCTCATGATAAGCTGGGGGCAGGAAAATTTGAACCCATTTGGCATGGGCCCTATATCGTTAAGCATCTTTTGCAGAATGGGGCCTATGAGCTAATTGACTATGAAGGCTATCCTTTGAATCATCCCAAAAATGGGTTGTACCTCAAAAAATACTATGCATGAGTTTCTTGTGCATGTCCTTTTGTACATAAGTGTGTTTTTCATTTTTGTACATTTTTTGGCTTGGTGTGCTTTGCGAGAAATTTTTTCCTACTTATTATGTCATTGCTTACTGTGCAGATGTCTACCACTCATTATGTTGGTTTCGCGAATGGTGCCTCCCGCAATACCCAGAATTTGTCTTCCGCAGCTTGGGTGATTTATAATCCTAATGGTGAGTTGATAGACCTTCAACGTATTTGTCTAAGACGAAAAACTAACAATGTTGTTGAATACAGTGTTGTCATTGAACTCTTAACCGAGGCCATTGCCCTCAACATCTGTGCATTAATTGTGAACCTAAACTCTCAGCTTGTCGTTCTCCAGCTTAATGAGCATTACTCTATTATAAATCCTCAGACTTTAAGGTTGTATTTGTGTGTTCATTTATTGGAAAGGAATTTTGATTATATCACATATCAACATATTCCTAGAAGAATGAATGCTTTAACTGATGCAGTAGCCAATATTTTATTAGATAGAAATTTGCATAATTTGTAAAAAACATCATCATCAAATAATAATATTTAGACAGGAAAGTAAGCATATATATATATATATCGATTGTTTGTATCCACGTGCATCATATGTTCAAAAAATATGCGTGTTTTGGTTACATCCGGAGACATCATGTCTCTCAAAAATATGCTGAAATAAAGCCTAGGCGTCTAATCAACATGATGCTCATGATAGCATGTCATTGCACGCACAAGTCACCTCAGTAAATGGTGGATGTGGTTAGGCACCCCTGTAGTGTGCCTCTGATATGCATGAGGAACATCCAAGAATATCACATAATCTGGGATCTCGCTTGTGAGTCCCTCCAATTTGCACACGATCTCCTCTTCCTCGCTTCCCTCACCTTGAGGGGCCGCCTCGAAATCTGTTGGGACCCTCCGTGCTATGGGGACATCCCTGCAGGTCTCTTTGGGCCAACATCTGCATTGCATGGATAAATAATCAGAACATATATAAACAAAAAAATCATAATACTCATCAAAATCAAAAAATGAGTTTTTACCCAATGCTTCATCCCAATCCTCTCCTTTCGATAGTGGAAGGTCCAGATCACCCATGAAATCAGTACCAGTATACGGCCATTCCTCTATGACGATGAGTTTTCGGCGAAGTCAGTCGAATAATTCCAGCTTCCATGACATATTTTGACCACCTCCCGATCGAGGCAACAACTCCGCCCAATGGACCATCCATGGCTCTCGTGCTGGTGGTGCAGGTACTACCACCTCCTGGTGTTGAAATATTGGCAATTGTTCTAGGATGAACGGTATCAAGATGGACCCGTATCCAAATTTTTTTATCTTTCCATTATTTCACTTTGTCAACTGGCACTTCAGGTTGATTGTTACAGCTTCCGCCCAGTTGAAAATTGTTGGAGTCATACAATCCATGGCAAGTTGAAGCTCTGTCTGTGTAGCTTCGTGAGGGGCTTGAGATCTAGCAGCTCGTGTTATAGTGTGCAGCACTACCTTTAATTCCAAATCAGGTATTGTCTGAATATCTATTTTCCCACTCTTCGATCCTTTCTTTTCTCTTGGGCAAACTCTGTCTATTATCATACCCATGCACTCACCCATGGGCCGGGAACCTGTCATAATCAGTGTTTCTACCCTTCGTGACAATCCAGTGATGAAATATATGTCAGAGACTTCTATCTCCAACTCTTAATCGTGAATCATAAATCCTTCCCGATCGATATCCCACACGCTGATCAAATACTATAGTAATTCCAGCTGAGCTCAAAGACACGGTGCTAAGAAGAATTTCAAGAGCCCACAGTCTCTCAAGGCATCCATGCATCTCACATTTCCCATGGCTTGTTCATCTTCTTCTCCGTGTTCTCGTTCTTTCCATTCAATGACCATTTTGACTTTCAATTATCTGCAAAACCATCATTGGGGCTTCCATTAGTCACATGATTAACTTTTGAACCGTTTTAATCTGGATTTTTAGGAGAATTTCCATACAATTGTGGTTGCGGCGATTGGCGCCTCCCTGTTATAATTTTAATTTGGTTGACGTGACTCCATGCTTGGAACTCATGCCGACTGCCGCACCCAATATTTGACAAAATCCCCCCAAAAGCATCAAAAATCAAGAATGCGGGATATGAAACATAGTTTAAAATGCAGGAAAAAATGATAGTTCTTACCTGGAGAAAGAATATTTTCAAATAGCCTCCTGGATTGTCTACTGCCAGCTCCACAAGATCAAACAGCAGCGCCAATTGGCACCTCCCCGCTATAATTTTAAGTTGGTTGACGCGACTCCATGCCTGGAACCTGTGCCCAATATTTGACAAAATTCCCCCCAAAAGCATCAAAAATCAAGAATGCAGGATATGAAACATAGTTTAAAATGCAGGAAAAAATGATAGCTCTTACCTGGAGAAAGAAGATTTGTGAATAGCCTCCTAGATTGTCTACTGCCAGCTCCACAAGATCACAGTTAAAAATGGTAAAATGCTCACAAGAAATGAAAAGGTGAAAAGTAATTTTTTTTTACTATTTTTGTCATTTTATAACCTTTTGAAACCCTAGTTAGGTTTTTAAGCTTATTTTTCGATTATTTTAATGTTTTATCTCGAAAAATGGGTTTTATGTTTGTTTCTTGTGCAGCAACAGGTCCTAAACATGATGATGATGAAGTGACGAGTTGTATTTTATTACTTTTTTGGACTCGGTAAAAACACGAAAAAGGCTCCCCCTGTAGCCATCTTTAAGCTCTTTTCTGACTCTCTAAAATTGTAAAAATTGTTGAGACTCTTGTCATTTTGAACTCATTAAAGGATGTGAAACTTCATCTGCTCAGTATACGTTTACCCTTTTTTCAGGCTGGGACAAATTATTTACAAAAAATCAATACCTTAGCCAATCGCAACTAAGAGGTTCTCCCATATATTGTTTTTAACCTTTTCGAATCTATGAGACTACCTACGAAAAGGGATCTGCTGGAGTTTTCTTTTCTGCTTCTTTTTAAACTCTCTAAACATGAAAAGGTGTTGAGTTCTTCCTTTGTCAGACTCGTTAAAACTTAAATGATATCGGAAATCGTCACCATGACGTTACCGAGTTCCTCCTTCCTAGGGCTTGTAAAATGTACTAGGATGGATTTGTTCGAAGGACAAACTTATATGATAAGCATATGCTATCCCCTTCAAGGTTTTTTCCAACAATAATTGGGGTACTCTCCAGAAATGGTGGGGGAAAATGGAACCAGTTCTCAGTTGTGTTGGCAGTATGTCGCTCTTGAACATGACACCTGTCTGCAATTCGTGTCAGGTTGGGGAGATCCCATTCGTCATTTTTCCTCCATGGGTTTGGGTTATCTGTTTTTAACTCTAATACGCTCTTTTCCATTTCATCATGACCTCAGATCCCTTGATGTCAAATATTGTCAAATTCCAGAGTCGTGTCGCCAATATGTTCAAGAGAATTTCCTTCTGTATTTTTCAACCCTTAATCCTTTGTTTAGTCCTTATTCACTATCATATTATTCCTCTATCTCGTGTCAATGATGTGGGAAAAATTATGGCCCTCCTTCGATCGGTCACCTCTTGTCGACTTTAGCTCATTATCCAGGAATTTGATCCAAGGACTCCCTTCCAGTACCTTGGAGCTTGCATGCCTCAATGGCAAGTTATTCGCATTCGAAGACAAGTCCTCATCATTGGCCTTTGATCGAGTGATTTCACGGGTGTTCGACTCCATCTCACTGTTCACATTCTGCGGATTGTACTAGTTGTACCTTGAGAGCCATTGTCATCACTTGTGGTTTCTCTCGTGCCTGTTAACGGCTTTCATCATTGGCTGGTAATCAGGAAATTTTCTTGCATGTTCGACTTCAGCTCACTAATTTTCATGTTTGAATTTGTACTTGTTCGAGTCGAGATGGAGCGCAAGACCCTGGGTTTTGTCTGATAAAATCCAGGTTGCAAAGCGATTTGGTTTATCATGACTATATGCATGACTCTTCTAACTGGATGGTTGCGACCATACCTAAGTCTATTTGATGACCCTTCTTGCTAGATGGCTACGTACATACTTCGGATCTTGTTTTTCTATGTACTCTATTATGGATGGATGCATCTATACCACATGTTCATGTATCAGAGATATCAATTGTACTTGTTCTTGCGAATCTTCTGACGGAGATGTTTTGGTTTGGGCATGTTCTCATAAATAATTTCACCCCTCCCTCTCTCTTGGACCTCATGCTTTAGGGGGCATCTGTTACACAGTATTTTCTCATTGTCCCTACAATCCCCATCCCGAACATTGGAGGACCATTTCAGTGACTTCTGTGTATTTTCATACCTTGCTATAAGTGTCATTACATCCCTTGGTATGTCAATAACATATTATCTGTTGATAATTCCTCAAGAAGACCTTCAAAAACATGTGATTTTGGGTCGGCGCTGGTACGCAGTTATGGCCTTGCGCCCATGGAGAAATTAACACTGGGCTCTGTGCCCTTCAGCGCTCTGTCTCTGAAGGGCACCCGTGCCGAGCAGTTTTTGGAAAGTTTTTTAAAATAGAAAAGAATTTTCCATGCTTAACAAATTTGTGAGCGGAGTCATCATGGTTTGTTCGATTAAATAACGTCGAGTTCCTCCCTTTGGCTTTTTGTTTCCTACAATTGTGCAACCCCCCCAAAGGAATGGTCCTCTCCTCCACCTTATGAGGGTTCCAAAACCACCTCCTCATCTCCTATAAACTCTTCCTTCTCACATTGATTCAGCTATCTGAACAGTTATTACTATATCCAGTGTGTGGAATAAAGCAGAGAGGAATCCATTGTTAAGAGATATTTTAGGCCCATTGCCTCATCGAATCTGATCCCAAACAAATGCTTGAGACGCGCCCGACTGAGCATGTCGAAGGAGGCATGAAACTTCAAGGCATTAAGGTTGTAAACTTATTTTCTCTATCAATAATACATTACTGGATTTTTTGTTCCAATTTTGTGTTTAATTACATATAAAATGTTTTATTCTCCTTGACCAATCAAATAGTTGTAAGTGAAATTATATTCTCATATGTTGTCATCGTTCACTTGATCTTTGTGCAGGTGCACAGACATCAACACTGACGGACCGTGACATGTGAATACAAATATCAGAGGATTTTTGTTGCAAGTCATGACAAAAGCGTTGGACCGAGGTAGAGTATCTATCCCAGTTTGTCTTTCATTTATAAGTTAGGAATCCAAAATTCCAGCACGTTCCCTTGTTGCTAGACCCACCCTAGGGCTAGAGGAATTGTTTCTATCCACAGAGGGGATTTTCCTGCTCAACAAGGAGAGTACATGTTAAGGGAATTCATAACATTCTACAAGCAGGAAGGGATCAAGAAGGAACTATTGTACCTTATACACCTGAACAGAATGGTCTTGCTAAAATAAAGAACCGGTCGCCATTGGAAGTTTCTTGTGTTATGATTTATGATCAAAAGGTACCCAAGTTCCTATGGGTTGAAGCAACAAATGTTGTTGTATATATCCAGAACATAGTGCCTCATCAAGCATTGAAGAATAAGACTCCAAAATGAATCTTCACAGGTAACAAACTGAACATCAGCCATCTTCGCATATTTGGATGCCCTGTATTCTTTCATGTGCTGAAAGACAAAGGGAATAAGCTAGAAACTACAGGTAGAAAAGGCATATTTGTGGGCTACTGTGAAAACTCCAAGGATTACAGAATATACATTCCTTGTCAAAGGAAGGTTGAAATTAGTAGATACATAACCTTCGATGAAGATGCAACACTTTGTAAAGCAAGAGATCTTCCTCCACCTCGATGTTGATAAGGATATTCTAGATATACCATATCTGCACAAGTCAGGAAATGATGATGTACCCATGGAACCTATGGATCCATTAGATCCACCTCCCAGTGATCCACCTTCAATAAAGAAGTCGTTTTGGCTTCATGACACACTGCAAGATAGTGAAAGGAATGTTCGTATTCATCGATCATTCATAGAAAGGAAGGAACCTTGCAGGTATCAAGGTTATCTAGCAACCATGAGTACTATGATTCAAGATGAACCAGCTACATTTGAAGAAGCAGTCAAAAATCAATCAGGGAAGGATGCCATGACCAAAGAATATGAATCAATCATGAAAACGATGTATGGGATGTTCTACCGAGACAGCATGGGAAGTCAATTGTGATTTCAAAATGGTTGTTCAAAATCAAGCATGGTGTTGATGGTAGCATCAAGAAGTACAAAGTGAGATTCATAGCTCGTGGTTTCTCTCATAAAGAGGGAGAAGACTATGATGATATATTTTCTCTTGTGGCTCAATATACAACTATCTGCTCGATAGTTTCCCTTGCTTTTATTCAAGGATGGTCACTTCATCGAATGGATGTAAGGACCCTCTTCCTCCATGGTATGTTACAGGAAGAATTTTATGTGGAGTAGCCACAAGGATTTCAAGTGGAAGATCGCACAACACATGTTTGCAAGTTTAATAAAGAATTGTATGGATTGAAGCAAGCTCCCCAAGCTTGGTATGCTCGCATTGACACCTATCTAATGAAACCGGGTTTCACTAGAAGCAGTGTTGATCCCAACCTCTATTTTAAGGTTGTTCATGGTATGCATTTAATTATGGTTCTATATTTTGACGATTTATACTTAACAAGAATTGAACCATTGATCATCGAATGCAAGAGGAAGCTAGCCTCTGAATTCGAGATGAAAGACCTTGGTCTCATGCATTACTTTTTGGACCTTGAAGTATGGCAAAGACCTAGAGAAATATTATTTCAGGGAAAGTATGTGGTAAAGCTTATGGAAAGGTTTGGAATGATTAAGTGCAAATCCATGGTCACTCTTATGGAAATGAACTTCAAGAATTTGTGTGGTAAGACAACTGGGCCTGATCTAGAGAAACCATCTGAGTATAGACAGTTGATTGGGGCTTTGATGTTCCTTGTGAACCCCTGCCCGGATATATGTTATGCAGTAAATACATTGAATCAGTTCATGGCTGACCCCCTTCATGTGCATTTTATAATAGCCAAGCATGTATTGAGATACTTAAGGGATCAATCACACTTGGTTTTAGATACTCTGTTGGAGATATCCAACTTCATGGATTCACTCATGTTGTCTAGGAAAGTAATGCCATCGATATAAAGAGCACATCTAGATGCAGTTTCAGCCTTGGTTCTGCCATGATATCCTGGATGAGCAGGAAAAATAATTTAGTAGCATTGAGCACCGCATAAGCAGAGTACATTGTTTCTAGCACAGCAAGTTGTGAAGGTGTGTGGTTAAGGAAGCTCTTTGGCGAGCTCCTTGGTGAAGTGTTGGATACTACAATGATATATTGTGATAATAAGAGCGGGATTCATTTGGTAGAGAATCATGTATCCATGATAATTCCAAGACTATCAATCTTCGATATCACTTCATCGATGACATGGTGCATAGAGGAGTTGTTAAACTCCAACACATTTCGATAGATGATCAAACTGCATATACTCTCACCAAGGCATTACCGAAAGGGAAGTTCTTGTTTTTCAGAGAACAACTTGGACTATTAGATGTAGCCCCTCCAAATAAGGGGCAATGTTGATTGAGGAAAATGAGCTAGCTCTTCCTACCCTACTTGAGCTCTTGAGGTGAGGAATTGAGATGAAGGGCCCCTAGGGTTGAGGGAAATTTGGACAATAGGGTCGAAGGCATTGCTCCCCTATCTGTCACTCGTGGGTTGTGTGTGATCCTCGTCCAGTTTGACAAGTCTAGTATCCCCCCCACCATTTTTCGTTACAGAGCATACCCCAGTTGGCATCATACCCAAGAGAGGAGCTTTTCGGGATTGACCCTCTCCATTTGGCCAATGGGTTGAGGAGGCTTGGAGGTGTGTGATCCTTACCTATTGGTAAGTTTGCATATCAACCAAGATGGATTATGATGTAGGTATTCTACCAAATGACTGATGGGAGTCATTGATGGGAAGATTGGTAGGTGACAAGATTGGGTTGAGACTGTGCTCCCCGATGATACTCTAGGGTCGTAGATGTGCTCCCATGTGAGTTGAGTCATAGATGATACTCTAGGGTCGTAGAAGTTATTTCTCCTCGATTATTCTTCTTCTTAGATTTGAGAAAGTTTCAGCAAATTGAGTCGAGTCATGATGACACCTTGATGCAAAGATCTACAAGCGGAGATTGCAAAGTGGAATTCTTCCTAATTGAGAGGGAGTGTTATTTTTTGCAACTAGAGTCAAATTCCACATTAGTTAACTCAACTAATTAAAATAATAATTTAATTAGATTCCTCTTTTTGAGAGGATCAAAATCAGTCTATATTAGATTGTTCTAAATGATTGAGCATAAGGTACGTTATGAATTATTTTATTATTTTATGGGTTGATTAAATCACATGTTGATCTGGTCAAAGCCCCAAGCGGTCCCTCATCAAGTTATAAATAGAAGCGACCTCAAGCTCATTTGCACGCATTCTCTCATGAGATCATCCTCATGCTAATTTTTTTTTGGGTCATATTTTCTATTTTTGGCTCACACAGGTACATCACAAGAGGCTCGCGTAGTGGATCGAGATCACAAACAGAGGCACATTTCAAATCTAGGTATTTTGGATTTGGGCCGCGGGCAGGATAACTTGAGGTAGTGGCTTTGTTGGGATTGGGTTGCAGGCTAAGCATGTTTTGGTCATGGCTTAGTTCATAAAGTCGCCTGCAGGCAAGCTTCGGGGCGTGACCAAGTTTCTAGGGTATTCAGGCCCTCAGTCGTGAGCATAGAACTCCCTGGTCGCGACTAAGAGCTATTTCAACCGCTGGCAGGGTGTGTCAAGGTCGCAGCTCTAAGAGTTATTGGGTAGATAAAATTTACATTTTTTCAATTGATCACGCAATATCATCATTCATCCATCATGTAGTCATCAATGTCAGATCAGTTATTGGCAGTCTTCTAGACTCATATCTAGATCGAGGCAACTAAGATCACTTGGTAATAGTGATCCATTAAGTTTATTTTTGTTGATCTATAGATCAGATCAGATCTGATTATTATCGGATATATTATTGTATTGGGCTCATTGTACTCTTTGTTGAAATATTTTGAAGACAATCTATAGAAGAAGAATATTTTAAAGTATTTCCCCCACAGTGAGGTTTTTCCCTGGTCTTGGAACAATTTCCGTGTCTTATGGTTTTGATATTGTCTTATTTTTCTTTGCATACATTTTTCTATCTTCAGTTACAATTTATGGTTATTTATATTTCATAGATCTGAATACATTGTTGATGAAAATCTAATTGGGCTTAAGTAACTGATACAACATAGAGAAATATTGAAAAATTAACATATACAACATGCACAACATATACACAATGGTAGTATTGCACATCCATAGACCACACATTGACCCCACAAGAAACCTTGCTTCTAGTGTCTTTCCACTATCAATGCCTATCATAGCATGCTGCAGATCACACTACTTTCACTTCACTGATGTACCCCTCTACATTACATGTCCATAACTTAAACATAGGCATAGTACAAGCATGTAATATCAATTCATGTCCATGTGATACCTATCTCATAGATATGTCAGGGTTACTCCTCCCACTTGATTCCTCATAAGACCAAGAACCTCTCCATGCAATTCACCTACATAAGCAATCATTCCTCCACAAGAATGACCCTTGAAATCCCTGTCATACAGTGAAATAAATATATACATACATACATATATATATAACCATTAGCATAAAACAATCATGATCCTATCAGACAACGACATGCATACACACATATATGCATTTAAACATTAGCATTAAACAATCATGATCCATGACGACACTTATAGACATGACATAAATACATACATACATACATGCATACATATATAAACATCAACATAATCATGATTACAACACAATTGCTAGATATCATAAGGTCTAGGTTAAGAGAACTTCCTTTATTCGTGCACATCATGCACAACGTTGAGAGAAAAGTTCCCAATATAGCCAAGGCATCTAACACCTCATATCCATTCACTTTACCTTTCGTATTACCTTTCTCACGACTATTCTACCACCGTCCATTTACCTCAATGGACCCAATCAATCCAACCGATTGTCATATTCTTACCTTCCATTGTGCTTACTCATGCACTGAGCTTCATTCGGGCCTTAATTTCCTGTTGGGTACCACACAGCTTTCCCCGAGCTCCATTAACTTTCCTCTTTCCCAAGAAATTCCCAAGACTCTCAAAAAAAAGGCAAGAAAGAGAAACAAACAAGAAGAAAACCATGAAAACCAATGACAATACAACACCGCAAACAAAGTGGCATGGCCATGCACTAGACGTAATCAAGACCACAAATAAAGTGCAAAAAATCACAAGAGATCAAAAGCATAAGACTTAGTAACAAACACCATGACTCCTAGTGCTTCCCAGGGAAATATCAACTTGAGCCTTCTTTAATATTTCATAACAACCTCTTTTTCCATGCAATCCCCTGAATCATACTGCCATAAACACCTAATCTTCAGTGCATAAATAAATGTAACAATATACCAGCTATCTTACCTTGTTGTGCCAAGCACGCTAACCTATAACTGAACACACATGTCAGCCATATGTACCAAATATCAAGACAACATATCTATCAATTCTAAATCAAATTTTACCAAGGCTAACAACCATGTCATAATCAACAATCAACTCACAGTCATCAGTCATAATACATGATGCTACAACTATCACCTATTTACACTGAATTAAATATCAATTGTCTCAATGCATACGTGTTAGTGCAATTTTCTTAAAGCAAGATCATCTCTTCATGCAATCTTACAGACACATACTCATATCATGTGATTAGGCAAACATTCAAAAAAACTATAAACATACCATGTTAGATAAATCAAATGGATGGCATAAGGGACACCAAACACTCAACACTAGATAGATGACATAATCAAACGATCAAGCATCAATTAAATGACATAAGCAAACTCATACCTTAATGTATCTCAAGGGAGGCTAAATTGTCTACATCATCAATCTAGATTAGCACAATATAACTTCACAACACCTCAGCTCAATATAAATAAGGTCATGATATCCATAACAATAACTAGCTAACATGTTCACCTCATGAGTTCATAAAAAATTTCCATTCATGCATAACAATCACATCTTTACAATCAGTCTAGATTAGTACAACACACCATCATTATTAGGTCGACTCATACTTGGATGTCATAACCCTAACCAACCACATAGGTCAACATATAGCATCAAGATCTCAATGCAATAACCCTAATCATAAAGTTAACTAACATTTAACAACAACATGCTAACATATAACCTACTCATCAATCAACATGTAACATAATCATCAAGTTAACTAATGCAAAACAATAACAACAACAATGTGTATAACAACACATTACTATCATACATGACTATTCGACACATGTGCATATGAACACACTGATTCACTAACACATACCATGCATATAACCACAACAACAATAAAATGACAAACATGTACATAACCCTAATGCATATAACAATCCATTAACTAACATACATGTGTTCCAAACATGCACACTTGTATGACGATATTCTCTTACCCCAAATTCCATTGTTGCAACTTCACTTTAATGATATGCATCTCCTACTCTATCCCAACCAACTCATTAGCATCATAACATACCAATATCATCATGGCGACCTAATTGCATACAATGAACTTATGCACAAAAACCTCAATCAAATTAATGCATACTTGACCATATGCACCCACTTTACATGTATAACCAATCATGAACGACCAATGCATGTTCAACATATGACATCACACAAGCAAGCATACACGGATAACACATAAGCATGACCAATATGTAACCCGAGCACACTACAAGGAAAATACCCTTTAGCAGATGTTTTTGAGGAACCCCTTATGAAAATAGTCCAGATATCCAATTGTAGCGGAGGTCTATAGAGTAGGCTGGCGGGTGGAGGTTTTTGTGGATGTTTTTTGTCTGGTGCATTTTGTCATCATGAACTGTACCAGTGTGCTTTACTTGCAATGCACTGGTGCGTACTAAAAATTGGCACACCGAGATATTGTGTTCTCCGTACAAACCTGCCCAGTGCGTCTAAGTACTATAGCGCGTCAGTTCTCTACGCATAAGTAGACCCTATGCATCTCAGTAATCCAGCGCACCATAACGACGTGTGGTGCGCCATCAGTAATACCACCCGGTGCGTCTCAAAAACCCGTGCATCGAAACAGGGTTAAATAAAAAAAATTACCGGTCGTAAAAACATCATTTTTACTTCTTCAATGCTCCAGACCTCTCAAACACCGTTGTGAATTTGTCTCGTGTGAGGCGCCCTGCAATCGATGCTCCCATTGCACGCATTGCTACCGTCCATTTCCCACCTTGTGGAGTTCGAATTTTCGAAAACAGTGGGCAAATTTGGTTTCTCCAATTCCTCAGTAAATATGCCTCCTCAACGCGCAAATGTACAGGTACTTTACTTGTTTCTCAATAACTAAAAATTTTAGTGGATTATATTTCTAAATACCCTTAAAATTAACCGTTTAAAAAAAAAAAAAAAATATTCCTGCGCGGTGTGCTCGAGCCGTTCGGCTCGCACCGTTCATGTGTTTCCTGTAAATTTATAGGCCGCACCGCGAACGGTGCTAACAGAAATTGCACAAGGTTCCGTGCGATACCGAAAAAACGTACACCGTGTCTAATTTTAAAACTAACATGGCGGTGCGGTCGTTTAAATAACTGCACTGTTGACTATGTACCAGTGTTGGGAGGGCATTGTGTTGACCAAACTATCTGCCCCGAGGCGGATATTTAGGTCAACGCACCACCCGCCTGAAATCATTAAATATTCAACAGCACGGTCGTTTACATGACCGCACCATTGACCATGTAATGTTGTTGGGTGGTGCGTTGACCGAAAGATCTGCCCCGGGGAGAATATTTTTTTCAACGCATCGCCCACCCAATTGCAGTACATGGTTAACGGTGCGGTTGTTTACAAGACCGCACCATTGACCATGTATTATTGTTGGGTAGTGCGTTGACCTAACTATCCACCCTAGGGTGGATAGTTTCGTCAACGCACCACATAAAAAGAACATTTGGTGTTTTTTGTTACGCAAACAATTTCCATGCGCACCAAGAGTGGTGCGCGATAAAAACATGTGCACCGGTACCTGTGTGTGACTGTTTTTTTGGGCGCACTGGCTGTTTTTTTTTTCAAAAAAAATTATATATATATATATATATATATATATATATATATATATTTAAATACATGTCTCATTTAATAAAAAAAAATGTATTTAATATGTGAATCATTCAGCGACATCAATGGAGAGAACAAACGAAACATCAAGAACATATGGAGGACTTGTATAACGTGATTCACCTGTGGGAGGCACGAGAGAGGGAGAGACTTATGTACCCTTGTCCTATTACAGCAGCCACCCAGTTGCTCCTATGGGAGGTAGGCCTCCTCAAGTTCTATGAGGAGGCTACATCCCTGAAGGGAAATAGCGTGTTATTAGGATAGCTCATCTTCAGGTGGAATGCCCACCGACAGGCTTTTCGGGTTGGTCCTGGCCAGTGGTACGCGCCCACTCAGGAGGACATATATTTTATTACTAGCCTATCTAGGAGAGGGCAGGATTTTCCCCAATTCCCAGATGTCCCCATCAGCTATGCAACAGGGAGTCAGTTGGTGTACTCCCAGAGATACATTAGGGACGATATAGTTTCTCCTGCGGATTTTTAGGTGTCTGGTGGTCAGTTACGTATTGCTTTGTTTGATGCAAAGGAGGTGAGGTATCTCTCACTATTGTTGACGACCATTGCACACCATACCAATGACAGGCAACACATTTGTTGCCCGCTTTTATTTTATGTTGATTCTTTATTCCATGTGCCATGACTTGTGAGATGGTCTACGATTTTTTTGCGGTAGTTTTGTACAGCATTAGATAGATGTCATTCTCAGGCACGTGGGAGGTTGACCTTCCCTTTTTCTTTAGAGTTATTTTGTTTATTTTTTTAGAGGTTTCCAAAGACGAGGCCTACTTTTTTTTGGCAGCCTCAGAGGTCGATGTTGCATGTACAGATGCAGATGTGGGGTCATATGATGCCCAAGAGGGGCCAGTCTGACTTTCCCACCAGGATATCTCCTGATGCACTAGAGTTGCTATCTTGTTTTGATGATCACTCCTTCGTTCTAGTGCCATGTCCGTATGCCAGTTTGGATTGGCGAGGGTGTAACAACATCCTCTTCACAAAGGATAAGACGCCGGATGCGAGAGGTAATATTATTGTTTTCTTTAAATTAATATAGTTTCATTTTATTGTCTTAATTAATTGGTTAGAATTATCAAATTTATTCTAACATGTTCTTTAACTTATTTTATTAAATTGTTTAATGAAAATGTCTAATTATTATTGTGTACTATATATTTTGTAGATATTGGGACATTTGTTGGGGATGAGATTCCATCCCCACTGAATGATTTAAGTGTAGATGGTTACGAGGATATGGCAGAGGCGGAGGATCGGGGTGACAGACCTGATCCTGATCAAGTGCAGATACCTGCGGGGGTGAGGTGTAGGCCAGACACCCGATTTAGCATGGATTTGGGTGACCAACTATGTCGACTGCTAGTTGATGAGAGAGTATGCTCCACTACGATCAGAGAGATTCAGGCTTATCATAGGCTCACACAGCTTTGGAGAGGTATGCCCCACGATATTTTGACCCTCATGCATCATATCGTTGGAGCTTCTAGAGCACTGGCACGGGCTTGGAGCGGTAGGCATCGTGGAGATGCATGATAGAGCAACGCATCATCTGATGATCATGATCATGAGGGTATTGATCATCATTCTATTACTCCAACTCCTCCTCCTTCACCTCACGGCGGAGATCATGATGAGCAGCCAGCATCCAGTCCTTATCAGCAGGTATCATCTGAGCAGTCTACACCATCTCAGCAAACACATAGTCCTGAGCAGGCACCTAATCCTGAGCAGGCAGATTCATCTGAGGAGGTAGGTCCATCTGAGCAGGTCGCACCATCCGCTGAGCAGGTTGCTCCATCGACGATTCATCAACAAGCAGTTCCTGAGCAGACTGCATCATCGACTGATCAGTAGGCACCTCGAGAGAAGGCACGCCATCTATCTGAACATGAGGTTGCACCATCAACTGAGCAGGCCTCAACTAGTACTAGTATTGATGTACCACCAAATATTTGACATTTATGTACAGTTATATTACAGTTGTATAATTTTGACATTATATATATGGTCCATTTATTTTATATTCATGTTGATGTACTTAATTTATATGTTGGTGTTCATCATGATGTGTATATTGTTAGGTCATGTTAGATATGTTCATTTAATGTGCTTGCACATAGATGTGTATGTGATAGCAGTTATTTGACATGAGATGTATATTTGATGTCTTTGTTGTGATGATGTTATACAATGTTTGTGTTTTGTTAGATGATCATGATCACGATGATTTGATGATGTTAGCGAATTTGAATGTGTATTTTAGTCGAATATGATGTTTGTACGATGGTTATCATGATCATGATGTTTATTTTTAATATTAAATCATGATATTTATTCAATATTATGTCGTTATTGTAATTGAAATTTTAATTTTTAACTGTATGTAAAATTGTAAAATTGTAATTGTAATTGTAATTGTAATTGTAAATGTATGTAAAATATTTGTAAAATTGTAATTGTAATTGTACGTTATTGTGAAATTGTAAAATTGTAATTGTAATTGTATGTATTCATGTCATGATTCAATTTTATTAAAATTGTAAAATTTTTAAATTTTTAAATTTGTAAAATTCTAAAAATGTAATTGTAATTGTATGCTTCGTGATTGTAATTGTAATTTTAATTGTAATTGGATGTAAAATTGTAAAATTGTAATTGTAATTGTAATTGGATGTAAAATTGTAAAATTGTAATTGTAATTGTATTGTGAAATGATTGTAATTTTAATTTTAATTGTAATTGTATGTAAAAGTGTAAAATTGTAATTGTAATTGTATGTAAAATTGTAAAAATTGTAATTGTAATTGTAATTGTAATTATAATTGTAATTGTATGTGAAATTGTAAAATTTTAATTGTAATTGTATGTAAAATATTTGTAAAATTGTAATTGTAATTATAATTGTATTGTGAAATTGTAAAATTGTAATTGTAATTGTATGTATTGTCATCATTCAATTTTATTAAAAATTTTACATTTGTAAATTAATTATCAATTTTGAACCATAACTACGGTAAGTAAAATGTATACCGTAAATATTGTTAAATTACCATAATTATAAATTTGTAAATTTGTATGAATATAAATAATTGTAAAATAATAAATCTAGAATAATATGAATTTTTGTAACATAATAAAGTTTAGAAAATAATGCAAATAAATTCATGTTTAGAATTATCATTATTTTATTATGATCTTACATACCAAAAATAACAGTATATATTTTGAATATGTCATTCACGCGCATTTAAAGCAATCAAGTAGTTGTATTATTTTAGGAATTGACATTATAAAAAAAAAAAACTTTATATAGTATGTCATTGTTTTCGAGATCAACATAATTGCAAATTATCAAGTGAAATTATTTTAACATTAACACAATGCAAACCAATTAATTCAAAATACATATTATAATGTTTCAAAAAAAAGAGTCTTAGTTATAAGGTAATTAAGTTCTCTTCTTTACAAAAACCCATCTTAGAAAATATAAATGATGAAATAACACATGTACCATATCACTCTTGGTTCTCATGATCGCCCACATTATCTTCCACCTCTCTTGGCATTATAACACTATTGTTCTCAAAGGTATGTTTTGATCTAGGGTCATGTCTCAATATGAACCATTAATCCCTATCCAACACATCTGAGTAAAAAAACACTTGGTTGCAGTGTTTGGGGAAAACATAGGGCTCCTTAGATTCATCCTGCATCTTTCTAGAGTTGATACATATTAGCCTACTATCGCAATCTTCCTTTACATTATTCCGATCAAAGGTGTCCCACCACTTGCACCTAAAAGTAACACATTGGAAAGAAGATAAATCCACTTCAATGATCTCTTGTATCTTTCTCACGTAACCTAACGTCCCTCGTACTAGGTTTTGATCACGATGGCTAGCTCGACTAGATTGATTGAACTCGATTTCCACTTCACATTCTTGTGTCATGTGTCCATCATCGGCATTTTCTGTGTGAAAATGGTGTCCATATGCCCACATAGATGGGAACAAATTCACCTATAAAAAAGTTTAAAAAATCATAGTGTCATGTGTCTTATAATAACCCAACTGTTAAAATATGAATTATAGATGAAATTACATTTCAAAGGTGAATTATTAAGTTTAAAATGTACATAAATAGATTATTATCGATTGGGTGCACCCAATCCCTACGTTTAGCGCATCCTCTTCAGCACGCAGGTGGCGACCGGTTGCACTGTATTTCTCTCTGACTTGGTCAGCAACCCAATTATTAGGGCATATAATTGGCATATTTTCTATTAAATGATCGGGATAAGGCACACTTCTACCATTCAACCATCTAAATTCCTTCCTATCACTATCCCATTTGATCCTCTTTTGTTCGTACAATGCGACCCACGATTGTGTCACTTCGGAATTGTAAAGAACGAATTTATTGATTGCTTCAATTTCTGCATTTGTTGATGAAATAAAACTGGCATATAGTACATATGAAATCAAAATATACATTATATCGAAGTTCAACATGAATATTTACTTTGTGTAAATTTGAAAAATTGTAAGTCGCTTACTCTTTATCAAGCGCCTTTTTCCATTCGTTTGGAACAGCTCCCCTTCTCTTTTTTCTTCATCCCTTTCATCATCCCAAATTACCGCACTTGGTCTATTGTCAATCTCCTTGATGTACTCATTGGAATAATAGAAAGACCCATACGATATGTACCCTTCTGCCATAGACCCCTCGAGTTTTTCCCTTTATTGAACAAAACCTTTCAATTTCTTCATGTACCTCTCTAAGAATAACATCCAATGACAAGAAAACACCCCAATTGATTCAACCTCATCTACTATGGGGATTAGAAGATGAACCTGCAATTCCATGAAAATTGTCCGCAATTCCTTCTCAAACATACAAACAATCTCAACTATCTCTTGACGCCACCGTGGAATGTTAGCCACATGAATCTCCTTTGACGTGATCCAACGTACAAATGCAGATAATTTACGTCCTAGGTCTTGGGGGAATTCATGTTTCACACACCCACGCACGAACAAAGGATAATGACACTGCAAAGTTATAAACACATGCAATAATATACAAAATTAGTTGTGTTTTACGATCCCTTCATGGGATAAAATTTATTAATATAAAAAATAATAAAATCGCGCTTTTGACATCATACATACTCTTATAATATTCATATGGTCATGCGATTTCAACCCCTACAAATGGTCATCCACGGTGAAGCAGCGTCATAGTGAAGACCCGTATGAAGATGGCACCCTCACACCCATTATAACTTCCTTTGCTAAAGAAAGAACATCTTTTTTTTTAAATCCATGGGACATCACCTTCTTTGAAATACCAATTAGAGGGACCAGCATCTGCCTCTGATCTTGTACTTTCTAATAGTCTTGGCCAATGTTTCTTTATAGTTTTTGAAGTAATAATATCTTTCCTAACATCCAATGTGTCACTTTGTTTCGATGATATGTACCTCCATAAAGAAGATTAAACATTTTTAAATATATGCATGGGATCTAATAAGAGGGTAATCTTAATATGCTCCCAATATGGGAGGTTATAAAAGATAGATTCATTTTCATCCCAATGGGAAATTTCTCAACATAGGTGTCGAAGAATTCTGGATCATCGAACATATGCTCCCCATCTGAATCAAACATTTCTATGAACTCCTTCTACTTCTCTCTCTCATGTGCTCTAAGTCGTTCAGCTGGTGTTGTTGTTGGAGGCCTTTGGGTTCTCTCTCGTTTACCATTGCAAGTGGATGATTCTCTTCTGTGAGGGTGTTCTTCTAAGAGGAATACCCTGGAGCAGTCATACACTGGCTTTCATAGGCCATTGGACCATTTAGCTTTCAGAGAAGGTCCACAACATTTACATCCAAAATACCCTTTTGTGACAAGACCTGTTAAATTATTGTATACAATATGCATGGCACGTTAAATAATATCATGAAGATCAAAACAATTAAAACAAATTAAATAACTAATATGTGAAATAATATTGTTACATATATAAACAAATCAATAAACATGTAATTTACCAGATCAAACTCCTAAGCCTGGATAATCATGTGTCGTGTAAGCACATATTCCATACAACGTAAAACTCCTCTCTGTTGCGATGGGTCTTGATACAACGTATACATTTATCCCATCTCATAATTCCTTCAATTCATCTACCAGTGGTTGTAAGTATACATCCATATTCTTTACTTATCTTCTACCAGGGACTATGAGAACCAACATAAGATGTTCATTCTTCACAGACAACCATGAGGGGATATTGTTATTGATCGCTACTACATGCCAAATAGAATAGTTGGTGTTTTGGAAGGAATATGGGTTGACATCATCCATGGCTATGCTGAGTCATAGACTTCGTACTTCATCCTTGAATTTTTCAGGCCATGTATCCTCTATATGCTTCATGGCTGTTGAATCTGTTGGGATTTGCATAACTCCCAACTCACTTCTGTGTGAAGCATACAATCCCTGCAACATAGCTAATTCTTTGCAACAAAATAGCCTTTGAATCCTTGGGATTATAGGCATGTGCCTCAGTATATTAAAAGGAGGACCACATGATTTACCCTTCTTTTTTTATTTATCATACATGTCATGCCCACATTTCGAAAATATCTCTTTGTCTGCATATTCTCCTCTATATAGAATACAATAAATTGGACATGCATGATATGATATGTACTCAACACCCAACATTTTCAACAATTTCTTTGCCTCTTCGCACCGACCGGGCAAGAAATTATCACTTGGAAGAACCTTATCTTTGAATAACCTGCAGTTAGTCATGGACAATATTAAATGTACATTAATGTTGATATAATTATTAACGTTCATAAAATTGACCATTTTTAATGTTCATTGTGTGATTATATTTCTCAAAATATAAGGGATCATGACTTGATGGTCAATTACCTCAAAATTTCCGAGAAACATGCATTCTACAAGCCAAAATTTTCTTTCAAGTTGTACAGTAACATCGTTGTCCCCAACTGGGTAGAATTTGACTGACCGCCAGGTCCAAAAAGAGGGGTGGTGGAAGCAAATTTAAGGCTTTCAAAAAAGGTATCAATGATATGAGCATCATCCCCTAGTTGATCATCGTTCTGGAATGCATCTAAAAACATTGTCTCCATTGCAGTCGTATCCCTTAAGTAATCATCCATACCAACCTCTATTTGATTGCCTCCATTTCCAGCATGTGAAGAATTACTATTGTTGTAGACATTCCTAATTGGTGAATATGGACGTAGTGGGAATTGAATAGGTGGTTGATTCAACCATTCTTGGAATCTTTCCTCTCTGAGTTTTTCTCTTAATTCATCCTTCTCTCGATTTGAAATTATCGTGGGGTGCAACGGAAGATGCTAGGTAGGTCGCTCATCATCACTAGAATCCTAATAATTTCAAAATATATATTTGAACATGATTAGTACAAAATCGATGATATCAATTTGTTAGCACGTCGACAATGCATGATTAATTTGTTTTACATTGAAATAATTACATTCATATACCAAAAAATTATTATTACCATCATTGTCCCAAGATTGTGGCTAGAAGATGCAATGTTACAATTGGCAGGGTGAAGCAGCTGTCCATTTTCATCTACCAAATGTGCCTTGAGGTATGTTGCTCCTTATAAGAGCTTCCAACGTTTTGGAGTTGTTTGAATATTTTAAGCATCTGAACTCGATTTTGAATCTGCATGAACCTTCAAATTTGTATACATTAATTTTATTCGGTTGATTGACATGATGGATAAAATAAATAATTTCAATTAGATAATGAAAATATAAATAAAATCTGAAGTAAATATTATGTCTCGAGATGGATAGGGAGAACTCCGCGATGAACTTCGAGAAATATTATGGAACAAGCTGGATTTTGAACAGTTGTCCATTTGATATAAATATGAGACTTTCTCCCTGTTTTTGAGCAAAACCAACAATAAATTTTGGTGTACATACCTAAAAGTAATTTCGGTGCCTTCAAAATGGACGTATTGTTTTCGGTGCTAATGTACAGTTAACCACACCAGTGCATTTTAGTCACTGTCCATCGGTGTCGTGTTATTAACTGACGCACCGGTGTGGTTAGTTAACAAACGCACCGAATATCTGGAAATTAAAAAAAAAAAAGCGCAACTTTATTTTTTTTAAGTGAAAAAATTGGTAAATTGAAAAATGGGTGGCAAATTATTTTCGGAAATCTAATTTCATAAAAAAAGTTCTTTAAATAGTAAAAGTTATTCATTATTTCATTATTTTTGCAAAAAAAATCAGGGAGGGATTTGCACGAGAGATATACCTAAAGCAAGAGAGCACAAGAGCATTGTGGAGCAGCAAAATACTTTCAAACAACAACACTATTCAAAGAATCAAAATTTGAAACATCTTGTGATTCGCACAAAAACCCTGTAGTATAGTAAAATTGTTAAATTTTACTGTAATAATTGTTTTTTTTACAGTTTTTGTTGGATTTAATACATGCATAGTAAAAATTTTAAATTTTACTGTGCATTTTCAGAAAAAATAAAATAAAAATAAAAATAAAAAATAAAATAAATAAAAATAAATAAAAAAATAAAAAACAAAAATAAAAATAAATATAAATAAATAAATCAAAATCTATTCTTACGTTAAACCCTTGATTCCTCTTGTTTCTGCCCTTGCTTCTTCTTGTTCCTGTGACTTCATAATTAGGATTTTTCATTTTAGATTTATAGGGTTTGTGTATATATATATATAGGCGTATGACATCTAACCCGTGGGACCACTTGCAATGTCGGATCCCAATCCATGTCAGCCCTGGCATGATTTTTTTTTAAACAGATTTTTTTAATCGGTGCACCCTATGTAAAATAGCACACCGGTGTGCTATTATAGTATAGCGCATCAGGCACGTACTATTTGATAAAAACATTTTTTTATTAATTTATGTTTGTATTAATCAGTGCACCAGTTAACATATAACGCACCAGGTCTCCTTTTTTACAGAGAGCACTGTACGGTTTTTCGACTATTTCAGTCGTGTGTTTATAAGAACATACCACACCTCCTTCGATGTCTATTGTTTTAAAGGCGCACCATTTTCTTGATTTTTTTTTCCCTGAAAAGTTTGTGATTTATTTATAAAATATATTAATGAATGGTATGGTATAGGTTTCATATTAATAAAGAAATTGCTAACAAGAGATCAAGTAACAAAAATATTGATAGCACATCGAGAAAAGAAAAAAAAGGCAAGTTCTTTGTAAATTCTTTAAAAAAATATTATTTTTTAACTATATGTAAGTTTAACTAATATGTATTGTTTATTGTGTATCATGCAGAGCCACAAAATGACGAAGCTCGATAAGTTAATTTTTGATCTAAGACCAGAAGAGCATAAAAGCTTGATGGAAAAATTGCAAAAAGATGAATCAGGTGAATGAAAAAATACTATCAATCCAATATGAGTTTATTTTTTTAATTTTCGTTAATAATATACTTAAAAATGTTCAATAAAATGTTTCAATCAATCTATTAATTCACATATGTTTAATGTTCTGCATGGACCAACAACGAAGAAAAGGAATTTTGTTTTAAGAAAGAAAAAAAGAAAAAAAAAAATAGAACACGCAAATGAAAATTAATTGCTCCTTAGCTCATCTGGAGTGGTGTTGTAGGTTAAAAGAAGGGGGGGGGGGGGAGGAACTTTTACAAAATTTTAAGGGATCTAGTGGAACGAATGTATAGACGTTCTTTCCACTTACAATACAAAAATCAATCCAATGATTCCAATAACCAAAATTTATTTAAACTACAGAATGAGTTTCCAAATAATTGGTTAATGCAACATGTCAGACTTTTAATATCAAAAACGTACAACAACCAAAAAAAAATAAGGAATGAAAAAGTAATATTCTTTTATATGTTTTTCTAGAATTATATGTATATATTACTAGAAAGCAATGATTTATAAATATCACTTTTGTTATATTTACTTTTCATATATCAATATAAAAATTAAATAATTTATTGTCATGTTACATTTTCAGGAAGATTATGAAAATCTCAAAGGATGAACGAGCTGATATTAGAAATATGCCAGTAGGAATGTCCAAAAAGGTGTACAAGGAGATGGTCAAAGACATAGACATAATTGCATCGCATGAGGAGCCATCTCAACAACAACGTGCTTCAAATGTAATATGTAATCATTGAATTTTTTGATTAAGTACAATAAATAAACAATTTAGCATTAAATATTAATTTTCAAGTATTTTCTTGCAGAAAATAAAAGAAAATGGAACCCATTTAGCACATAAAACAGGACGACAAGGAAAAAATGGTTGATATCTGTGTTTGTGAGTAATTTTTTCTTCCTTATAACAACTTAAATAGATTTCATTTTTGTATATTTTAAGTTTTTTTACAACAATCATCATTGAATGTCTTCAAACATGTGCTAGCATACAAAGAAGAACCATCAGACGAATTGATTGACATTGGGTTAAATATGGGTTGTCAGTGTATGTTAGCATATCATAAATTAATTGTGGAATTTGTAAGCATCTACCTTGTTTTACTTAACTTTGTCTATAATTAATAGAACAAAAAATATTTTATATTAAATATATGATTTGTTATGGGGTATAAAACTTGCAAGAAACAAAGTATGGAATCGCGCCAACAAATGAATTGTTGAAAGATGGCATGAAATTTGGTTTTGAAAGAATGTGTATAATTCATGTGTCAATTCTTGCTATGGTACATTTATTTTCAATTTACATTGATGTATATTATTTAATATTGCAATTTTCATTATTCTCACCAATGTATATACACTCATTACAGTTTATTTTTATGTTTGTAGATAGAACTTGAAGAAGAAGAAAACAATCAACACAGTGAACAAAAAATTCCTCAAAAAAATCCAATGTTGATCAGCAGTTGTCATTGATGTCAACCCAAGCATCACCAGGGGCTACCCCAAGATTGCATGGGAATTTTGACCTACCAAATTAATATATTCTAGGTCAAGAATGCTTTTGATGGTTTCTACTTTTCGAGATGTTCTCGTTGATATATGGCACGCCACGTAATTCTTCACGGTTTGAGAGATATTCATGTTTGAAGTTTGTTCCCCCAGTTAGTGGGATTAAACCCCATGGGGTTGTGGCATGGGTCATTTAAAAGTCATAATTAATATTTTTTAAGCTCCTAAAATCCCTCCCACGTTCACTTGTTGAAGCCCCTCTCAACCTAAGCATTTATATAAATTGTGATCCTCATATCCTCCTTATGCAGGGATTTCACTATCTGAAACAGGTCATCCTGGAATTTTCACTCTAACCTTTTTTTCTACGAAGGTTCAGAAGCTAAAAATTTTATTAGGAGAAGCCGAAATCCTGAGGAAGCTCCTGTAAAAATTTCATATCAAGGTGTGCAATATTTTCGAAGATATGATTAGTGGAAGTCAGTGTTTTTGCAGGCTCCTAAAATTCATCTCAAAGAAGTGACCTTGGGAAAATCATCATAACACTCTCTCTGAGTTTCGGATTGGAATTCTGTAAAAAGTGGCAGATATTGCACAGATTTTAGTTTTCTCTCTATCAATTTCACAGCCGAATGAAGAAACAGTGATATTTTTGGGTGTGGAGCCTGATTATCTTGTTTATTTTGTATCACAGCGTTGGACCCCTGTACCTTAATGGGGGCGGCAACGCCGCCCATAATTAAACGTTGCCTGGGGGGTCTAGGGGGGGCGGCTGCCCCTGAAGCTAAAAACATATTTAAAATTTCCTTGTAAAAGTATAGTAATTTCTAGTCAATATGGGCCATTCATTAGGCAGATGATCTGACGGTAGAACTTATGTTTAGTTTAGGGTTTTTTTCCCTAGAAGGCAACCCCTCGCTTTGTATGAGGGTATTGTAATGCGGCTGTGTATTGTATGTGTATTCTCGGAGTGAGAAACAGATAGGGAGATTGTGAGAGAGAACAGAGGATATTACAGTGGATCTGTTGTAGGTTGTGTCTCTTCATTTTGTCAGATAATAGATAGGAAGGACTGGATGTTCAGGGTGGACATAGCCAAAACTGGGTGAACCACGTATATCTATGTCTCTCTGGTTTTATGTGTTTTGTGTGCTTGTGTTTTGCACATATTTTATGTGTTTCATTGCTCTGTAATATATATAATTTTCTAACAACTGGTATCAAAGCCGAAGGTCTATTTGGCTGATGAACTCGCAGGAAAGAAGGGTTCCTAGTTCGAGTGGGAGCAATGGCGGAAGATGGTAATTTTAGGGTCGAGAAATTTAACGGCCAAAACTTCCCGCTATGGAAGATGCAGATGGAATATTATATGTATCAGAAAGATTTGTACCTACCATTGAGCGGAAAAACAAAGAAGTTGACGGCTATTACAGACGCAAAATGGGAGATTCTCGATAGAAGGAACTTGGAACAGTACGGTTGTGCCTTGCGGCGTCGACAACCTTCAATATTTCGAAGGAAACAACAAAATAGGGTTTGATTAAGGTTTTTTCAAAATTATATGAAAAACCCTCAGCCTCAAACAAGGTATTTCTCATGAAACGTTTCTTTAAATGAAGATGTCGGAAGGTGGATCTGTTGCAAACCATTTAAATGATTTTAATACAGTTACCAGTCAGTTAAGTTATGTAGGGGTAAACTTTGATGATGAAGTTAGGGCTCTTTTATTTCTGTGCTCATTTCCAGAAATTTGGAATGGTTTAGTTATGGCAATTTGTAACTCTGTCTCTGGATCTAGTATTTTAAAGTTTGATGATGTTGTCAATGTTATCCTTAGCAAGGAAATGCGACGGAAAATCTCCGGTGATACATCGGGTAATGCTTTGAGTGCAGAGTCTAGGGGAAGAAGAATAGAAAGAGGAAAGATCTCGGGATATCGCAGTAAATCAGGGAAAGGCAAATCCAAGTCTAGATCAGGGATAGTGTGCTGGAAATGCGGAAAGAAAGGACACCTAAAGAAATATTGTAGATCTCGAAAGGGAAAAGAAGGAGACGCACAGCAAGAAAACAATCATGAAGCAAATGTGACAGGTGATGTGTTACAAGTGCTTTGATTCTTTCTTTCAAAAATGTTACTGATTCTTGGGTTGTAGATTCAGGGGCCTGAGGCAAAGAGATCTTGGGGTAAGCCCAAAATCCCCTTGCATGTATAAAATTCGATCCTGGGCCTGTGGGTTATGGCCCACTAAGCCTAAACGGAAGCGTTTTAAAACTTCTCATTATGTAACGTGGATCTTTATAAAATCACCCATCTCTTAATGGGATTCTAAATCACCATTGCAATCATTAATATAGGTGTTAAGGTTTGAAAACCCACGCCATACACATCGATATATGGGTTTAAAAATAATACAACCGCCCCCTATAAACCTCGGCGGTCCACAGCTACGTCCAA
The DNA here is from genome assembly GCA_034641835.2 of Pinus albicaulis. Lineage (NCBI taxonomy): Eukaryota > Viridiplantae > Streptophyta > Pinopsida > Pinales > Pinaceae > Pinus > Pinus albicaulis. Next base: position 959,884,851 of record CM076572.1, read on the forward strand.
CTCCGATTCAACACGTTCTTCGCTGCTCTGATCCGACTAATCTGAAATCACAGATCGACCAATTCAATGTCACCGATCTGATCCGATCCCAATCGGAACTCGGATGCGATTGCAATCGGAAACTGCTAATCGGCGTTTGCAATGTGACTCTCGATTCGGCTCTTCAAAGTTCCGATCCAATCTAATTGGATCTCGAATTGGCTTTTAAGACTAGGCTTTTTATTCCACGCTCAGTTCTTTTCACGAGTTTCGCCTTGGTTCCTTATGTAGAGGCTTTACACGATTAAACATCGATACACGCAATCGATCTCTCCATCATTTGACCCGATACTCTGTTATACAGAAAGGCACACATCATTCCTCACGTCTGGTTTTTGTTGTTATGTAATGCACTATGAAACTAATCTCCGCTCCACGCATCCACATCGTCCTTTTCCCACATGCTGTCACAAATTCAACGCGTTGTCCGCCTCTCAACACTGTAAATTGATCGATCTATTACACCAGGGTTGAACCTGCTACGCAACACAACGTTTTTCCACACATCGACTTCACTTAGTAATTTCATAAACCAGCATTTCACACTGTTCACAATTTCTGTCAATTAGACTTCAACGCTGTTCTGCGTTACAACTCCGACTGTGGATTGGAAACATCAACCGATTTCCAGCACTCTGCAATGCACTTACTATTCACACGATCCAACGCCTTCAGAATACTCATATATAACAATTAAACAATATTTAGATCGCCATCGATCCACGGGTGATCGATGGTCGATCAACAGGCTCCTAACACAGAATTAACTCCATTATAGAACGCACACAGGTGTACACAACACTAAAACAGGTTTTTATATATTATACAAACAATTACATACTAAGGCCTTTCAGCCTTAGAAACGATCTCACGCTCGACTACATTTTACTCACTCAGTTTTTCCTCAAAAAAAAACAGATCTCTCCCCACACCTTATCGCATTACATTTATTTATAGAACACGCAGGTTCATCGTTACAGAAATATTGGATCGGATCATTGAAAGGATCCGATCAATCCTCTCACAAATATCTCAACAACCCTTCCAGATCGCTATATGGATATATATGAATACATGGCAGATTACATCAATATTTAATTTAGTCCATCATTTAAGCTCTATTTTGACAGAAATTTTCCCCTTATTTAGCTCGAAGGTCCACGTCCTCTCCTTGCTTCGCTTTGGATTCCTCCCTTTGTCTAAGGGTGTTGGATGCTCCTGCATCGGACTCCCGAGGCACAAAAATTTTATGACCTCCTGGTCATATGCTTCTCCTTGTTCTTAGCAATTCTAACCACTGCATCTCCTTCAGTGAAACTGCTTTCATGATCTTCTGTGAGCTGCAACCAACCTTTGTAGTAACAGTCTCCTCTGTTACACGATACCTCACCAAGCCCTCTGCACTCGGTCTTTTGGCATCCTTATGGTTCTCTCCTCTGGAACCAATTGAACACACCTTGCTCTAGGTTGCTGCAAATCTTCTCACCTTTCGCTGTCGCCATCTGCACGACAGTAAGACCATAAACTCTCCAGCTTTAACACAACTGTACCTCTTTCCCCTTCTGCTTGCATTCTTCTTTCTTCTCGCAGGAAATCCTTTCCCTGCTCTGATACCACTTGATGAAAAGAAATCTTGGGGTAAGCCCAAAATCCCCTTGCATGTATAAAATTCGATCCTGGGCCTGTGGGTTATGGCCCACTAAGCCTAAACGGAAGCGTTTTAAAACTTCTCATTATGTAACATGGATCTTTATAAAATCACCCATCCCCTTAATGGGATTCTAAATCACCATTGCAATCATTAATATAGGCATTAAGGTTTGAAAACCCACGCCATACACATCGATATATGGGTTTAAAAATAATACAACCGCCCCTATAAACCTCGGCGGTCCACAGCTACGTCCAACTCCGATTCAACACGTTCTCCGCTGCTCCGATCCGACTAATCTGAAATCACAGATCGGCCAATTCAATGTCACCGATCCGATCCGATCCCAATCGGAACTCGGATGCGATTGCAATCGGAAACTTCTAATCGGCGTTTGCAATGTGACTCTCGATTCGGCTCTTCAAAGTTCCGATCCAATCTAATTGGATCTCGAATTGGCTTTTAAGACCAGGCTTTTTATTCCACGCTCAGTTCTTTTCACGAGTTTCGCCTCGGTTCCTTATGTAGAGGCTTTACACGATTAAACATCGATCCACGCAATCGATCTCTCCATCATTTGACCCGATACTCTGTTATACAGAAAGGCACACATAATTCCTCACGTCTAGTTTTTGTTGTTATGTAATGCACTATGAAACTAATATCCGCTCCACGCATCCACATCGGCCTTTGCCCACATGTTGTCACGAATTCAACGCGTTGTCCGCCTCTCAACACTGTAAATTGATCGATCTATTACACCAGGGTTGAACCTGCTACGCAACACAACGTTTTTCCACACATCGACTTCACTTAGTAATTTCATAAACCAGCATTTCACACTGTTCACAATCTCTGTCAATTAGACTTCAACGCTGTTCTGCGTTACAACTCCGACTGTGGATTGGAAACATCAACTGATTTCCAACACTCTGCAACGCACTTACTATTCACACGATCCAACGCCTTCAGAATACTCATATATAACAATTAAACAATATTTAGATCGCCATCGATCCACGGGTGATCGATGGTCAATCAACAGGCTCCTAACACAGAATTAACTCCATTATAGAACGCACACAGGTGTACACAACACTAAAATAGGTTTTTATATATTATACAAAAAATTACATACTAAGGCCTTTCAGCCTTAGAAACGATCTCACGCTCGACTACATTTTACTCACTCAGTTTTTCCTAAAAAAAAAAACAGATCTCTCCCCACACCTTATCACATTACATTTATTTATAGAACACGCAGGTTCATTGTTACAGAAATATTGGATCGGATCACTGAAAGGATCCGATCAATCCTCTCACAAATATCTCAACAACCCTTCCAGCTCGCTATATGGATATATATGAATACATGGCAGATTACATCAATATTTAATTTAGTCCATCATTTAAGCTCTATTTTGACATAAATTTTCCCCTTATTCAGCTCGAAGGTCCACGTCCTCTCCTTGCTTCGCTTTGGATTCCTCCCTTTGTCTAAGGGTGTTGGATGCTCCTGCATCAGGGCCTCATTCCATGCCACACGTGATAAGAAATATTTTCATGACTATGTTCAAGGATATTTTGGAAAAGTCCGTTTGGGTGATGATAAACCCTGTAAAATTGTTGGAATAGGTAAGGTTCTGTAAAACAACAAAATGGAAACCAATGGCTATTAAAGGAGGTAAGGTATGTTCCAGATCTGAAGAAAAATATGATTTCAACAAGGTAGTTAGGTAGTGAAGGTTGTGTTACAACTTTCACAGATAAAACCTGGAAGGTCACCAAAGGAGCCTTGGTAATAGCAAAAGGAGAAAATTTTGGTACATTTTATTTATGCAATGGTATTTCTAACTCTGTTAATGCTTTAAATTCCAAAGGAGCAGATGCATCATTATGGCATCATAGGCTCAGACACATGAGTGAGAAGGGGTTGAAGATTCTTCACTTAAGAAATTTGTTTCTGGGTTTGAAGAATGTTGATTTGGATTTCTGTGAGAATTGCATTTATGGAAAACATAAGAGAGTCAGATTTATCAGAGTTGGGAAAGAAAATAAGAGCGAAAAATTAGAGCTTGTGCATACAGATGTATGGGGACCTGCTCAGGTATCATCTCTCGGTGGCTCTCATTATTATGTTACTTTTATTGATGATGCAACTAGAAAAACTTGGATTTATTGTATTCAGAATAAATCTGATGTATTTGATACTTTCAAGAAATGAAAAGCTTTGGTTGAGATTGAGACGGGAAAGAAGTTGAAGTGTCTTAGATCAGACAATGGAGGTGAATATTGTAGAAAAGAGTTTGATAGGTACTGTTCAGAGCATGGAATTCGTATAGAGAAGACAGTTCCAAGAACACCACAAGAAAATGGTGTGTCAAAAAGGATGAACAGAACAATCATGGAGCGTGCAAGGTGCATGAGATTGCATGCAGGATTTCCTTTACAATTTTGGGCAAATTTTGTAGATATTTTTGTTTATCTAATAAATAGAGGTCCTTCAAGTTCCTTGGATGGTGGTATTTCAGAGGAAGCATAGACAGGTAAAAAGGTAAACTACTCTTTTTTAAAGCCTTTTGGTTGTGAGGCCTTTGTCCATATCAATAAAGAAAATAGAACAAAGCTTGAGGCAAAATCAAAGAAATGTACCTTTATTGGATATGGTGTTAATGATTTTGGTTATCACTTATATGATTATGAAAATCACAAAATCATTAGGAGTAGAGATGCAATATTCAATGAAAAGGTATTGTATAAGAATCAATTGCAGGAAAAGAAACAGGAAAAATAAAACAAAGAATACACAGTTCTTGATGAGATCACAGAAAAGGTAAAGGTGCCTACAAATAATAATAATCAAGAGCCACAACAACAACAACCACCACAACAGCAACAGGCACCTCAAACACCTGAAAGTGGTGTTAGAAGATCTATCAGGATAAGTAGACCCCCTGAACGATACTCTCCATCATTATATTATTTATTGTTGACTGATTCTGGTGAACCTGAATGTTATGAAGAAGCAATGCAGGTTGAAACCAGGAAGAAGTGGGAGCTATCCATGGAAGAAGAGATGGACTCCTTAATGCATAACCAGAATTGGGACTTAGTCAAGTTGCCTGTAGGTAAAACTACATTGCATAATAAATGGGTTTATAGGTTGAAGGAAGAAGATGGAGGAAAACAGAGGTACAAAGCTAGACTTGTGGTGAAGGGGTTTGCACAAAAGAAAGGTATTGATTTTGATGAAATATTTTCTCCTGTTGTTAAGATGAATTCAATCATAACTATTTTAAGTCTTGTAGTTGTTTTGGTTTCTATGTTTTGGCCAGATTGGCAAGACCAAAAGATAAGACAACATCAAACCACTTTGGGATCCTAGGATCTAGCCCTCCTACATCCAGAGAGGGATCTCTCTATAAATGTAAAGAGTGATATATCTTTAAAGCTCAAAATGAGGTATTAGGCTAGGTATGAAGCACATGGGTTTGTTTGATTTTGTTTGTTTGGTTGAAGATCATTAACTGAGAAGGTTATGGAAGTAAATAAGGAACTGAATAGAAGGATGTTTCAGCATGGGAAAATAGGTCAAAGAGAAAGGTTAATCCATTGGGCTATGGAGTCATGAAAGGGGATTACTTGCATAACAACTATCCAAGGTTTTCATAGGGCAAGTCATCTATACCAAAGGATATTTTAGATATATGGTGGAATGGAACATTAAGAATGGGTGAAAGAAAGAAACCAAAGTGCAGCCTAAGATCAGGTCAGATGTCATTTAAATCCAGGCCTGCTTTGACATACTTCAGAGGAAACTCTCATAAAGACACAAAGGGTAGCTTAAGATCAGGTCATATGTCATTTAATTCCAGACCTACTTTCAACATACTCTAAAGGAAAAACAATCCAGCAGTCCTCATAACCACTTTCATAATAGTAGAAACATTTAAGATGAAACAGAGATTAAGGCCTAAGATTAGAGAAGGACTTTTAACCTTCAATGCTTTTGACACTAACTCAAAGAGATCTTAGAAAGGCTAGTTGTTGGAAAAGGACCCTAGTGGACAGGGCTAACTCTAAATCCCCAGTATCCCAATTTTTTCAGCTGAAACCAAACAAGAACATCTAAGGCAACAAACTCTAAATTCATACATTAGCAAGCATGGTCCAGCCAACTTCTATATTAGTTAAAATATGATGAATTTGTTCTTAGATACACAAATAGTAGAAAACATCAAAGTTAAGAAGAGCAGGAAGCATTAGGTTACTTTGCAGCAGTATATCCTAAGCTAGATTACTGATTCTTATCAAAGAATAATGGATAGTTTGAAAGACATGAAATGAGACAATCATAGTAAGGAAAACATCACCCGTAATATAGACCAGGATCCTGTGAAATTTGCTTGTTAAATTGATGTGAAAAACCGGCCACATACATTGAGATCAATGGCTCTTTACATTCCAAACTTCTCCTCCCAGCCTACTAAATTACAAACTACTAAGCTACTTCCCCCAATAACAGTTCTAACAGTCGAATGAATCCCTACAACCAACAACTTTTACGATATATTTTCAGGAGTTTTTATAGAAGAATGAGGAAGTGAAGTAACAGAGGAGATAGTAGGCCCAATTTAATGAAGAGTTTAATGTTTCTCAGCCTCTGGGAGGCTTGATGGAGAAGAAGTGACATGCTCCATACTTCATTAAATGGAAATTTTTTTGTATTTTCACTCTGGCTGTTTGTCTTTGACTTTTGGAAGCTCTGGTAGGTGGAAAATTGCTCATGAGCTGCATATATGTCAATAAATCTCTGACTGCCTTGACTGTGACCTGCGTTAATGGAAAATAGGACTACAGGGGTAGTATGGGTCGATGGAGACTGATTAGCCTCTTCTGATTTGGCGTGCAGAGGCTATCTGCTAATGTGTCCTTTGTGTTTTCGCTAATCTAGCTCTAATCTTCACTTTGGCACTGATACTCTCTGTTTAGCTGATGTTCACTGCATTTTGGTCATTTTGCAAGCGCGCAGAAGGTTTACACAGGTGGAGACGTTCATTTTAATGAAGGAATCCGTAGATCCCTAGCCTTTGTGCAATCTTTTAAAACTCTGGGCGAAGCCTTCATAACCTGCAAAAAACCAATAAAAGTGAAGAAAACCCGACGAAAAAGGTTTAGGATTGGTTTTGGAGGTTTGGGAGCGAGGTTAAAATAGAACCGTCGATTTATATTAATCAATGGATATCTACGGCTGAGATCCTTTCGTGAATTCGTTTAGAAAGGTTAGATGGATGAAAGTGGGAGGGGGCGAGGTTAGATCATGGCCGTCAGATAAGAGTAATCAACGGCCGGGATTTAAAACTGAAAACACATTACGGAGGGGAAAAGTGGTGAGGCGGAAAACCGGAGTGGTTTTTGCGCGGGGCTGAGGGTGGTAAACGGTTTTCCAAAAATAACGTGATTCCACTCATCGTGTGCCACGTGGATTCTTAAAACCGTTTATATAGCGTGATTTTAAAACGTTAAAGCTCGGATGCAAAAATTATGCGATATGCGTTCTCAGCCGTTGGATGGGATGGCGAAAGATCTGACGGTGCAGGTTTAGCGCGATAAAGGTAAGATGCATGGGCGAGAATGGACCGTCGAGTTAATGGGGGACCGTTGGATTTGTGGATCGGACGGTGGAGATTTAAAATAGAAAGTGGAGGGCAAAGGGGTAAGCGAATGAGCGGGGAGAAGGAGAGCCGTCGAATCTGAAGGGGTGGACGGTTAAGATTCAATCGGAGAAATTTTTCGGACCTGGTGGATAGACGAAAAATGGGCAGTGTGATCAGATCTCAGCCGTTGGATCTGTGAGAATGAACGGTTGAGATTTGATCGGAGATCGCAAATCAGAGGAGGCTAAGGGATGGCACTTAAGACTTTGCGCGATGCGATTAAGCGTCAGCCGTCCGATCTGGAACAAGATCGACGGTCGATACTCAATCGGGGGGTAATGGAGAGGGGTTATATGCGGAGATGAATAAAGCGTGATGGTCGTCGATCTATATAGATCGACGGTGGAGATTGCAGCGAAGGTCGAGAAGAGGAGGACTAATCGCATCAGAGATTTTTGAAAAAACAAAGGAAAAGGCGTTAATAAGAAGTTCTGATTGCGATTAGCGCCTGAGGGCTTAGCGCTTGGTCATAGGCGCAGGTTATATGCGAAGAAAGGGTTAAGGGCTAAGCCAAAAGGGGCTTAAGGCCTCAATGTAAAAAGGGGTTTTTTAAGCCAAAATGAAGTTTTTTGAGGCTTAGAAAGGGGTTCCGGTAGGCAGAAAAAGGAATTTTAAAACCAAATGAAGGGAGCCATTAAGGTTTTAAAAGGGAATTTTGATGATTTAGAGGGCTAATGAAGGGAATTTAGAGGAATTTTGAAAGGGAAAAAGGAGGTGAAAATGGAGGCTTTGTGGGAATGAAATAGGGCAAATGGAGGCCTTTTGTACAGCAGTTTCTTTCACAAGCAGTGAGGCTTTTCAATGGAAACAGCAGTGAAGATTTATTCAAAGGGCAAAGACACATGGAGGCTTCAAGGATGAAATATTTTCAAGGGAAATGTTTCTCTTGAAGACTCAGAAACATTTTTAGCCACCTGTTTGCTATGTCAAAAATTTATAGGTGCCTAACAATGGCTCCACATGGGGATGGCATCTTCTTGAAGGTGTCAAGAATCTCATAAAATAATCTTTGGAGTTGGCCAGATCCCTGGTACTTGACATATCTTTTTATTTTCTTTGATCAGCTACCACAAACATGAAGGATGTTATATCAGCAGAAAACACTTTTCCAAACACTACCTACCCATCCTATTATCCTTGCATTTTTTCTTCAAGGTGCATTTAGACTTCTAGACCTTTTACATTATCAATTTTTGCAAACAGGAAAATAAACCTATCTACTGCTACCCTTATTACTCCATGAGACCAGATTAAATAGTTGGCCTCATAGCTTCTCTACCTAAACTAATATCTGCCAGGATTAAACTGTCTAGCAGATTTCTTTCTCTACATTCTAAGACAGAAATTGAAACACAGCCAAACCAGGATTAGACTATCTGGTTTGCTGGACTTTGCAGAAATTAAAAACAACTAACTAAATGCTCATAGGTTGAGATTTATTGAGATTTTCCTACCTACCCTACTCTAACTTGGAATATTTACATGTCTAGCTGACAAACACTCTTTTCCAATACATCCAGTCAATCAAATGATCCCATGACTGGTCTTTTCTGCTCATCTCTTTGAGCATTCTGGATAGACAGGGCCACTCCCATTCTCTTTGTTTTTTTACAGCAGCTTTTAAAATGTTTCTTGTTGTCTACAACAAGATGCTCTTGATGACCTTTGATCCTTCTTCAAATGTTTGCAGGAATTGAGCATAAGGTTCTTGAAATGATACCTCGTTGTGAGTATTTGGCATGTAGGCTTCAACCAGGATTGCTTCCTCTTCCACTGGATCAAAAAGAAGATCCTTTTGCGAAAGAAAATCTCCATCATCTTCATCATCATCCGAGTTGGAGGACTCATCATATTTGGTAGTGCTGTCCTCTTGTAGCTCTGAGATCTTCTGATCTGGTGTGCTAAGCTCTGTGAAAAAATTAACATATTCTTGAGCAAGGGCTTCTTTGATTACCTCAACCCTTTCAGGAGAAGTTTCAGTATATTCATCTTGCTCAAGCGTTTCTTCATTTCTTTCTTCCTCATCCTCTGTGCTAAAATGTTGCTGACTTCCATCTTCATGGAAATTATTACTGATGACGTGATATAAAGCAGAGTGAAGATTCAATGAATCTTCACCTGCTACTAGACTTTCATAACCTTCTTCATCAGTATCATAAATAGCCTGACTTGGCTCATTGCTTTCTTGAAGTTGATAGACATGATCTTCCTTCCACAAATATACTGATGATGGTCCTGCAGGATTAACTTCTATTTGGAAAAAATCATCATCAGATAGATCAAAACTAGAAGAATCATAATTATAGGCAATGTCACCAATCAAAACTACCGGATTCTCAGCAAGTCTTTCTTCAAAATAATCTGCAAGTTCATCTTCTGATTTAAAATCTCGTTCATCATACATGCTTTGCATGTTGCTTATGTTTTGCAGTAATCTGGTTTGTTTTTCCTGAGGACAAGGTGTAGGTCTTTTCCAATCATCATTTCTTGTTTCAACCTCATTTTCTTCCTCTTCTATGTTTAGCAAGGTGTTGGTTGTCTCTATCAATTTTTCCAGCTTGTTTTCTAAAGAGATCTGCCTTTTTGGCTCTGCTTGGTCTTTCTTTATTGCTCTTAATTTTTTCTCCCTGCACCTTATGTTGTATTCGAAAGTAACTGCTACGTTCTGCATTTCCTCCAGGCTCGAAGGCTCTCTTTCTCTTATCTGGAATTCCACCTCAGGATCAAAAGAACTTGGATAGTGCAACAAAGCCCATCCTAAGGGTGGTTTTATCTCAATAGGTATTGCATTGTATACCTTATTGAACCTGGCTGAAAAATTCTGTACTGTCTCTCCTGGTTGTCTTCTCAAATTCTGGTATTCTTCTAGGATGAGGAAGACATTTCCCAAGACTACCCATCTATCAAGGAAAACTTGACCAAACTGCTAAAAATTGATGATGCTTGCAGCTGGAAGGTTTTTAAACCAACTCTTAACATTTCCTTGTAATGACAAGGCAAACTTTCTAATACGCACATCATCTTCTTCTATTTCATATAAGTCAAGTAAATCCTCAAGCTTTTTAACATGCTGCCCAGTAGTGATCTTTGAATTTTCTCCATCAAAAAGGGGCAGCTTATTTGTAAGTCCTGCAGGAAGGGGTTGGAAGATAAGAGGCAAAACCAAAGGCTTATATCTTTCTATGACCTTTGTGGGTGTAGGTAGTGCAACAAGAGGCTTATGACTGCTTGAAGTTTCATTAGAGGTAAGAAATGCAACATGAGGCTCTTGTTTCACTGGGCTTTTCACAGGTGCATAGGTCTGCTCGTGGTCTGAAAACTGAGGCTTGAGATCTTTCCCATAATTAATGTGGATATCATATTTGTGCACTTGATCAGGCTTAAATTACGATAGAACGTAGTGGTAGATAAAAACAATGAATTCTTTAAACCAAATCCAGCCTAAATTTTCTAATCCTTCTATAAGGTCTGGCCATATTTCGGGTTCTTCCTCCAGTGGAGTCTTTAGGTCTATTAGGAATTTGTGGAGTCTCCAGGTGGATGAATTTGGAAGTTTGAAGCAGGCTGTTGTCCACCATCAGCAATTGAATACCAATCTAACCAGAGATTCGGGGTTTCTGAGGTCCTAAGGATGTATAAGATGGAAAACACTCAGAATTCCCCAGTGGAGTCGCCATTATGTTGTGGTTCCTATGTTTTGGCCAGATTGGCAAGACCAAAAGATAAAACATCAAACCACTTTGGGATCCTAGGATCTTTCCCTCCTGGATCCAGAGAGGGATCTCTCTATAAATTTAAAGAGTGATATATCTTTAAAGCTCAAAATGAGGTATTAGGCTAGGTATGAAGCACATGGGTTTGTTTGATTTTGTTTGTTTGGTTGGAGATCATTAACTGAGAATGTTATGGAAGTAAAGAAGGAACAGAATAGAAGGATGTTTCAGCATGGGAAAATAGGTCAAAGAGAAAGTTTAATCCATTGGGCTATGGAGTCATGAAAGGGGATTACTTGCATAACAACTATCCAAGGTTTTCATAGGGCAAGTCATCTATACCAAAGGATATTTTAGATAGATGGTGGAATGGAACATTAAGAATGGGTGAAAGAAATAAACCAAAGTGTAGCCTAAGATTAGGTCAGATGTCATTTAAATCCAGGCCTGCTTTGACATACTTCAAAGGAAACTCTCATAAAGACACAAAGGGTAGCTTAAGATCAAGTCATATGTCATTTAAATCCAGACCTGCTTTCAGCATACTCTGAAGGAAAAACAATCCAGCAATCCTCATAACCACTTTCACAATAGTAGAAACATTTAAGATGAAACAGAGATTAAGGCCTAAGATCAGAGAAGTACTTTTAACCTTCAATGATTTTGACACTAACTCAAAGAGATCTTAGAAATGCTAGCTGTTGGAAAAGGACCCTAGTGGACAGGGCTAACTCTAAATCCCCAGTATCCCAATTTTTTCAGCTGAAACCAAACAAGAACATCTAAGGCAACAAACTCTAAATTCATACATCAACAAGCATGGTCCATCCAACTTCTATACTGGTTAAACTATGATGAATTTTTTCTTAGATACACAAATAGTAGAAAACATCAAAGATAAGAAGAGCAGGAAGCATTAGGGTACTTTGCAGCAGTATGTCCTAAGCTAGATTACTGATTCTTATCAGAGAATAATGGACAGTGTGAAAGACATGAAATGAGACAATCATAGTAAGGAAAACATCACCCGTAATATAGACCAAGATCTTGTGAAATTTGCTTCTTCAATTGATGTGCAAAACCAGCCACATACATTGAGCTCAATGGCTCTTTACATTCCAAAATTCTCCTCCCAGCCTACTAAATTACAAACTACTAAGCTACTTCCCCCAATAACAGTTCTAACAGTCGAATGAATCCCTACAACCAACAACTTTTACGATATATTTTCAGGAGTTTTTATAGAGGAATGAGGAAGTGAAGTAACAGAGGAGATAGTCGGCCCAATTTAATGAAGAGTTTAATGTTTCTTGGCCTCTGGGAGGCTTGATGGAGAAGAATTGACATGCTCCATACTTCATTAAATGGAACTTTGCTTGTATTTTCACTCTGGTTGTTTGTCTTTGACTTTCGGAAGCTCTGGTAGGTGGGAAATTTCTCATGAGCTGCATATATGTCAACAAATCTCTGATTGCCTTGACTGTGACCTGCGTTAATGGAAAATAGGACTACAGGGGTAGTATGGGTCGATGGAGAGTGATTAGCCTCTTTTGATTTGGCATGCAAAGGCTATCTGCTGATGTGTTCTTTGTGCTTTCGCTGATCTGGATCTAATCTTCACTTTGGCGTTGATACTCTCTGTTTAGCTGATGTTCACTGCGTTTTGGTCATTTTGCAAGCGCACAAAAGGTTTACACAGGCAGAGATGTTCATTTTAATGAAGGAATCCGTAGATCCCTAGCCTTCGTGCAATACTTTAAAACTCTGGGCAAAGCCTTCATAACCTGCAAAAAACCATTAAAAGTGAAGAAAACCCGGCGAAAAAGGTTTAGGATTGGTTTCGGAGGTTTGGGAGCGAGGTTAAAACAGAAACGTCGATTTATATTAATCAACAGAGATCTATGGCTGATATCCTTTCGCGAAGTCGTTTAGAAAGGTTAGATGGATGAAAGTGGGAGGGGGCGAGGTTAGATCATGGCCATCAGATTAGAGTAATCAACGGCCGAGATTTAAAACTGAAAACACATTGCAGAGGGGAAAAGTGGTGAGGCAGAAAACCGGAGTGGTTTTTGAGTGGGGCTGAGGGTGGTAAACAGTTTTCCAAAAAATAACGTGATTCCACTCATCGTGCACCACGTGGATTCTCAAAACCGCTTATATCGCGTGATTTTAAAACGTTAAAGCTCGGATGTAAAAATTACGTGATATGCGTTCTCAGTCGTTGGATGGGATGGTGGAATATCTGACGGTGCAGGTTTAGCGCGATAAAGGTAATATGCATGGGCGGGAATGGACCGTCGGGTTAATGGGGGACTGTTGGATCTACGGATCAGATGGTGGAGATTTAAAACAGAAAGTGGAGGGCAAAGGGGTAAGCGAATGAGCGAGGAGAAGGAGAGTCGTCGGATCTGAAGGGGTGGATGGTTAAGATTCAATCAGAGAAATTTTTTGGGCCCGGTGGGCATACGGAAAATGAGCGGTGTGATTGGATCTTAGCCGTTGGATCTGTGAGAATGAACGGTCGAGATTTGATCGGGGATCACAAATCGGAGGAGGCAAAGGGATGGCACTTAAGACTTTGTGCAATGCAATTAAGCGCCATCCGTCCGTTCTGGAACAAGATCGACGATCCATACTCAATCGGGGGGTAATGGAGAGGGGTTATGGGCGGAGATGAATAAAGCGTGATGGTTGTCGATCTATATAGATCGACAATGGAGATTACAGCGGAGGTCGAGAAGAGGAGGACTAATCGCATCAGATATTTTTGAAAAAACAAAGGAAAAGGCGTTAATAAGAAGTTCCGATTGTGATTAGCACCTGAGGGCTTAGCGCTTGGTCGTAGGCGCAGGTTATATGCGAAGAAAGGGTTAAGGGCTAAGCTGAAAGGGGCTTAAGGCCTCAATGTAAAAAGGGGTTTTTTAAGCCAAAATGAAGGTTTTTGAGGCTTAGAAAGGGGTTCCGGTAGGCAGAAAAAGGCATTTTAAAACAAAATGAAGGGAGCCATAAGGTTTAAAAAAGGAATTTTGATGATTTAGAGGCCTAATGAATGGAATTTAGAGGAATTTTGAAATGGTAAAAGGAGGTGAAAATGGAGGCTTTGTGGGAATGAAGTAGGGCAAATGGAGGCCCTTTTTACAGCAGTTTCTTTCACAAACAATGAGGCTTTTCAATGGAAACAGTAGTGAAGATTTATTCAAAGGGAAAAGACACATGGAGGCTTCAAGGATGAAATATTTTCAAGGGAAATGTTTCTCTTGAAGACTCAGAAACATTTTTAGCTACCTATTTTCTATGTCAAAAATTTATAGGTGGCTAACAGTAGTAACGGAAGATTTACATCTTGAACAGTTAGATGTAAATACAGCATTTCTCCATGGTGATTTGGAGGAAGAGATCTATATGCAGCAACTAGAAGGATATGAGGTCAAAGGGAAAGAAAAATTAGTGTGCAGGTTAAAGAAGAGCTTGTATGGCTTAAAATAAGCTCCAAGGCAGTGGTATCTAAAATTTGACAGGTATATGTCTGAACAAGGTTATACTAGATTCACTCTAATCATTGTGTTTATATGAAAAAGCAAAATGATGGCAGCTATATTATATTTTTATTGTATGTAGATGACGTGCTTGTTGCAGGGTCTAACATGTAGGAAGTAAATGTGCTCAAAAGAAAATTGGAAAATTCATTTGCAATGAAGGATTTGGGAGCTACAAAACAAATCCTTGGTATGAGAATAACTAGAGATAGGAAAAATCGCAAATTAACACTGTCTTAGAATGAGTACATACAAAAGGTGTTGAAAAGATTTAACATGCAGAATGCAAAACCAGTTAGTACACCTTTTTCTAGCCATTTCAAACTTAGTAAGGAGATGTGCCCCAAGACCCAAGAAGAAATGGACTACATGTCTAAAGTTCCATATGCATCAGTAATTGGAAGCTTAATGTATGAAATGGTCTGCACAAGGCCTGATATTGCACATGCAGTGGCAGTTGTAAGCAGGTACATGAACAATCCAGGAAAAGAACATTGGATGGCAGTAAAATGGACTCTCAGATATTTGAGAGGTACCACAAATCAAGCATTTTGCTTTGGTGGTTCAAACATTGCTCTACATGGATATGTTGATGCAGATATGGCAGGTGACAGAGATAACAGGAGGAGCACTATAGGATATGTATTTACTATAGGTGGAACAGCTGTCAGTTGGGTTTCAAAAATCCAAAGTGTTGTTGCACTTTCAACAACAGAAGCAGAGTATGTTGTTGCTACAGAGGCTAGTAAAGAAATGATTTTGTTACAAAGGTTTATGGATGAATTGGGTAAGAAGCATGATATGGGCACGTTATACAGTGATATCAAAAGTGCCATTCATCTTGCAAAGAACTCAGCATTTCATTCCAAGACTAAACACATACAGCTCAAGTACCATTTCATACGGTCAGTATTGGAAAATGGACAGTTGAAGCTGGAAAAGATACACACTAGCCAGAATCTTGCAGATATGCTAACAAAAGTTGTAACCAGGGAGAAACTAAGAACATGCTCAGTTTCAATTGGTCTTCAAGGATGATGATGAAGATGAGAAACAGCCAAGTCCAAAGAGGAGTCATTGTCCAGCAAAAGAAGCAGCGATGGAGTTGCTACAATCAACCTCCAAGTGGGAGATTGTTGGGTGTGGAGCCTGATTATCTTGTTTATTTTGTATCACAGCGTTGGACCCCTGTACCTTAATGGGGACGGAAATGCCGCCCATAATTAAACATTGCCTAGGGGGTCCAGGGGGAGTGGCTGCCCCCGAAGCTAAAAACAAATGTAAAATTGCCTTGTAAAAGTATAGTAATTTCTAGTCAATCTGGGTCGTTCATTAGGTGGATGATCTGACAGTAGAAGTTATGTTTGGTTTAGGGTTTTTTGCCCTAGAAGGCAACCCCTCGCTTTTTATGAGGGTATTGTATTGCGGCTGTGTATTGTATGTGTATTCTTGGAGTGAGAAACAGATAGGGAGACTGTGAGAGAGAATAGAGGATATTACAGCGGATCTGCTGTAGGTTATGTCTCTTCATTTTGTTGGATAATAGAAAGGAAGGATTGGTTGTTCGGGGTGGACGTAGCCCAAACTAGGTGAACCACATATATCTGTGTCTCTATGGTTTTATATGTTTTGTGTGCTTGTGTTTTGCGCATATTTTATGTGTTTCATTGCTCTATAATATATATAATTTTCTAACAGACACGTGGCACGTCGTACAAGTTCTCTCTACTGAAATAGTCCATAATTAGGGCATTGTGAGAGAATGGGCATAACTCTCTCTTGAAGAATCCAAATTGGGTCAGACCTATGGAATTAGAAATATGACTCAGAGGAATACTACAGGACCGAAAATCACATATTGGGGATCTGAAATAACAGAGATACACCAGATTCAATATCGAGCTCCTAGAAGGCAAGAAAAAGCTAGATCATGTGTTGTCAAGCGATGCAAAGGACCAGACTTTCTAGGGCAGCAAAGCAAAGCAAGATGCAGTAGAGGGTAGCATGACAAGTGCAGCAACCAAGGTGCATAACAGCATCAAGAAATTCATCACATGAAGTCTTCAAGTGGGCAACACTGCATACAGTCATTGTAAAGGTATCATTGTACTAATTCATTGTAAATACATTATTGTAAAAATTGTACTAGTGTTTATCTGCCAAGAGTTGAAGAGGCAGTGTCGGGAGGTCTAAGATCATCATTAGGTGGTTGTGTCATAGTTGGGGTTATGGTCTAGTGTGTATTCTTCCTCTACATCATTCTATATCATTGTAAAGTGGACCATTTTCCCCAGTACGGGAGTCCATTCTTCTTTTATTCTTCTATAGGGTGGTAGAGTGGTGCTAGGGTGAGTTGTAGCTCATTGGGTGTTGGGGCATCTGTTCATTTGA
This sequence comes from Pinus albicaulis, assembly GCA_034641835.2. Lineage (NCBI taxonomy): Eukaryota > Viridiplantae > Streptophyta > Pinopsida > Pinales > Pinaceae > Pinus > Pinus albicaulis. The sequence continues at coordinate 959,901,898 of CM076572.1, forward strand.
CTACATAAGAATCTCGGGCATTGGAGCATCCATCTGGTGGGAGCTGGAGAAGAATGCTTTTCTAGATTCTAGGAATTTGGAGCTTTATTTTCAATTGGAGTTGAATATTAAAGAATTATTAGAAAAGCATTAGGTGGTTTTTGTCCCGGAGTGGGTTTCCACCTTAAAAAATGTGTGCATTTGTGTTCCTTTTGTTTACTGATGTCATTGTACAAACATTGATAATAATTGAAGATTAACTAATGCTCTAATTGAAAGGAATACTGATTCACCCCCCCCTCTCAGTATTTCCAACAATTGGTATCAGAGCTTGGTTCCTTCAATAGCAGTTTAACAGCTGGAAGGAGGTCATGGAGCATACCAAGATTTGTGTACCTCTGATCAATGAATATAATTATGCACTTTGGAAAGGAAGAATGGAGGTCTATCTCTTGGCACAAGGTTATGAAGTATGGGACACTGTTCAAAATGGATTTACACCAATCGTGGATGAACAAGGTAAGAAGAATTTGGTAAATGATGCAAAAGCAAAGAATATTATTATCAGTGGACTTATTGAATCTTCTTATCATAAGGTGTTGGGTTGTAAAACCACCAAAAATGTATGGGACAAGCTTGAGAATATATATGCAGGTGACTCAAATGTCAAAGAAGCAAAGCTTCAAATCTATAGAGAAAAATTTGAGCAACTCATAATGAAATAATATTGCAACATTGATGCATACTTCCAATACGTTGATGAAATAACCAATACTCTGGAAGGATTGGGAGAGCCAGTTGACGAGAAGAATATTATACAAAATATTCTTAGAACGTTACCAGGGAGATTCAACCCAAAGGTATCAGCCTTAGAATACAGTGCAAATCTGGACAAACTCAGCAAAGAGGAATTACATGGAGTTCTCATAGCATATGAAATGAGACTTGAAGAAGAAGAGGGTACTTCACATCTAGAACTGCATTTTTGCATCTAAGAAAACCAATAAGGACAAACAATCTTCAATTGAAAAGACATGCACCTGCAAGTGTGAAGAAAAGGGAGATGATGGAGAAGGTCTTTCAGATGAAGAATATGCTTACTTGATGAGAAAACTAAAAATTGGTAAGGGAAAATTCGAAGGTAAAATTCCATTGATATGTTTCGGCTGTGGTGAGGTTGGGCATTTCGCAACAAAATGTACGAACATAAGTGATGGCAACTCAAAAGGAAAGAAAGGCTTTAAGAAATTCAACAAGCAAGGATCCAAATGGAACTTTCTCTCTAAAGAATATAGCTCATCATCCAATGAAGACAATGACAGCGAAGAAGAAGCCAATGAGAGAGTATTGTTTATGGCCAAGCACAACAAACAAGAGGTATCAAACAATGAAGAAGAATGATTAACCATAGAAGAATTTTCTAAGGAAGCAATCAAGCTTATAAAAGAGCTCAAGGCAGAGAATATTTGTTCCAATACTCTTGAAGAACAAGTTCAAGGTCTCAAAATTGAAGTTGAAAAACACAAATGCATTGAAGAGTCATTTCAAAAGAAGTTGGAAGAAAGAAATCAAGAAAGGGAAGAATTAGAAACTGAAGTAGTCTCGTTGAGTAAGGAAGTGAAGAAATGAAAAACTATCCAAAACTATGCCAACAGCTCAAGGGAATTGGGATTAGGGGAATTTTGAGGTCTAAAATGGGCCTCCTAAGGAAAATGTACAATCAAAATTCACTTTATGAGAACCAATCACATTTTAGGGGATGATATCATCCATAATGGTTGAGGTGGCATTGCTTGAGTTAAAGGTACTTACTTGTCACATTCTCAATGGTGGATAAAAACTCATGGTTAACCATGGTAGTGCTCTAAGTACTTTTAAAGTCAAAGTAAAGTACTCATAATAAATTTCATTTCGCACTTTTTGATTAAAAATATACTATTGTCATTTCATATTTCTTGAAAGAAACAATGCATATCCCTATACATTTATTAGATTAGATTATGTTATATTATATTATATTATTTTTATATAGTATATTAATTACATGTTATTATACAATTTAAATAATATAAATTTTAATTAATAGCATATAATATAATTAAGAATTTATAAATTTATATTTATATTTTATTTCAAGTTATTTAAGTACAAAGGACAAATGCATTAGTTGTTCAATGATAATGACTTTTTCTTGAAAAACTCATTCTTATTTATAGTCACATCAATACAACTTTTTTATTAATTTTATTTTGGTACAGCTTTTTAATTGAATTTAACTATGGTTACATTGATTGTGGTGCAAAAAGTGAATTGAAAATTCATAAATATTATTTTATTGGTTTAGATATTATTTTATTATTTCCTTAGGAGGCCCATTTTAGACCTCAAAATTCCCCTAATGAATAACTCATCAACAATCAACGATCTTACAACGACATAACTAGCATCGGTTACAAAGACGAAGAAGCATGACCTTTTACAACAAAATACAATGAACCTATGAGATCTGACATGCATGTAGACTTCATTGGACAAGATTCGCAAAAATAGCCTTGGAATACTATTCCTCAACGAAGATTTCCATCCAGGTACCAACATATTTTTTATGGCTACTGTTATTCATGTGGAAAATTTGGTCATAAAGCTGTAGAATGTCACACGTACCCTAGGAACAAATACAATTCTAGGAGATCTGTCAAATATGAACCTCCCAGGGCTCAGCGAAACATCAATAGATTTGAATATTTAAGAAATAATATTGAATGTTACAAATGTCGAAACTTTGGACACATAGCCAAAGACTGCAGACTTGAAAATCCTCCAGAAGAATCTTCGAAGCCACAGAACGAACGAACATGGAAGAATAAGAAGACTGATAATTGTGCTCTTGCTCTCAAGGCTCAAAACAACAAATATGTGTGGTATGTTGATAGCAGTTGCTCAACACATATGACTGGATATAGAAAGCAATTTGTATCTCTGAAAGAGAAGAAGGATGGAATTGTGTCCTTTGGAAATGGTGGATCTTCAAATGTAATAGGATCAGGTATCGTCACTCTCAGAAGAAAAGATGCTCTAGCCAAGAATTTTCTATTGGTTGAAAACATGAATCACAATCTTCTCAGTATTGGACAAATGTGTGATCAAGGGTGACACAATACTATTCAACTCCACAAAATGTGAAATTGGGAAAGGCAGGTATGGTGAAATTGTGGCTATAGAAATTCGAGCTCCAAACGGCATATATGTTCTTGATGAAGCAACTAAAGCACGTCTAATAGCTAAAGAGGATGATATAATATTTGGTAGCAATGATGATCGACTAAGTAAGAAGTTTGCTACAAAGATGCAAAGTGATTTCGAGATGTCTTTACTTGGTGAGCTGACATACTTCTTAGGGCTTCAAATATCTCAGCAAGAGAAATGAATATTTATATGTCAAGCTAAGTACATCAAGGAAATGCTCAAGAAATTCAAAATGGAAGATTTCAAACCCATCCTTATTCCGATGGTAACAGGTTGCAAATTGAGCATAGACGACTCATCTAAGGATGTGGATCAAAGGTTTTACAGATCTATGATTGGTAATCTTCTATATGTAACAGCCTCCCGGCCAGATGTTATGCAAGCAGTTGGACAAGTAGCAAGATTCCAAGCAGCACCAAAAGAATCACATATTATTTCCATCAAAAGAATTCTTCAATATCTAAAGGGAACAACAGAATATGGCTTGTGGTATCCCAAGGGTAAAAATTTCATTATTCATGCCTTTACAGATGCAGATTGGGCAGGAAGCGTTGATTATCGTGAGAGTACTCGTGAAGCATTGGAATATCTTCGCCAGAAGCTTGGGATTCTCCCAATTTCTCATTATATTTTCCTCATTCATAATATAAATGGGGAGTGGAAGTGTGTATAGGTCCATAGGATGGTTGTGTGTCAGGGGGATTTACCCTTTGCCATTGATGTCAAAGGGGGAGAGAATGTTGTGGGAAGAGGTGTCATGATCATAGGGGGAGTACTTGTGTTGGCATCAATATCAAAGGGGGAGATTGTTGATCAACGGTTATCATTGATGTCAACCCAAGCAGCATCAGGGGCTACCCCAATATTGCATGGGAATTTTGACCTATGAAATTAATATATTCTGGGTCAATAATTCTTTTGATGGTTTCTACTTTTCGATATGTTTCCGTTGATATATGCCACGCCACGTAATTATTCACAGCTTGAGAGATATTCATGTTTGAAGTTTGTACCCCCAATTAGTGGGCTAATACCCCATGGGGTTGTGCCATGGGTCATTGAAAAGTCATAATTAATATTTTTTAAGCTCCTAAAATACCTCCCACGTTCACTTGTTGAAGCCCCTCCCAATCTAAGCATTTATATAAATTGTGATCCTCATATCCTCCTTATGTAGGGATTTCGCTATCTGAAACAGGTCATCGTGGAATTTTCTCTCTAAATTTTTGTCTACGAAGGTTCAGAAGCTGAAATTTTTATGAGGCAAAGCTTAAATCCTAAGAAAACTCCTTTAAAAATTTTAGATCAAGGTGCGCAACATTTGTGGAGATATGATCTATGGAAATCAGTGTTTTTGCAAGCTCCTGAAATTCATCTCAAAGAAGTGACCTTGAGAAATTCGTCATAACTCTCTCTCTCTGAGTATCGGATTTGAATTCTATAAAAAGTGGAAAATAGTGCATGGAATGTAGTTTTTTCTCGATCAATTTCAGAGTTGAATGAAGTAACAGTGACACGTGGCACACCGTACAAGTTCACTCTATTGAAACAGTCCATAATTAGGGCATTGTGAGAGATTGGGCATAACTCTCTCTTGAAGAATCAAAATTGCGTCAGACCTGTGGAATTGGAAAGAAGACTCAGAGGACTACTATAGGACCAAAAATCACATATTGGGGATCTGAAATAACAGAGATACACCAGATTCAATATCGAGCTCCTAGAAGGCAAGAAAAAACTAGATCATGTGTTGTCAAGGGTTGCAAAGGACCAGACTTTCTAAGGCAGCAAAGCAAAGCAAGATGCAGCAGAGGGTAGCATGAAAAGAGCAGCAACCAAGGTGCATAACAGCATCAATAATTTCATCACATGAAGTCTTCAAGTGGGCAACACTGCATACAGTCATTGTAAAGGTATCATTTTACTAAGTCATTGTAAATACATTATTGTAAAAATTGTACTAGCGTCTATTTGCCAAGAGTTGAAGAGGCAGTGTCGAGAGGTCTAGGATCATCATTAGGTGGTTGTGTCATAGTTGGGGTTATGGTCTAGTGTGTCTTCTTCTTCTACATCATTCTATATCATTGTAAAGTGGACCATTTTCCCTGGTACGGGAGTCCATTCTTCTTTTATTATTCTATAGGGTGGTAGGGTGGTGCTAAGGTGAGTTGTAGCTCATTGGGTGTTGGGGCATCCGTTTAGTTGACTACAAAATAATCTCGGTCGTTGGAGTGTCCATCCAGTGGGAGCTAGAGAAGAATTTTTTTCTAGATTCTACGAAGTTGGAGCTTTATTTTCAATTAGAGTTGAATATTAAAGAATTATTAGAAAAGCATTAGGTTGTTTTTTTCCCGGAGTGGGTTTCCACCTTAAAAACTGTGTGCATTTGTGTTCCTTTTGTTTACTGCTATCATTGTACAAACACTGATAATAATTGAAGATTAAATAATGCTCTAATTGAAAGGAACATTGATTCACCCCCCCCCCCCCTCAGTATTTCAAACACCCAATTCATGGAAGTAGCTCGAGCAATGACAGCAGTTCCAGCGAAGAATAATGATAAATAAGTTTGGATATCAAAGTAAGGCATTGTATTTTGTGAAATATTTGTCTGTGAAATCAGACATTTTGTTTAATGTAATGGACATAGTGTCCCAATTGAAAGACAGAGGGATACCAATAATTGTCTCATTTTAGATGAAAAAGAGTATATATATATACGTTTTAATTTATTCTATTGCGTTCTCCATTGTTGCTGTGAAATGTTACACCATTGATTAAATATATGGATGATTAAATATTATAATGAAGAGATGTGAAATCTGATGATATGATATAACAAATTAATCCAAAAATCACATTCAAATGCACTAATAAAAATTTAATTGATATAAATATTGTTATAAGATATGTGTCGACTTTTGATGAATAATGAACTTTTTAAAATCACAATAATTGCACGGTCACAGGTCGATGTTTCTAAAAAATACAAAATGAACACCGGCGTGTGTTAGTTACTGCGCACCGATGTGTTTGTATGATAATGTGCACTACTATGTTTCTGTGGCCTATGGGCACCACACAAATACCAATACCAATTAGAATGCCTGGTGCGCTTTATCGACGACTACCACCCGGGTGGTCCGATAGGTGTTGCATACAACGGTGTGGTTTTCCTTTAACGTGCTGGTGCATTTTTATAACGTAATGGCCCGATGATTTTATCACCTACATGGCCCAATTCGGTTTTACATGTTAACGTCCCAGTGCATGCACCTTCCATCGGCCCGATGCGACTGGCTGACTGACACGCACCAGATAGTTGCTAAACGTCCCGAGGCGTCTGAAATATTTTTTCCATCCCGGTGCTTGATAGGTTTACAGTATCGGTGCGTTAACGCTACAACGCACTGGTGCGTTGACACCTGATGCACGCACCGATGAGAAAAACATCCATAACAACCTCCAGCCGCCCAGTTTTTTTTATTTGTGTTGAAATTCCGTTATAAGCTCTGCCAAAACCTCCGTTACCGAAAACGGATGTTGTAGCAAATATTTTTTGACAATTTTGGTCAATTTTATAACACTAAAAACCTCTATTATAACCTCCACTAGAGGGTATTTTCCTTGTAGTGGCATAAGAAAGAAATGCATGTACAATATGTAACAACATGTAAGCAAGTGTGCACGAACAATACACAAGCATGAGCAACACATAACCATTAATACACTCATGACAACATGATGACAACAACACCATAAACACTTCCATGGCGACACCAATGCCACCATGGCCAACACAACACAGATGCAACAAGCACATATAGGCCACAAGCATACTAAACACAAATGAAATCAACATAAATGCATGATCAACACACTTCCCATTTAGTCTGAAGGTTGAACCATGCTCTGATACCACTCTGTAACACCCCTTCCCACATCTACCTAAGTAACTAGCCAACTAAGGTAAAAATGTGATGAGAGGCTACTATAATGATATTCAACCTCCTAGGTGACCTTAAGGAAGTGGAACTTATGGAAACACAACCTACAGACCTTGTACAACAACAACAACAACAACACCCCCAGGAGGTAACCCAACTATTCATGCCTCTTACCCCTAGGTCACACTGACCTTTTGACCTCTTTGAGCCATCTATGCAGGCACAAGATTGCAAGCCAGCATCTAGGAGGCTATAGTCACAGGAATAGCACTACATGCCAGCTTCTAGGGCCCCAATCCCTCAATTCTATGCCATTGTCCCCGATATTTGAGCCACCTTTTCAGGCCCATGACCCATTTCTCTGTCCAGAACTTCATGAAAATTTTAGAGATGATAAATAATAATAGGACAATGATACGGAATCAATCACATAATTAAGAACTCATTTGTGACCCCTCCTAGCAATGACAAACATTTTTTAAAACGTGTCAAAAACATGAAAGCTATAGGTATAAACAACAAAACAGAGCAAAGGGGTCTCATACTTATCTGAGAATTGCTAAGAAGGATTTCTCCCCTACATCATTAGTTGTCATACAATCTATTTGACCATAGATACATTGTGTATTCATTTACAAGTAAAAACATGGGTAGAGCCATACATCATCACTATAAAATAACATGTTCATAACCAACATAATAACAAAAGAAATACCATGGATGCAACAACAATAGAATCCAAATATAAATTAGTACATTTTCATACCAAATACCAAGGGAATGAATTGCTCATTAATGAATGTAGAAACCAACCAGAGATGGGACTTCCACATTCCACCCGACTGTAGATTGGTTGATCCAAGTCTCACTTCAACCAATCACCCCCGTGCCATATTCCAAGCATGAATGTGGAAGCTCATTAAACAAATCAATCACAATCAATCCAGGGCTTCCAGAGGCCAAACCACCTCAACCAGTGGTTCCACCTCACGGTCAGACATAAAAACCATTATGGATTGGTCTCTATCCAAATTTTTTTGGGGCTCCAGAGTGTTTTTTCCAACCAAGGCTTCTAGGACTAGTAACTCAACCCCAACTGTTATAGGGCTTAGAGCGATTTTCCCGCCAGGGATTCGAGGACTAGTAACTCAACCCACCTAGGGCTTCAAGAGTGTTTATCCAACCAAGGATTCCAGGACTAGTAACTCAACGTGCAATTGTTCGTTGGTCTTCAAGAGTGTTTGTACAACAAAGGCTTCCAGGAACTAATAACTCAACCCACAGCTAAAGGAATCATGAGAACCAACCAGAAAAAAATCAAGGGAAATAAACCTAAAACACCATGGATATCTAGGAAATGGCAAGGCTAGGAAAATTCACATGCATACACCATGCATGCCAAAAATAGTGAGGAAAACATATATGTAACTTGGTACCTATAGTCAAAACCCGTTGTATTTGTTGATCCTGATGACTATTTGCGCTTTCCTGCTCTTCCTTTTCCTTCTTGCTCCAAATCACCAAATATCCACACTCTCCAAGAGTGCTACAAGAAAACTCTAAGTATCCAAGAGTATGAGAGAGAGAGAGAGAGAGAATAAAGGGAGAGCTCCAAAAATGCACTGACAAAATCTTTCCAACTGATCCTCATAAAGCTTTTTATTAATGAGGCCTCTATTTTCTTCAATTTCCATTATTTTTCCTCAATTTTCCTCCTCACATGCAACATGTGACCTTTCACCTTCATTTTCTCCTATTTTCCATTATTTTCATAAATAAAATTTCAATTAACGCCTCATGCATTTCCAAAGCCTTTTTCATTGCCTTTGAAAATTTCCTTTAGCCATAATAAATGAAATGAACACCCGCTAGGATTTTTTTCCCAAAATTCAGCTTGGAATACATGTCCCATCAACCATGGTTATCATTTTACCTTTATTAACTTTTATTACATGGAATTTTCACCAGGGTTGTTACATCTTCCATTTTTACTGTTATCTAATTCGCAGTCGAATGTGCCTCCTTTACAAAGAATACATTTGGATCTTAAAAGGTGCCAAGGCCACCTGAAGCTCCCTAAGTTTCCTAAGTTGCCCGACTCTCCCCACCCCTATTGAGGGTTCTCCCTTGGGTTGTCTAGGTATAATTTTGTAGTGGGGATCCACAAAAATATGAGAGTTGGGCTCATAAAAAGATTGGATAGAGCGTTTCAAATGGGTGATGGTTGTAATTAAACTTTCATGAGGGTCATATTGTGAAAGCAATGAAAATGATATAAAAGAAGAGATAATAGGCCTAGAAGGACCAATCCCCTTGTTAAAATAGTATTCCTCATTCATACTTGAATTAGAAAATGGAGAAGGAGATCCATGTATATTTGTGGGGAGTGTAGATATTTCATTCTTGAGGTTGGCCTCATGCTCATCCATCTTGTCCTCTCGCTTATCCTCCAACATTGTGTTCTCTTTTTCATCCTTGATCACTTCAGTCTTGTGAGGAATCGATTCCAGTTCTAGATATTCATGCCTAATGTTTCCTCTCAAGGCTTTGTGGACTCCCATCAGTCGAAAGCTTTATAAATTGTCATCTTACACAGTGCCCTACCATATTTTCCCCCTATATCCCGTGGGACAATCTCACACCACATGACGTGAACAATTGCAGCAACAACACTAGAAAGGAAAGTCCTTGTATTCAATTTGTTGAGATGGCTAAATCCCCTATATGTGAGATTAATTTCTGAAAAAAATTCCCTCCTGAGGATCCAATTTAACTAGAATTCTTGTTATTTTCTTTAGCTTGGTTGTCCTGAAGTTCATATCAACTTATATCTATAAATTCCCCCATATTATTTCTAATCGCACTAAATACATCCATAGTCCATAGTTGAGGTGAGGGGGGGGAGCGAGGGCGCGGGGTGGCTCTAATAACTTCATTGAAACAGGCACAACCTTTAGACATTCACGTTACACATCAAATAAGGAATCCCCCCTCTTCAATATAACCAAAGAGGATTCAATGCACCAGTTTCTATCCAAGACCCATAAAATCGCTTCCGACGATTCAAATTGAAGCATAAACCAATCGTATACCAAAATAATTACCTCAACCATTTTCCCTGAAGTATCACCCCAAGTCTTATTAATCCACTCACATAAGCCTTCGGCCTTGAATGATCACCCATTTTCTCTACCTGTCAAGACATGCTCAAATGTTTCCATAATTGTGTCGAGTTGTATGTCCTCAGCAAGCGCCAAGCTACAATATTTTGTCTTCGGTAATATGCATTTTCCTTTCTTCCATTGTACACCTACTTTGTGAATCTCAATTTTGTATGTTCCAATAGCCCTGTCTACCAATCGAAAATACTAACCAATTTCTCGCTGCTCAAATACTAGGGTTTCTTAAGCCCTAACCATTCCTTTTTGAGGTTCCACTGAACCCCGTCGACTAAGAAATTTTCCCGTGATGTAAAATTCACCCTCTCCTTAGCTTGAGATCCAGTAGAAACACCACCCATCACCCCACCAAACTACTTAGACCCTCCTAGGGTTTTCACTCAGATCAAATCATTATGCAAACCCCGCGACAGAGGGGAGTAATTTACTTCACTTCGAGCCTCCTAGCCATCCACAAAATGCTCAAATTCAAGGGTTTCCATAACCCTAAAATATTCGCCTAGAATGTTCACAGGACTTGATGCAGATCTCTTCAACTACCAAAATTATCCAAGATATTTTACTTATATGATGTTAATATAATTTCATTTAAAAGAGAATAAAATAACCACATGTGCATGCTTAAACAAGAGGAAACAAGCTAATATAATATCATAATAATGTGGCAAAAATAATCCCTCAACATAGTGTCAAACGAGGATCTCAAGAATAATACATCCTCTCAGCAATAACAAAAGGAAACATAACATGACTGCATCATGTACCTCCACATTCGAATATGGCCAAAAAATGCAAGGCTCAGCTGCTGAAACTGACTACACCACTTAATTCCTGGCGACGAGTAGTGTAAATTCGACTGTCAACTCGTCCAATTCTGACATCCTCAAAATATGGGCCTTCGGAAATATTTTAGATTCCTCATGATTCTTCAAATATTCTTCATTTAATATCGCTGGAAAATCCGTTGCTCAAATGGAAATTTTGGTTGTACAGTTAGACTCCTGGCTAGAAAACCTGAAACAAATGACTATAAGCATGTCAATATCTAACACCAAAATCTTTGCCCCCTAAAGGGAATATTTCTCAGCATCTTAATATTTTCGTTCATGGTTCCGCCTACTCAAGCGCTCATGGTTTTGCTGCTAGTTCCTTCCTATGCCTACGTGCTAGCATCATGGTTCTACGCATCCTCTTGGCGCTGGGTTTCGCTCTTATTTCCCCATGACTCCGCTCCCTCTCAAATGGTGAAAGTGAGAAGTTAATTAGTAATTCGTTGGTGGAACAAATAAGAGAGTTGTTTGGCTTGTTAGTGGGAGCTTCAATTTGGAGCGGGTAGGTCAGGGTTCAAACCCCACCGACCTCCAAAAATTGGTGCGCATTGTTATTTTTAAAACCACCGCAATTGAATATTTAGTCGGCGGTTACATTTGTTTTAACAACAATTGTGTGTGTGTGTGTGTGTGTGTGTGTGTGTGTGTGTGTGTGTGTGTGTGTGTGTGTTGGTTCCACCATTTTTTTTTGGTGGTTGCGTTGGTGTATGCCACATGGGGCCACCCCACGTGGGTCAGGCGAGTTCAACTCCCATCGGCTCCACACTTATTATATATATTTTGATATGGCATATAGTAGTGGTGGTGGCACACAGTTACATAACCGTTTAATTTCGTTACGGTTTAGACATATGCATATATGGTATCGAGGGTCGGCGAGTCCGTCGGGGGTGGCCCGCCCACAAACCACTTTGTTTTAATTTTTATTTTATAACATAATTCATATGGTTATGCGGGGGTGACATCCCGTCACCCCTTTAATTAATTTTCTTCTTTTTTATTTAAATAACCAACCTTATTTAATTTTTCCAAATTTAAGGGTCATTATGAAAATTAACCATTCGACAATTTCGCTCATCCTGGTGGTTCGGTAATGTGTGTCGGGTCTCAGTAAATTTGTGGGACCATTAATCCTGGCCCACGTGCCCACTTTGACCAAAAATATGACCATCCCTATCTCCTCCATACAAACTCAGATTGGAGTGTCATTCACACCATTGGAATCAGGACGATGAGCACTTCGATCTAGTACTAGTTCGAGAGCAATCTAACCACTTTTAATTTTGAGCTATTATAAGCCCTATTTGACCTTTGAGTATGTCTGGAGCCATTTGGATCAGGACCCCCGCCATTTTTAATGCTTGCAAATAAAATTCACTCCTGATACTAATATTATGGTTTTTTGTGATGTCTTGTGAAAAACCATGATTCTGTAAAAAACCCTCAAGGATTTCTAGCAAAATAAATCCCGCCGACAAGACCCATGGCGACAAGTGAGGAAAATATTCATTACGACTTAGCGCCCCACTGCTCTGAATGACATAATTGAGGCCACCAGATGACTAGAAACTCTGAACTTCTAGCATAATATTCTTTGAGTAAAATTGAATGTTCTCCACACCCACACATGAAGGGGAATCTTGTCTCAGGTTGTCCAAAAAAGATACCCCAAACTGCCATGGGGAAGAAAACTGAAAATGGTTTCTGAAGCCAACGCCATTGAAAACACTTAACCCCAAATAACCCTTCATGGTGCATACACCTTTCCACCATAAGAAGAGTTATAAACCCGAACATTCTCTGAAGGAGTTTGTAATATCCCAAATTGGGAATAGACAGTAATACAAATCAACACAAACAAAAAATACAAAAAATAGAAGCATGCATGAAAAATAATGTAAATAAACCAGAATTGTTGAGCCATTTTATTAATATTTCTGAAATGAGGGACAATTACAAGTAGTGCTCAAAATTATAGCACCTTGGCCTGCTTTAGGCAGGCTGAAATGATCTCTCTTTCCCTACTCAGAAAGTTTTCTCCTCTCATGCTTTGCATGGCTCTTCCTATACGGTGTCCTGCTGGAAATGCTTCTGTTGGCTAGAAAGGGACTGCAAAAAGGATTTTTATGCTTCTCTGAAAAATCTAAAACTCGGACACTGGACTCTCCTCCAAAAACCCATAATAACCCTCCAAGGAATTCCGGAAAGGTTGACCCCAAAAAATCACCTCCTTGGAATGGATACACACTTCTGTTGCGTACGTTGGCCTCTGAGGTGAACTGTTGGAAATAATGACCTCCAACTACCCAAGGAACTCTGCTAGGGAAGTTTTGATCCCTTCACAAGCTTCTAAACTGAAATCTCTCAAGATTTCTCCTCTCCCAGAGCTGCTCTCATCCTTGACTGCGTAATCCCCCGAGTGATTGCGCTGCCGTGGGATGAACTGCATAATACTGGTGTTGAATCGACGATGTTGCTCTCAAAAACTGAAGGTGGGACTCCTCTCTTGAGCAGGCACTCAAAGTCCCTAGAGGACGAGGTTGGGATCTCCACTCGAAGACACCCGTGTGCTAAACAACACTTGCAGACTTGGCTAAACAGCTCAAGCGTGCTCTAGTCTTGATAGATAGAAAATATGAAGATGTATGAATGAATGAGAATGGCTGCCCTCATCCCCTTTTTATGCTAATGAGCCTCCAACATTCCCTTGGTCCCATCAGTGTTGCATTGTCCCTCTGCCATCCTATCCCCACGTTTCTTTGCGCTGCCTGTCCCCATGTTGCCTTTGCACTCACCAAGCTGCCACCTCTCCTGCGTTGTCACTTGGCCTCATGGACCCCGCCTTGGCTTTTAATTATCTTTCCTAAGTGACTTTAGTAAAGTGATTTTATTCTAATGTTGGGTTATGGGTCCCTTCACCCCTTTATTTCCTGGTGAACTTTAGAAAGGAAAAATTTAACAAAAATGAATATTCCAATTAGTTGTATGATAATTCGGAATATTACAGTCCTCCCAGCCAAAATTTTGTTTGTCCTCAAGCAACTACAAGGATGGATGTTGCAGGATCTATTCCCCCTCCCAAGTGGCATCCTCATTTGGAAGGTTCCTCCACCTGATCAGATATTCCTTGATTGTCCTAATCCTCAATTGTCTCTCCTGACTGTCTAGAATGGCCTTTGGTTGCAGCACCAAATTCTCCTCATCATCTATAGGTGGGACCTCCATATTTTTAGTCACATGATACCCAAGGGATTTCTTCAAGCATGAAACGTGGAAAATGCTGTGGATTCGGCTCCTAGTTTGCAGCTTTAGCTCATACGCTACCTCTCCAACTCGTCTAATCACCCTATATGGTCCATAGAAGAAGTGATTGAGCTTCTTTGCTCCTTTCTTCTTCAGAGTGGAATGTTTGTACTGTTGAAGATGGAGGTAAACTAGATCATCCACCTTAAACTGTCTATCTATGCGGCCTCTATCTCATTACAATTTTTATTGGTTCTGTGTTGTGTCCAGGTTGTCCTTGAGAGCCCGGAGTATGTCTTAGCTCTCTTGAATCCAATCTTTGGCTCTTGGGGCCTTGCTAGATCCAAACATGACATCAAAAAATGTTAGAGCATTATATTCATACAAAGCATAAAATGGAGACATACCAATCGACATACGGAATGTCGTGTTGTAGCAGTACTCTCCCAGGTGAAGCCAACGCAGCCAAGCCTTATGCTGCCCATGACATAGTTTCTCAAGTAGCCCTCCAGCCACTTTTTCACTATCTTTGTCTTCCCATCAGTTTATGGGTGATAACTGGTACTAGGTGTCAACTCGTTATCCACCAAACAAGATAGCTCCTGCGAAAAGATGCCCATGAACCGGCTATCTCGATCACTGACTAGGGTCTTTGGGAGACCATCGAGCCTGAAAACATCCCAGAAAAACAACTTGGCCACCTATGAAGCAGTATACCATGCGGATATGGTGAATAAATGCACATACTTTGTCAATCGATCAACAACTACAAAGATGCAGTCATTTCCCTGCACCATGGGCAACCCTATGATAAAATCCATGGAGATGCTCTCTCATTTCCCCTCCGGAATGGGAAGCGGTTGGAGCAAACCTGTAGGGTGAGTCGTGACTTAGCTCCCCTTTGTTCCTCTGATAACTTCACACTCCCTAACATGTTGGAGTACGTCCTGCTTGAGGCCCTTCCATGAGAACCTCTCCCTAATGGCCCTATAAGTTTTAGTGAACCCCTGATGCCCTGAAAGTAGTGAGTCGTGGGCTACACGCAAGATATTCTCCCTGAGTTGGGAGTTACCTCTCAATAAAATCCTATCCCGGTAATATATGACCTCATCCATTACCCTTTACCTTTCATCTGTCACATGCCCATCCAACACCTCATAAGCAAAGCAGTCCTTGGAATCCTCCACCAACAATTGAGCCCTCCAATTTGCTCATCAAGGACGGCGCTTTTGTTCTCCGTGACAAGGCATCCGCCACCACATTGTTCTTCCCTTTGAAATACTCGATGTCGAAATCATAGGCCCTGGATCTTGCTGGCCCATTTATTTTTTCTCTCCTACAAATGTTTCTGCTCAAGGAAGAACCGGAGACTTTTGTGGTCAGTCTTCACCCGAAATATGTTACCCACCAGGTACTACTGGAACTTGGCCAATGCATGCATGGTGTCTAGCATCTCTTTGTCGTATATTGGGTACAATCCCTCATGCGGCAGTAACTTCCTACTCTCAAAAGCTATGGGATGACCCCCCTGCATCAAAACTGTAGAAATTTGAATAACTGTTAAATTATTCACCGAGATTATCCTGATCACACACTATTTGAGCTTCATGCATAATACATAACCTCTTCTACTATTGATCATCAATTTGCGTAAATATAAACAATCGCATGCGCACATTAAAACCATAAACAATCACACATATAAACACAGTATTTATGGGAAAGCTTAAAGCTGAAAACCCCCAAATATCTGTATATTATAATGATAGAGATCATGTAACAATCATTGTACAAACTCTTCACAAGCTCTCAGTACAATCTCCAATTGTTACACACTACACAAGCTCAGATCATACAAAACACATGCTCCAATCTGCTCCACCTGTTAGCCTGCCTCTACTGTGCAATCCAAGATGAATAATTGCACATCCTGAGTTCAAATCCCTCTGGTATGTACTGCGCAATCCTCATTGGCATCTCCATCAATGTGTGGTGCAAACTCATGCACCAGTATAGTCACAACTAATAGTCACACTGCTCTTTCACCTACCTCTTCACTGGTCTCCACTGAAACTGTCCATGCACTGAAGTTAACTAATGTATTCTTTAGTTGATTAATGAGTTTATAATTAGTGAATTAATTAATAATTAATTCACACCACTCTCACTAGTGTATCAATCAGTTAGACTAGATACAACTATCTCAACTATGTTTAACTCAGTTAAACTGAATAAAACTCCACTAACTTCCTCAATCAACTCCACCAAACTCTGTCACATGAGTTCTAACTGAAGTCAACATGCAATAGCTCCACTAAACCCTAGGAATAGTGTAATTCCTTCTGTCAGCTGCATGTGCCACATCCGTGACTCGAATTGAAGTGCTCCAAGAGGATAAGATAATGTTTAGAGTCCAAATATTATTAAGAGCTAATAATATTCGACATATCTATTTTTAGACTGGCAATCTAAAAATAGATTCCGCCTAGTATGTCTAAAAATAGAAGTCCATCTATTTTTCTCGACTTGACCAACCATCCACAAATAGCATCCTGCAACTCATAGAACATGATCCATATGTCTAAAAATAGACTTTGCGCCAAAAATACCCTGCGGGCCCACTTAGTGAAGGCGACTCCTTTCCACTAAGCTCATCATCTTGTTGCAATCTCAACACTCCCTCTCAACAAGATATGGATTATCTCCAACCCCTATCCTGCCTCTGTGGTATTCGAATTTTCTCCTGGTGAGCGCCTTCGTCAAGATATCAGCATCCTGATCCTCCGTAGGAATGTATGAAAGTAACATGATCTTCCGCTGCACACAATCTCTGATATGATGATACCGATCCGTGAAGCCATGCCACCTCAACTCATCCTCCTGTCTGTACCATGATCCATATCCTGATGTGCCTCTGAGATATCTCAATACATGCTTCCTTGCCTTCCAAAAGAGCTTGGTAGGCTTAACCATAGCTTGTGAAAGCTGGTTAACTGCATAGCATATGTCGGGTCGTGTATTGACCAGATACATAAGCGACCCCACCAACTGTCGATAAACAGTGGCATCCACTACCTCTGCCGAAGTAGCATCCTCCTTCCTCCAACCTCCAGGAAGAGGAGTATCAACAGGCTTGCAGCCATGCATGTTGAACTTCTCCAGTATCTCCCGGGCATACTTACCCTAAGAAACAAACATTCCATCACTGCGCTGCCAAATTTCCAATCCCAGGAAATAATGAAGGAGGCCCAAGTCCTTCATCTCAAACTCCTTTGCAAGATCAGCCTTGCATGAGTGTATCAACAGTTCATCACCTGTCAAAATCAAATCATCTACATAAAGTACAATGATCAGCAACTTACCCTCCACCACAATCCGGTATAGGTTAGGATCCGCCTCACTCTTGGAGAATCCAAGTCCAGTGAAATAACTGTCTATCCGTGTGTACCAAGCACGAGGTGCTTGTTTCAACCCATAAGAGCTATTTTGAGGCCTGCATCAACTGCTCTGCATCAACATATGACTATTGCTTTAAGATCTCGAACTTTCTATTGTTCCTTTTATAAAATACTTCTCCTCAATGACTCCATTGAGGAACGCAGTCTTCACATCCATCTGATGGATGTGCCATCCCATCTGCGCTGAGAGAGCTAGGATCGTCCGTATGGAAGAGTACCTTGCGACAGGTGCAAAGGTCTCCTCATAATCGATCCCCTCTATCTGTGAGAAGCCTCGGGGAACAAATCTTGCCTTGTACTTCTCCACACTCCCGTCAGCCGCCTGGCTTCACTTTGTAGATCCATCTCGAACCCACCACTGATTTCCCTTCCGACCTTGGGACAATCTCCCATGCACTGTTTCTGACAATCGAATCATACTCTTCCACCATGGCATCTACCCATGTGGGGTCCTCCACAGCTTCCTCGAAAGAGGATGGCTCTGTCACGATACACTTGCTCACGAGAGCCATGTATCCAGTATACCGGTCAGGTGACTGTCTCTTTCTGCACTGTCATGTAGGTGCTCCTACAACCTTCTCTGCATCTTGAGCCAGTCGCTCAGCTTTTATAGTGCGCTTCCGCCCTCTGATGGTTGGCACTGCCTGAGTGGTCTCTTCCACTCCATGAACCTCATCTTGTGGTTGATCCACATCCTGAGACTCATCCTTAGGAACTAATAGCTCCTCCTCTGCATGCAAGTGTGGCTCCCTCTCAAGCGAACACTTCATGGCTTTCTCCTCCTGAAATTTTATATCCCGTCGCACAACATTCTTGCGACTTTCTAGAAAATACACACGATAGTTGTGGGGTGTATCAGTGTACCCCACAAATATCCCAACCTCCGCAGTCGGCTCCAGCTTCTTCCTGGCATCCTTCATCACATGAATGTAAACAGGTGAACCAAAAATCCTCAAATGGGAAATATCAGGTCTTGCTGCAAAACGCCTCCTCGGGTGTACTCATGCCAAGTATCCTCGGAGGACAACGGTTCTTTTCGCACATATACCGCATTGCATGCCTCCACACAAGTGAATGGGTAGGCTCCATCATTCAACATCGCCCGTGCAAGACCCACCCACGATCGTTCGTTCTTCCGCTCAGCGAACCCCGTTCTTTGTGGGTTATGAGGTGCTATGAGCTCTCTTCGAATTCCTTCGCGTTGCAAAGTCCTTGAATTCGGCTGTGAGATGAATTCACCACCATTGTCGCCCCTCCTAAGAGCCTTCACCTACTTCCCCGATTCTTTCTCAACCAGTGCCTTGAACTCACAGAACTTTGAGTATGTCTCGCTCTTATTCTGCATGAAGAAGATCCAGCACTTACGAGAAAAATCATCAACAAATATCACATAATACATGTGATTTGCTGTCGAAGCTGCTGAGAAAGGTCCACACATGTCTGTGTGAATTATCTCAAGGATCGTCGTGGCGCCACTATCCTTCTCGTGAAAGGTGGCTTTCACAAATTTTCCCAAGGTACACCCCTTGCACTGATCTGACTGCACAAGAGTGCCTTTAGGAAGCCCAGTAGAAATCTGTTGCAGTATCTTCAAAGCTCCATGGTGAAGGTGGCCCAATTTCTCGTGCCACATCTCCGGTGCAAAAACTCGCCATCATCCTGGCTCACCACTCCTTCTGCCTTGCCTGCCATTGCTGCACAACCATCTACCTGCAATTGATAAAGGTTCTTAACTCGAACCCCTATCCTCCAGGTCTCACCAGTTTCCTTACTGCGCAGGAAAGCCTTTCCTTCGCTAAAGACAACATCATATCCCTTGTCTTCTAACATCACCACAGAGATAAGATTCTTCTTCAATCCTGGAACATGCATCACTTCCTTCAATATGAAGGGTTTACCAAACTCCCTCTCAAAGGAAATGGTATCGATATCGGTCGCACTGTATCTACCATCATCGCCCATCTCAATGTGCACTCCAAGATCTTTCTCATCCAGATCAGTAAACAAATCTCGATCTCCTGTCATGTGAAAAGATGCACCACTATCCAGAAACCACACTGAACCCATCACACTTGAGACCGTTGATGTGATCGTGAAAATCCACCAAACCTGGGCGAGGCTAAGGCCTCCGCCCTCGGCAGCATCCGTTGTACCGCTTATTTTTCTTCTTCTGTGGACAATTTGTGGCATAATGTCCGTGTTGGTGACACTGAAAGCACTTCACCTTGGACATGTCCTGCTTCTTGCCTTTCGCACCGGAATGAGAAGCTTTCTTACTCTTCCCCTTCTTTGCTTTGGCAGCCAAAGCAAAATTCTCTTCATCAGAGTTCCTTGATGAAGATCCGTCCCTGGTACTCCGCCTTATCTCCTCTTGCACAAGATTCGACCAAAGTCGCTCGCATCCTGGCAATTTCTCCCGACCATTGACAGAGTCCTGATAGGAATGCCAACTCTTCGGAAGCCCAAGGAGAGGCAAGCTCACCAAGTCCTCATCATCTACAGTCACCCCCACAATTCCCAGCTCATCCCTGCATTGGATGAACTTCGTGAGGTACTTGGGCATACTGTCGCCTTTCTCCATCTTTATGTTTCTGAGTTTATCCTTGAGCGCCAACTTCCTCTGGTCGCTCTTGCTTTGGAATAAATCTGTCAAGGCTTTCCACATCAATAATGGAGGAGCCTTACCATGCAGGATGGATACTATGTTATCCTTCACGCCCTCCAACAGAATCCTTCGACACTTTGTTGTCTTATTTTTCCAAGCCTCAATTACGGCAGCATCGCTAGAAGTAGGCTTTGGGACTTCATCATCTATGAACTCCTTCAACCCATTGTCATCTAGCACCACCTCCATCCTGTCCTTCCATGAAATATAATTCGATTTTCCCTCAAGAGCATACTCCAATCGCAATCCGTTGAAAGACATCTCAACTTCGACACCAAGAAAACACTGCTGCAAATTCGAATTCCACCAGCACAAAACTCAACCGCTTCAATGTTTTGCAATTGCTCCAATGATCAATATCCCTCTGATACCATGTATAAATTTGAATAACTTTTAAATTATTCACCAATATTATCCTGATCACACACTATTTGAGCTTCATGCATAATACATAACCTCTTCTACTATTGATCATCAATTTGCGGAAATATAAACAATCGCATGCGCACATTAAAACCATAAACAATCACACATATAAACATAGTATTTATGGGAAAGCTTAAAGCTGAAAACCCCCAACTATCTGTATATTATAATGATAGAGATCATGTAACAATCATTGTACAAACTCCTCACAATCTCTCAGTACAATCTCCAATTGTTACACACTACACAAGCTCAGATCTAACAAAACACATGCTCCAATCTGCTCCACCTGTTAGCCTGCCTCTACTGCGCAATCCAAGATGAATAATGGCCCAATCTGAGTTCGAATCCCTCTGGTATGCACTGCGCAATCCTCATTGGCATCTCCATCAATGTGTGGTGCAAACTCATGCACCAGTATGGTCACAACTGATAGTCACACTTTCTCTTTCACCTACCTCTCCACTGGTCTCCACTGAAACTGTCCATGCACTGAAGTTAACTGATGTATTCTTTAGTTGATTTATGAGTTTATAATTAGTGAATTAATTAATAATTAATTCACACCACTCTCACTAGTGTATCAATCAGTTAGACTAGATACAACTAGCTCAACTATGTTTAGATTAGTTAAACTGAACACAACTCCATTAACTTCCTCAATCAAATCCACCAAACTCTCTCACATGAGTTCTAACTGAAGTATCCATGCAATAGCTCCACTTAACCCTTAGGAATAGCGTAATTCCTTTTTTCAGCTCCTGTGCCACATATGTGCACTTAACTGAAGTGCTCCAAGAGAATAAGATAATGTTTATAGTCCAAATATTATTAAGAGCTAATAATATTCGACATATCTATTTTTAGACTAGCAATCTAAAAATAGATTCCGCCAAATATGTCTAAAAATAGAAGTCCATATATTTTTCCAACTTGACCAACCATCCACAAATAGCATCCTGCAACTCATAGAATATGATCGACATGTCTAAAAATAGACATAGTCTAAAAATAGACTTTGCGCCAAAAATAGCCTGCGGGCCCACTTAGTGAAGGCAACTTCTTTCCACTAAGCTCATCATCTTGTTGCAATCTCAACCAAAACTGCGCCTACTCCCTCTCCTGAAGCATCACTCTCCGGCACAAAGGGTTGCATGAAATCAGGCAATGCCAACACCGAGAAACTGCTCATCACCTCCTTGAGCTTGTCAAATGCCCTCTGCATAGCATCTTTCCAACCAAAATCCCCCTTCTTGGTGAGATCCTTGAGGGGTGTTGCAAGATGTGAAAATCCCTTGAAAAACTTTAGGTAATAGGTTTAGATGCCTACGAACCCCCAAAGCTTTGTCACGTTCTTCGGTTTCGTCCAATCCTGGATGGCCCAGATCTTCTCCTCATGGACCCTTACTCCATCCACTCCGATGATATGCCCCAAATAGAGCATATCTATAAGCCCAAACTCACTCTTGGATAGCTTAACATAGAAATGTTTCTCCTCCAAGATACGCAGTACAACCTCAATGTGTTGCAAGTGTTCCTCCCATGTGCATTTGTAGATGAGAATGTCGTCGAAAAATACCAAAACAAACTTCCTCAACTGACCACGGAAGATGTGGTTCATACAAGGTTGGAAGGTAGTCAGGGCATTGGTCAGCCCAAAGGGCATCACCAAAAACTTAAAGTGGTCGTAGTGGCATCTGAATGCAATCTTGGGGACATCCTAGTCCCTCACCTTGATCTGATGGTACCCTGACCTCATATCTATCTTGAAAAAGAACTTCTGCCCTCTCAAATCATCCATTAGCTCATTGATTCTAGGGATGGGGTAGCAGTTCTTCATGGTTTTCTTGTTTAGTACCTTGTAGTCGATGCACATCTTTAATGTGTCGTCCTTCTTCTTCACCAAGACTACAGAAGAAGCAAAGGGAATAGTGTTGGGCCTAATGTTTCCTAATCCCAAGATCTCATTTATGGTTCTCTCAATCTCATCCCTGTAAGATTTGGGGTGCCTATAGGGGGTGGTGATAACTTCCTGGATCCCCTGCTCCAGCTCAATAGTATGCTCAAACCCCCAGTCTAGTGGCTTCCCCGGTGGTATGTCCCTAGAAACCATGGAGCAACAATCCAATATAGACTGCACATCAGGATGCATTGGCTGCCCTGTGACTCCTGCATCTAAAATACGTAGCTCCACTTCCCACTCTATATCTCCCTTCCGTAAATTTGCCTCCATCTGGTGTGCAGAGACTGTCTGGGGAGGGTATGTGTGCATGCCTCTGATCATCACATGCTTCCCACTCTTCTTATCTGTCCACTCCATCTCAAGTGTCTCCAAATGTGTAGTGACCTTCCCCAACATAATAAGCCATTGTACCCCTAATACCACATTGGCAACTGGAATTTCGACCACAAAAAATTGATATGTCACTGTGTATGTCCCCGTGGTCACTGCTAATGTCGAAACATACCGCATGCACTGCATGGTCCTGGCACCTGGAACCAACACGGAGAAACCATCAAAGCTCTTTGTTGGTATTCCCCTCCTCTGCACTAGTTGAGCATCAACGAAGTTATGTGTGGCCCTGATGTTCACTAGTACTGAGACACGTTGCCCCTGGACTATGCCTCGGAATCTCGGCCTCAAGTACTTGGGAACTACCCACAAAGATGCAAGGACTCCTCCGGTAGGGGCAAACGTTGCTCCTCCTGGTACACCAATGCTGACATCTCCCTTCAATTCCTCATATGCCTCTTCTTCTCCCTCACTGTCAGAGAAGACCTCAATGTAGTGTGCCTTCCTCGTGGCACAACAATGACCTAGTGCCCATGGCTCCTGGAAATTGAATTACAGCTTCCTCCATCTCAAATCTCTCTTGGTATCATCATCCAAAGGCCCTCGTCCCTGGTTCCCCCTCGGGGGTGGAGCTCTCGTGTCTTTCCCCCTCTGATGGAATGCTGGTTTGTGGGGAAAAGGAGCTCTCATCCTCGGCATGGCATCCTGCAAGTCCCTATTCCTCTCTACTGCATCCTGCAGCGTAGTAGGCCTAGTGGATATGACTAGCCCATGCAAAGGTTCCCCCAATCCGTCAATAAACATATATAATCTCCTAGCCACGGTCATATCTAGAAACATCACTAAGAGCTTCAAGAACTTGGAAATGTAAGTTTCCAGGCTCCCCGTCTGTTTGAGCTTGGTCAGCTCAAAAAAAATTTCCTCTGGGTCCTTCCTATAAAATCTCTCAACCAACCTTCGAGTGAACTCTACATACGTTGTCACCCCTGCGTGACCCAATGTAGACATCCTGTGGAACCACCAGTCGTGGGCTTCTCCCTCAAGGTGCAACGTTGCCACCTTGATAGCCTCTACCTCCGCCATTTGGTTTAGCTAAAATAAATTTCCAGCTTCTCCACTCAAGCCTTAACCGAACAGTTCGATGATCCATCATAGGTAGGCAAGAAAAATCTTCTCACGGTACGTTGTAGGTCACTCCCCTCTGTGTACCCTCCTCCTCTATTATGGTTGTGTGGTCTGCTATTATTTTTCAACTGGAAGAACTCATTGAAGGTGAGGGCATCTCCAAACTCCGACCCATATGACTGATGTTATGCAAAATACTCCCCATAATGAACCACCTCAGGCTCCTGGGGTCCTCCCGTTCCCACTCCTGAAGTCAAGAATGTGGGAATTTTGGAATGTGGGGGAGTGCATAGCACTACCTGCTACATAAAATTCTGCTCCAGTACATGGTGAGAAGTATCGGACCCTTCTCCGTTGTGAAATTCCCTTGGGATCTCACATTGTTTTTTTTCTCTGACAATCTTCTGCCCTATTTCCTCTATCTTTTTGGAAAGCTCTTGCACTGATTTTAAGAGGAGGTTACAAAAATCCTTATCCTCGTCTCTTTCATATTCCATTGGCGCCTTCCCTTCTCTTCCTCAATCAGAACATTGTCCTCTTCGTCAGGTGTGATTTCGATCCTACACTCTACTTTTGTACCTCTACTTTCAGTATGTGATGAACTCTATATCTCCAGGTGTCATAGACCAATTGATCCACAGGCTGAGCCAAATTTATGAGCTATGATACCACTGTAATATCCCAAATTGGGAATAGACAGTAATACAAAGCAACACAAACAAAAACTACAGCAAATAGAATCATGCATGAAAAATATTGCAAATAAACTAGAAATGTTCAGCCATTTTATTAATATTTCTAAAATGAGGGACAAGTAAAAGTAGTGCTCAAAATGATAGCACCTTGGCCTGCTCTAGGCAAGCTGAAATTATCTATCTTTCCCTGCTCAGAAAGTTTTCTCCTCTGCTGCTCTGCGTGGCTCCTCCTCTACGATGTTATGCTGGAAATGTTGTTGCCGGATAGAAAGGGACTGCGAAAAGGGGTCGTTCTGCTGCTCAGAAAAATCTAAAACTCAAACACTAGACTCTCCTCCAAAAACCCAGAATAACCAGCAAAGGAATTCCAAAAAGGCTGACCCCAAAAAATCACCTCCTTCAGATGGATACGCACTTTTGCTGGGTACGTTGGACTCTAAGGTGAACTGCTAGAAAGAATGGCCTCCAACTTCCCAAGGAACTATACAATGGAAGGGTTGGTCCCTTCACGAGCCTCTGGACTCAAACCTCTCAAGCTTTCTCCTCTTTTGGAGTTGCTCTCCTCCTTGACTGCATAATCCCCTGAGTGACTGTGTTGCCCTAGGATGAATTGCGTAATCCTGGTGTTGAATCGATGATGCTGCTCTCAAAAACTAAAGGTGGGACTCATCTCCTGAGCGGGCACTTGAAGTCCCCTGAGGATCAGGTTGGGATCTCCCCTTGAAGACACCTGTGTGCTAAACAGCACTTGCAAACTCAACTAAATAGCTCAAGCGTGCTCTGGTCTTAATAGACAGAAAATATGAAGATGTATGAATGAATGAGAATGGCTGCCTCATCCCCTTTTTATGCTACTGAACCTGCAACGTTCCCTTGGGCCCACTGGTGTTGCATTGTCCCTCTGCCACGTTGTCCCCATGCTTCCTATCCCCACGCTGACACTGCGTTGTCGATCCCCACTCGGCCTCTGCACTGACCAAGCTGCCACCTCTCTTGCGCTGTCACTTGGCCTCATGGATCCCACCTTGCATTTTAATTATCTAGCCTAAGTGACATTAGGAAAGTTATTTCATTCTAATGTTGGGTTATAGGTCCCTTCACCCCTTTATTTCCTAATGAACTTTAGAAAGGCAAATGTTAACAAAAATGAATATTCCAATTAGATTTATGCTAATTGGGAATATTACAGAGTTGATGAATCAACAAAATTTGTAGATGGAGCACTTGCTAGAGCCCACACACTTGTCGAGTTTTGTTGAGCAGGCTCGAGTCCCGAAATTTCCAATATATCTCGCAAATCTAGGTCTAACTCAACAAAACCCTCCATTTTTACTATTAGTAAATCCTCTTAACCCGAATTTTAATTTATTGTTACTATTTATATTATATACAATTTACATTTTTATATTTAGAAATATTTGTATTTTTAAATATAGATTTATTAATTATATTTATTAAGTTTTTATATTTATTAATTACATGTTTTCAAATATCATGGTTATAAATATAAATTATTCTTGTGAAAGGATCTTACCTCGAGTGGTTTGGTAAATGGAAAGTTATCGTTTCTCCATAAATTCTCATTCATTATCATTCCAGTTATATATATGAATTATTTTTTTTTAAATTTATTTTATCGTGATATAAATGTTTTTTTTTTTTTCTAAGTTGAGTAGTACCTGGTTTTTTCATTCATTTTCAAAAGATCAGATTACATAATAATATCTCTTCCGTGGCCTCAACCTGCCCTGGCGGGAAACCAAATTTTTTGGCCATCAGAAGGAATTTTAAGCCATCCAGAAACAAATAACTTTCAGTCTATCATACTCAGCTTTTGATGTCGAAATGTTGATGACTTTGGCATAATTCAACAAAATGGACATAAACATCCTACTTACGTAATTCAACCTGAGGGACATAAACATAGATAAACAAAAATTGTAAAAACAAGCAAGACTAAGACCATCTCAGCCCTTTGAGGATTCGACAAGCGTCGAGTCTTTAGCCCTGGACCTCGGCATCTCTATTTGTTGCGGACACTTCATGAGTTGCTCGATTCTACTCAGTCAGGTGTTCTGTTGTTGGACCTGAAACTCCAGTAACTGAAAATCCTTCTGAATTTCCTACATTACAGGATCTACTTGCATAAAATATGTGGTATGCATGATGTATTTTTCCGCCAAATGCTTCATCGCTAGTATAACTGCATATTTTGTTGATATTGGGCTAATCTTCCTTTAGTGTTGCCCGGGTCAGGCATTATCATTTCTCCTTCCAGGATTAGCTCCTCCTCATTCGCTTGGTAAGTGAGGGCTTCCTCCCATTTAGAAATGACCTTCCTCACTTGGGTCAGAATTTCCTGTAGGTAAGTGAGAGTTGCATCTGTGATATGGTTTGCCTGAGGTTTTCGACCAAACCACCTAGGAGCTTGAGTGGATGTTTCCCCCTTTTCCTTCTGCGAACCTCATTTCCAAGACTATCTCCTATTCACCACCCCCACTTCCTCCTTTACTGCCTTCAGTCGAGCCATTGGACACTGCTCGACATGAATGGAGGGCGCAGTTTCTATGAGGGCCCGAGCCTTTCCACCGGAGTTCCTATTCTGCCTTCCAGACTTTGTCATTGATACAAAGCATGTTATCATAGACCACAATGTTAACATATCATTGTAATTACTATACAATTGACATACCCAACTCGTTGAATTATCTCCCGACTGTAACCCAACCCCCTCAGCATGCTGAGGTCTCTCAGGGTATCCTCCTACAGAGGAATTACCTCTCCCATTGTGGTTACCATACACCCCACAACCAAACTCAGAGCCATTGGATGCAAACTGACTATTCAAATTCATGATTTAATAGCTCCACCCCAAGTTTCGAGTGGCCGACCTGGCCTTTCCCTAGTCAACTCGGCCTTCTATTCCTCTACCCATGTCCCTATCCCCCATCTTACAAAGCATAATCCCGAACATAATAGAAATTAACTGGCTCCTGCCCACAGTACACCCATTGATTTCCCCAGACACCTATCCATGCATCAAAACTATGCTCTGCATCAGAGTCACATAATTGACAACATTAAACACGCAAACATTAACTTGATCCATGTATGGGGGTTTGAGGGGTTATGAAATTTAACATACCCTTGTGTCATCGAACGAAGTTGCAGGTTGCAGAGTTCAGGCCTGACGCTTCCAGCTTTCATCTTTCTCGATTCTGCCACCCTTCTCACCATGCATGCAAGAAACCAAACATACAGAATGAGATCCCTACGACTCATCCCGCTCGATTTACCCTCTTTCATCACATGGAGCCTCCCTCGAGAGGATCACTCGTCTCTCCGCATGCGACCACCATCACCGCCATTATCATGACACTTTTCGTCGGCCAGGTTGGCTTGCTTGCCATAAGACCTTGTATTAACTACCTTAATCATTCAATACATGGATTTGTGCTTTCTACACACCCCAATTGGGGGTATCATGATATAAATGTTATGAGTTGTGTGTCTCTTTAAAAAAAAAAATGTAATAAAAAACAACCTCAACTCTAATTTAAAAAAAAATGATTATACATATTTGGTTATTTTTTATTTAAAAAAATTATAAAAAATTAATAATTTCATTCTCATTATGTTCACTCAGTTCGTTGTTAATATTACAATATAGTTTGAATTTTATGTTAAATAATATAATTTTATATCAACTTTACACAACATAAGTAATTAAATAAAAGAAAGAAAAAAAACAAATTTGTATTTCTCTTATAAATATTTGAATATAGAACTTAAAGTTTTGTATATTTCAATATTTAACACACACGGTGTGTGTGTGTGTGTGTGTGTGTGTTTTAATGTTGACCAATGCTCAAAAGAGAAACTATAGACCCATCTTATCAAGCACTAAAAGAGATTGAATCTCTTGACATGTAAAAAAATTTCAAGTTTGGAATCTAAAAAGATATTTGCTTATCAAGGGATTTTATCTCTCTTTGTGCTTGGTAGATCCATGGTTAAGATGGACATTTGCATATCAATAAATTTTTACTATTTTTTTATCTAATGCTTCATTTTACACACACTATAACATCTATCGTATATTGAGCCAACATTTAAATATTTACACTCATTTACAAACACTAGAGAATATCTCACATACTAGGTTATAAAGCACTTCTCAATACTATTAAAATCCAACATAGATACATCTTAACTTTGAATCTACCAAATTCGAAGAGAGATCAAACCTCTCAAGATGCAAACTTCTTTTTTAGTGCAAAACTTGAGAAAAATATTCGAACCTCAGGAGATTTGATTCTTCTCATCCCTTAGATGGATCTATGTTAGTTCTAAATAACATTATTTATATTATATAAATTTCACATCTCTATATATAAAATATTCTCATTTTTATTTTATTAAAACCTTGATTTAATCTCTATGGAATATTTACTTAATATTTTTAGTAGGAGTGAGGATAGAGGGTTTAGATATATCTCAAAAGTAATTATAATTTTTTTTCTTTTTAATTTTATTAAAGCAGCATGTATCCATGTTAACTACTGATCTACCAAGAGCCAAGAGAGATCAAATCTCATTATATGTAAACTTTTTTTAGAAAGCAAAAATTGAAAAAATAATTAGGCGTTTAATCTATATGATAGTTTTTTTTTTGTTTCTCTATAAACCATGTATACTTTTTTCATAATTTAAATTGTATTTTTAATAATATATTATTATTGATATTTTCCTTAAAAAATTAATGAGTAATGCATTTTCCTCTTATTAAGAAGTAACTAAACTATTCTAACTTTAATTACTTTTTGGTTTTGAGTATTCAAATAGTTTACTCAAAAAAGAAGTTAACAAGCATATACACATATATTTTTATTTTTATTTTGTGAATTTGGTAGGTCCTTACTATTTTCTATTATCAAAAAAAATAGATTGCATCATATACAGAGTTAGAGGCCTCAACTTGCCCGTAGGAAACTAGGTCTGTTGGCCACCTTAACGCATTGAAAGCCATCCAAAATTGAAATTGTTTCCTTCTTCTACTTGCCGCAATGGCCAGTTTGCTGTTTAAATCATTAACTAAAGGACAATTAAAACCATAAACACTATGCGCAAAAATCATTAAACATAGGTTGGGTTACTACCCATTTGAAGAATCTATTGGTGCAGGATCCTTAGCAGTGGAACCAGGCATGTCCACTAGCTGCATCTGTTGAATCTGCTTCTCAATGCAGTCTATTCGAGATGTCATTTGGTATTGTGACACCTTAATTTGCTGAAGCCGAATGGTAATATCTTGAAAAAGTGCAGTAACTGACGGAGTTTCATTCCCTTGCCCTAGATGAATACTTTGCATTGCTTTAGCCAAGACACATTTCATTATCCAATATGTATGAACAGTTTGATTAGAGAGAGAGACGCCCTCTTGTATTGCCTGGATCAGCAATGAAATCCATTATATCCTCCTCTGCCTCATTATCCTCCTCATTGGTGTGACTTTCTCTTTCCCATCCCTGGATTCTATTCTTTATTTGGGGAGGGTTCCCAAGCAAATATGCTTGCGAGATATTCTATAAATGTCTCTTGCTTAGTCTTTCTTCCTCTTTTACTAGTCTCAGCCTTGGGTTTTACCATCTTCTGCTTCCCTTTATCTTGAGTACTGACCTTAGTCTTCTTCTGTTTCCTCTTCACCGTTGTTTTGATCTTACTTATCTGTTTAAAATCTGTGTATTCTATCTAAGTGCATGTATGACGAAAGCACAGAGATATTATAGTTAAGCTTTGCATTTGCATGGATAAATCTTCCTCTGGCACATAATCCGCAGAATGATTGGTGTAATTGCGATGACTGAGGGTATAGTAATTCACGAAAATATTTAGACAGCTAGGTGGACGGGTATAAAGACTCGGACTCTGAAAATAGATATAGGCAAAATTCCAAATATGACAATGACCTTTTAATCCTTCCAAATAAGGTTCGTAGAATTTTCCTTCCCTGCGATTATGCTCAGATTGTGACTAAACCAAATAGACAAGATATTCACAGAGACTATTATGAATTTCCACTATGGTTTTATGAATTTGCAAACATGGAATTTTTAAGATAATCCCTTGCCTAAAACAGACAAGGCTTTCATACAGACAACAGAGACCCCAATTTTTCTCCTGCCAAAAATTGTCAAGGCTTTCAAACAGACAACAGAGACCCCATTTTATCCCTAAGTCATATAGATTTTTCAAACAAGGCAGCAACATGAATGATAAAACTTGCCAGAATCCTCTAACGAGGTCACGTGCCCAATAAACCTAGAATCAACTCCATGCATCCAGAAATTGAGATGATTTAAAAACATTTTCAATTGCCCCTCAAAAGTAAACTTGCATGCATGCATAAAATACATGATGGTTATGAAATGGAGCTCCTTGACGCTACAGGGATTATGAAAACAAGGTTGAATGGTTGCCTGTAGCACTAATAAATTAGAATTCTTGACCTTTCGACTGTTGACATCCAAATGCATTCCCCACATTTCAATTCCTTCTCTATCTTGCCTCATCTGACAATTAATTACTAAAAACGTAAGGTTGGAATAGAGAGTCACATACCCCTGAACCCACAGTGGAAACCTCTAAAGAATGTCTACACCGGAACCTGGTCTGAAATTGCCGCACCTCCTGCTTTGAAATGGTTCCTGCCTATTCCCCTGTTTCCCCCTTAAGCTTTCCTGATCTTACTCATTCCAACGCTCTCCTGACAAGCCAACCTGGCTTACTAAATGCGTCTTCATTTCAATGACTGCCTCGTACCGGTGATATGCATGCCGGGTGAGTTCTCACGCATGAACCATTTTCTAGTCAGTGAGTTCACCTGCCTCCTGCCGTGTGGCACTTGACATCAAACACCCCAATCAGGGGAGGCACATACACATATATTATATATAGTTCATATTGAAATATTTATAATCATTTATAATTTTATTATAGCTTACATTGTTTTTTTATTTAAATTAATTTTTTGAAGGACACGTGTCAATTAAAAGTTGAGCATGGACATATTACACACCACTTTCATACTGGGTTGTATAATGAGTCTCTCTCCTCAAAAATGTTATAAAATGAAATTAAAATAAAATATTTATAAAATGTTTTGATTGTAAAATGAATCATGGTTTTTTTGGCATGTGGTATTGATAAACCATGGTATTGGCCCATGATATTGTATATATATTTTAATTTGAATACTTATATTTGATAGTGAGCCATCATTATGTACTTAACTATGCAAAATCTATATGCTAGAATACTTTTATATATGTTTTAATTTGAATATTAATATAAAAAAAACATATGAAGAGCACAATTTATTTATTTATTTATTTTATACTTTTTCTTGGCATTTAAAAATTTTTGACATACATACTCTCGTGGATTCTTGGCACAATTATGAAAGTTCTATTTCAAAATACACATACCTAGTAACATAATTAAAATATAAAAATTATAAATATATAAAATAATATTGATGTTTTTTTTTTTAGCAATTTATGTGTGTCTTGAAATAACTATACGACTAACCTATGGCTTGAGTAGGCATAACCCAGAGGTATCTAAGCCGTCAAAATCATATGAGGATCACACATGGGCCACACTAACCCTTGGTAAAACCCAACCCTTAGCATCGCAAAAAATTTTACAGACATAATTTCAAACTAATAACTTTTACACTCCAAAATATCTTAAGAAAAAATTAGTAACCTTTACACTACAAAATATCTTAAAAAAACACCGTATTATCATCTATTCTACACTCAGAGACTATAAAAAAAATCCACTATATTTTATTTTTAATATATATATATATATATATATAATTTCAATACTAGCCCATCTTTAATTAAGAGAGATAACATTATATATATATATATATATATATATATATATATATATATATATATATATATATATATATGTATTGAATTTAAGAAATTAAAATATAAAAATTTATAATATATAATAATGGAAAAAAATATGTATAAATTTATTTTAAATAATATATATGATATATTAATGATAAATGAAAAGTTTCGATGTAAATGAATTTAAAAGTTATAACAATTTATCTCGACTATGTGCATCTTTCATTACGCCGG